>JAKSZT010054215.1:34077352-34123430 GCA_026826555.1 Tolypeutes matacus
CATTCCATTCCATTCCATTCCATTCCATTCCATTCCATTCCATTCCACTCCATTCCATTCCATTCTTAATGGGGGCCTTTAAGGAACTATGCTAAAAAAACTCCAGAGAATTCAGAAATAAATTATACCAAGCCTTAAGCTTTAGGAGCTTACTGTCTAGTTTGGAACCCTCAGGTACATAACTACAAATTCAGAGTAAAATATGTCAGTACCTTAGGGTAGAAACAAGGGGATAAAGATTAGACTGGTTTCTGGGTTCAAGAAGGAAATGGCAATTTCACATGAATTTGGAAGGATGTTTTGGTGATAGACAAAGACCTTCCAGAAAGAGAAATGAGCTTGAGCAAGTTACGGAGATGTTAAGATGTGTGGTGCATATGGGAAACTGTAAAGATCCCTGTAATTGGGTTGCTGAGTAAGTACTGGCAGGAGGTAAAGCTAGAAGATGGAGCCACAGAAGACAGAGGCTTAAAAGCCAAGATGGAGGCTTTTTTAAGTTTGTAGGAAAGAGAATCATGGAAAGCTTTCACCTAAAGAAGAGAAATAACCAGATCTCAGCATGGAAAAGATACAGCTAGCTGGCATTTAAGATTTGGGTGGATTAGAAGCAAGAGTGACAGGATAGGGTGGCTAAAAGGTAGGGCAAGTGAAATGGAAAGAAGGGGATGCAACTGGAAGGCTGAGGAGGGAGAATCTGTAAGGCTTAAGGCTTTGGAATAAATGTAGTTGGGAAGGAGAAGGGGAAACATGAAATCAGAAAAGATAGGTTGAGAGCAAACAGAAAGGGCTTGGTTTTAGACATGGATTTTGAGATGCTGTTCGGACCCAGGCTGAGTTTGGCAGTTAGAAGCCTGTGTGTAAAGCTTGGGATAAGAGGTAGGGTCAGAAACAGGGATATACAAGTCATCAGATGTTGAGGACCTCAAGGTGACAAAGAGATTCACAAAATTATATGAAAAGATGCACTCATCAAGGCATTGAGTGCAGGGAGCCTCAGGAGGTTTAGGAGAATACCTGCCTTCAGGGAAGAAGAAGAAAAGGCAGGAAGAAGATAGAGAGAGATTGGGGCTTGTGATGAAGAAGTCAGTATGAAGCAGACTAAAGAAACCAGAGGAGGAGTTTCTAGAAGGGTAGGCTCAAGGTAAAAAAATCAAACAAGGGTAGAGGTCAAGGAGGGCCAGAAATGAGCAATAATAGTCTTTGCTTTTGGCAAGAAGGGATGTGTTGGTGACCTTTAGAAAGCAGTGTCAATGCATGGTGGAAATGGCAGAGGGATTGCAAGGGGATGGGCTGGCAATGAAGGCAGTGATGCAACTCACATTTGAAAGGAGTTAGGAGGTGAAGGGAACTTTTAGAGGATAGCAAGATTGACAAAAGTAGAGATGAGAACCTCTTTTTTGGAAGGAGTGGGTAGAAAGTGAAAAGATAAAGGTATGAGCAAGAGAAAAGAACAAAAATCTAGCTATAAATGCCTTTTCTTAAATCAACAATCAGAAATCAGGATCCGTAGCTCCAGAGGTCACTATTCCCCTTAACTAGTAACGTGCTAGGAGCCTTGCTCCAATGCCATGCCTTGGCTCACTGGCCACCTCTCCTTAGGATGTTCCCACCTATGACCATCCCACGGCCATGGAGAACTGTCTTTAAATGCCCCCGCTGGTGCCTGATCTCTCTTTTCTCCGAATCCCAGTTGAACCACCAGTTAGAACCACCAAGTTTGGCCTGGACTGATTGATTTTCTTTTCTTTCCTAAGTGTGTTTGTCTAACTATACTCCCGAAGGCTAGGAGCAGCTTTTGTACTCCCTGGGGTTCTTAGTAACCCTTAGCAGGATCTGAGCACACCGCAGGAGCTCAATTATATCTTAGAGTCATAGAATTAAGTCAGGAAAGCCCAACTGCCTCATTTTCCTGATGCAGAAATTGAAGTCAGGAGAGGTTTTTATGACTTAATTTACTCATTCTGTCATTTGTCAAACACTTATAGAGCTCATGTATTTGTGGCAGACACTGTACAAGTTGCTGAGGACTTCAAGGTGACAAAGAGATTCACAACATAGCCTGGAAGAGAGACATGAAAATAGCTTGGCAAAATAAAAATTGTACAGAGTAAAAACAGAGTACAAAAACAGAGTACAAACTGGAGCAGGACAAGGTGCTCTTAATTAAACCTGAGAGGTGAGCATTATGGAGGGGGACAAGTTTGCCCTGTACCTTAAAGAAAGATCAAGGACTGATAGTTTGTTATAGTGTTCCTGCCAGGGTGTGAGCCCAAACCTCCCAGACCTACACTGCTTCTCTTCCACTTACGTGACAATTGATTGTCTTATAACTGATTACTCTGTCCTCAGCCACAGTTTCCCATCCTGCCCTGACCAGCAGGCCTGTGGAAATGTACTCCTGCTCATCAGGTATGTGGGTGACAGAGGGAGTCACTGCTGCCTCTAGGGAAGGGGAGGGACATGATGGAAGTGGTGGGGCTGCCTAGGATTGACTGGAGAACAAGGGGTGACAGGGAAGGGGGTGGGGCTCTACAGTCTTGGCTGGCTCACAGACTGGCTGAACTGCCCCCAATGCTGGTGGTCAGCAGAATTACCTTTGTAACTCAGGTTTTATTTATTCATTTGTATGTGCATATGTGGGCATGTATATGTGTGGTTAAGGGTATCTCTACTTTCAGATCAAAGCCATGGAACTCAACCCAACACAGGGACTATGTTTATGGGATAACTCACAAATGACCACCTTGACTGGAACAAGATACTTTTTATCTGAGTCTCCCAATCATCTGGCCTGCATTCCTAGAAGTCTATTCCCTTTGTTAGATGTTCAGATCAGCAAGAGGAGTTTAATTCAGAGGGAGGGAAAGCAGGAGAAGAGCTAGAGACAATTCTACATGGAAGGATGTGTTTTATAGCAGCAAACTTCCATTCAGCAGGACAGATGTTTTGGCATCTCAGAGGGGGCTCAAGGCTGGCAGTCTGCAAGTGTCTATGATCTTGGTTCTGCCACTAACACCACAGCAGCCCTGGGGAGCCTCTGACCTCTCTGGACTTCTGCCTCCTCATCCTCACTGTAGGGGGTGGAATGGGGGCAGGGAGGGTCCAGCCTCTGAAATCCCTTCCAGCTCCAGTGGGCTCCAGATTTCTAACTGGAAGCCCAAGAAGGCAGCAGCTTGTCATTCTTTCTTCTCACCTCATGAGGAGTCAGAAAATATTTGGCTCTGGCTCTTCAGCATGAGAAGCGGTGGCCCACAGACATCACAGTCGAGATATTAATAGATTATTCCAAATGTTATATTTGCATAGATGCACCACTCATTATGCAGATTGCCAATTATGAATTATTTGTTCTTTCTTCCAGGGGAGAAGCTGTTTATTTGCAAACTGCATGAGGGTGACTTTGGGCAGCACAGAGATAAGCCCCTCACTCAGCAGATCTCTTTGCGGGGGATGACGGAAACTTTGGCAGTTCTTAAAGAGCCAGGGGAAGGTCACCAGTGAGTCCTGGGTGAGTACTAGGTAGTAAGATGATGAGAGGGAAACCAGTGACGAGCTTTTAAGAGAAGGACTTAAAATAGAAGGTCTTGAGGTCAGAGTGATCAGATGTCTCATGTGAAATGGAAATAGTTTTGCTCTAAGTCAGGCACATCCCCAAATGGGCTCAATCTTTTTCAGCCAGTGTTTTTCCTGGCTCCGCTGCAAGGAAGATCAGGTCCTTCCTCTCAACTCACAAAATACTACTTTTAATAATAACCTGCCATTTCCCGAGCACTAACGAGGTGGGGCCACCAGCTTTCGTCCTTTACCTGGGTTGTCTCATTTAACCCTCAGAGCTCCTCCGAAGCTCTGAAGCCAAGGGAATTTACATACTGCACACGTGCTATTGATGACAGGCTGTCTGAGCCTAGAGCTGTGCACTTAGCCATCTCGCTCTACTCATCCTTAGCCATTTAATACTTGGACCATGGGCCATTTTTCTCAGGGCCATATATAAACACAAGACTTAATTCTGTGGGCATGTGAAAATGGGAGCATCTGATATAGTGCCCCCAATTGTCCTCTATTAGACTCTGGTGTTCCACTTAAGCCTCTAAATCTGAGAGTAGCATGAAGTTGGCTCCAGAGGGAGGGCGTGAAGGTGATTAATGAGCTTTTAAAAGGGGAAATGAGCAAGGGAAGTAGGAACTGCTTGCTATGAAAAGAAAAGGTAGCTGAGAGGGTATATGGGACAAGAACTGCAGCTAATGTTGGAATGGATGAAATCATAAACTCTTGGAAGTAGGAAGAACCTTGGAATTCACTTAATCTCGTTGAACCCAATGCAAGAACCATAAGCAGAAACTAAGAGCCTTGAGCAGAATAAAATAAAGGAGTGAAGATATTTTCTCCCCTGAAGAGGGCAGGGCAAGAAGAAATCAGTCACTATTCATTCATGGGCCCCCTGCTCTGTGTGAGCCCAGATCTGACAGGCCATGTCAGGGCACACACAGTAATGAGCCCTGTTCTTAGAGAGTTGCTGTTCTAGTTGGGTTCTCTGACTCCAAAATAAAAGAGGATTCCAGGAAATAGTTTACAGGGGAGAGAAATGTGGCCTAGAGCAGTTCTGTCTAATACGGTAGTCTCTAGCCCTAAGTGTCTATTGAGCAGTTGGTATGTGGTTAGTTTGAATTATACTGCAAATTTAAGTGACTACTGGATTTCAAAGACTTAGAATGAAAAAAATGAATGTAAAATATCTACTATTAATTTATATTGATTAATGTTGAAAAAATATTAAGTATACATTATATTAAATAAATTATATTAAAATTCATTTCACCTGTTTCTCGTTACTCTTTTTATGTGGCTACTAGAAGAGTTTTAACTATGTAGGAGACATTAGTTTTCTGTTGAATAGTTCTGGTCTGGATCCTGGCCACCTAAGGCACAGAACATGGACCAGTAGCACCAGCATCACTTGAAACTTAGAAATGCAGAATCTCAGGGACCATCCTGGGCCGACTGAGTCAGAATTTACATGTCAACACAAGATCTGTATGCACATAAAAGTTTGAGAAGCAAACTCAGTGAGGGCTCTGACACCAACGACCCGAATGACCAGGAACACAGACCCTGCCCACTCTACACCTTAGATTTTTCATCTGTAACACCAAGGAGAGGCACTAGATGCTCTCAGAGTCATCTCCAGCTCTATCTAGCAGGCTGTGACCCTACGATTACAATGTAGGAGTTTTGTATCTCGTGGAAGTTATGTGACATAACATTTAAGTTTAGAATCTCTAGTTTTCAACCAAAGTCTTATCTAGGAACATTTGTTAACTCTGTGCCAGATAGCCCTGACCTATGTCCTTTTTCTTACTTGATTCTGGTGTTCATCCTAATTAATGAGCTTCCTTGTAAAGCAAGTAGTAATTGGAATATAGGCATCAGGCACAGGAAAAAGTCAGACACCTAGGCACCACACATTTGCAACTGGCTTTTTGAACATCTTCTCTGTCTGAACTAGAGCTACAAAGTGGGCATTCATCAATTCCTCCCCTGAAAGATAGCTAGTGAGCCTCTTTAAGGGAGGCAGAAAAGCACGAGTTGAGAGCAACTCAACTCTTGGGGGCAGAAGGACTGGGAATTGTATTCAGTCTTGACCATATGTGTAATCTCAGATAAGTAATTTTACCTAGCTGAGCCTCAGTTTATTCTTCTGCATTACTTAAGTCACTGTTTATTCACTTGATAGATTGCTATAAGGATTAAATTAGTTTAGCATGTATAAGAACTCAGTAGCTGTTATAATTATTTTTAGCCTTAATGTTATTCATCAAGACTTACATGGTACATGGGGCTACATATTATGTGAGGAAAAGAGTAATAGGCCAGGGTCTACTACTTGTAATTGCACACCACATGGGGGCAGTGGAATTTGAAGTGTTCTTTGCAGTATAATAAGGGGTGAACAGAGCTGGATGGGATCCTAGGTAGAGAAAGCATCTGACCTAAGGGGTAGAGAAGTCCTAGGTATGGCTGAAGAATGGTAAATATTCCTGTTTGGCAGAAAGAAGGGTAGAGTGGGAATTGTGATTGAAAAGGCAGTTGGGGGCCTTGGTTGTGGAAACTGAGGTAGAGAGATGTTTGAGGGGCTACAGGATTAAACATTTTTTATTAACATTGACATAATGGGTGTCTACACTGCCAGACCAGGATGCAGAGTCCCTTTACCTTTGGGGTGTTACGTTTTGCTTTGGGGACAAGAGATTATTCCATCTGCCCCATCTCTCTGGCCCGTCTTTCCCCAACCAAACCTCTGGCAATGGGATCTTGCTCCCACGCTGACATTTCCCTGAGACTCATTTCATGCTATTTCTTCACGGGGGCATCTGGGCTGACAATGCAAAGAGACTTTTCCCACATAATTGAAAGGAATTTCTGATTATGCGCGGGGATGTCAGCCATGATGAAGTCTTGGACCGTTTCCAAATCCAGCCGCTTCTGATGACAGTGTTCCAGTCTCCCTTTCTCTCCCCCTCCCCGGCATTCTCCTTGTGAACTTTTTGCTCCCTTCTGGGAGTGATTTCTCAAGATAATATGCTGTTTCCAAGCTTCCCTTACTCCAGCCAGATTGATGGGCCCTGCGTGAAGTGCACTCTTTTGGGGGGCCCTGCTCATAAATGCTGTGATTTCACAGACCTGCAAAAATTTCATCAGTGGTTATCCTGTCATTTCCATATCTGGAACCCTGTGCCTGACAGGAAAAGGTTGAGTGAACACACATATATTTTGGGTCTTTCTTTAGAGATGTCCTTTTGAATATGCAGTACAAAGTGAGGGCTGCATTTATCTCTGACCTTTTCCGGCTCCTTTTCTTGCATCTGTGAAGGGAAAAACAGGCCTCTGAGCTCACCAGCCTCCTCTCCCACGGAGCAGATGATAGAGTTGCTTGGATTCACTTCCTTGCCAGCCCTCAGTCCCACGGCCTGCCTGAATCTTTTCCTGTGGCTGATTCTCCTGGGGATTTCTGGGAGCTCCTAGGGAAAAATGAAGCCAGGGTCTTGGGGAGAGGTTGAGGTAGAGGCAAAACATTTGGGGCCTTCAGTTATCTGGTGGGTTGAGCCTTTAAGATCCCTTTTCTATGAAGGGGATTGACCCCAGTACTCTTTCCCACATTTCCTAGTATGATCTCCTCTGATGGGGGAACACTGCTTGGCATGAACATGAATGGGAAGGATGGAGAAAGCATTAACTCTCCTCTGTGTGCCCATAAGAGACCATGGCTTTGCCTGGAGACTTGACATCTCTAACTCAGTCTACAGGGTTCTAGCAAGGATCCAGTTGCGTGTAGGGGTACCTCTATGGGAGAAATATACCAATACTTGTTTTTGTCATATTTTTATATCTCCCCTGGGAAGCAGCTATAACACAGTAGAAATAATTCTAGACTTGCCATCAGGAGTCTTGGATTTGATAGACCTTTTAGCGAGTAGGTTGTAAGGTTCATGAACAGTCATGAGTTCTGCTTGGCTTCCCATTGTATTCTCAGAGCTTAGCACTGTACCTGGTACTCTAGAGGTGTTTAATATTGAAAATATGACCTAGAGAAGTTACTTAAATATCATATATATGCATATTTTGTATATATACACATATATAGATATATCTTTCCCTCAGAATTGAGTTGACTATTACAATTAAATGAGAGGATTGTAGAACAATGTTCCTAGCATGTTTAAATATGTAAATTTAATGCTAGCTTACCCTCCACTTGAACACAATCCTTCAGCTAACCCTCTGTGACCCTAACTGTATCTAAAATAGCCCCCTTGGGTCCTTGGAATTGCACCAATAAATAGACGATAATTCTTTGGAGCAAGGCTTTCATTTTCTTAATGACATCCTTTAAAAGGCAAATACACCTGGGTTGGGCATATTTGATCATATATGTGATTTAATTCGAAAGAGTACATTCCCAAGAAAGATAGAAGAAAACAAGTACCCTTGTTTAGCCCTAAAGATGAGTGGGTGAGTGGAAACCTACTAGAAGAGAAAGCTAGAAACTGAGTCCTCTTCATCAGAGATTGAGCTGCCCTAGGCAATAAGGCCTAATTCCCTCAGATATGACAAGGGTAGAGGGTCAGGGGGAGGAGATACAAAGAGGGAAATATGAGCAGTGACAGTATTTATTTGCTTTTGTCCATAGTTATTTTGACTGAGACTCATACAGAATAATTACTTTCATGTAGCAGAGAATCTTGGACTCTCTGAGGTGGGTTCCAATGGTCCATTCAGTTCAGGAACTCCCATTATTACACCCTAAAAACCCAAGTTGTTGCTCAGCTTCTTGGCTGAAGACATTAGGAATTCACTGCTTCTCAAGGACTGCCATTCTACTCTTAAAGAGGTAAGTGTTTTAGGAATGACTTAAGTTAATTGGATGATTAAGATCTTTGGCATTCATTGACTATCAACATTTACTTGGAACCCCTTAGTGTCCAATTGAACCCAATTTTCATTAGTTCGAGAGGGTCAAGGAGTTAAGCTAACCCAAAGCAAACTGAGATTTTCCTAATGCCCCTTCCACGTGATCTTTCTATCTTTCTCCCTTGTCCACGTGGCCTTTCCTCTCTGACCTCACCACTGGAGGCCTATTGTCTTACTGGGTTTGACATTCAATCAGTTTCATGGATTGTTAAATGTAGATAAGTCTGACTTCCCAAATGCTTACCAAGGGGAAAAAATGATAAAGTCACTTGCCTAATGAGGCAGGAAATATTCTATAGGTCCTTCCCTAAATTTTTCCATGGAAGCAACCACCAACTCCATGCACATCTCAGTCTGGCTTTGTAGCTGACTCTTAGAGGCTTAAATGCAGTGAAAGCAAACAGTGATTATAAGGGACCAAGGTTTCTTCTCGGTATTCAGAATGTGCCTGAGAATTCTACTTTCCTTCCCACACCCATGTCACTATCCTCAAGGCTGCTTCCTCTGTAATACTCTAATAGTAGAGTAGGAAACTCAACAGCAAGAGACCAAAGTACACATTCATTAGAAGCAGACTAATTATGAATGGGTTGTCACTGTTTTGGGAGGACTGGCTCAAAAGTGTTGCTATTTCAAAGACCTTCAAAAAGCCTCAGGGGCCCTATATTCAAGTATAGGGATAAATCAGAGTATGTCTCTCCATCCCCCCAACATTAAATCTGCTCTGAGGATGTATCTGCTATGTTCTGCAAGAATGATGAATGACACTGCACAGTGCAGCAAGGGGACATGAAACATCACAGCCACCTTCATGAGTATCTAATAGATGCTCCTATTTCCCATCGAAGGGGTCAATCTGGTGGCTCAAGATTTGCCTTTGAATAATTGAAAAGAGCACTAAGCTTCACTGTGTTCTTTCTCCAGAGAGCTACCACTTTTGCCAGACTACAATTCCTGAACTTGGGAGCTGGAGATAAGTTGAGCCAAGACAGCCTCTTTCAGCAGGGTAAATAGAGGCGCTGGGAAAGGAGAAAGCTGTTAAACCAGCTCAATAACAACAACAAAAGCTCTGATTTGTAGCATTTGTTGATTTGCATTGTGTAAATACGTCTACCATGGCCAATTTCAAGCTACCAATGTGAGGTTACTGAAATTAGTGTTGGGGAAAGATGCCCAGTCTGCTTGGTGTGATCTGGTTCCAGCCAACATGAGAAGAAAGTCTCAGTGTCACTAAAATGTCGAGGTCACAGCTTGGCATGAGGCTCCAGCCTGCTTGCTCACTGATTTGGTCGATTTTCCCTTTAAAATGGGAAGGCAGTAATTCTTTACATGCACTTTCCTTTTGTTCTTGGGCAAAATCACTCCAGGTTCAGCTGGTTTCTGAGAATCCCAAAACTAAGGAGAAGGACGTATTGTGGCAAAGGGCTTCATTCTTCCCATAACCCAAAGGAAAGCTTCTTCCACCTAAAGAATGTGAAATCTTGGTAATCTTCCCAAACACACCTTACTACAGGATATTGGGCAAGGCAAGTCACAGCCCCTTTCTGGTTTCTATTTCCACATCTGTTAAAGGAGGACAGTGGGTTACAATGTCTCCAAAGTCACTCATACGTCTAACATTCCTCTAATCCCAAACTGTAAATCTTAATGCTGAAAATCCAAAGTACAAAATATAAGTGAAAATTTCCAGTCTAAGAAACACTTTTCTTTGTTTACTTCATACTGGATAGCCAGCTGCCGACTCTCAGCTAAATGGGACTGTGATTTTGATGGGTTTTCATCCTTCTCTCCTACACAGAGCCTTGGTATGCAGTAGGATCTGAAAGGGCACCTTCAAGTCCCATGCCCTTGTTGTCAAACCGCTCGCCCACTGCTGTGCTAGTTGGCTGGCATTCTGCTTTTACAGATTCTCTAGGTTCCATTCTGAAATGAACAGACCACTCCGAAGAATCAGCTTGAAGCTACTTGTAGCCACCACCAGTCACAAAGAGAAAAGGTGGGGCAGAGAGTTCTTTTCAATGAAAGCTCACCAGTGAACTCTGGTTCATAGGAGGGAGCCATTACCACTCCTGGAAAAACGACTTGCGGCAACACTGATAATAAAAATAAGCAAAACGTTATCGTGCTTGCTAGGTGCCAAGCACTACTCCAGAGTTGGGTGTTACCTAATCTATGCTGCTTGGAAAAGTCTGCAGTTCTTTTACTTTACAAAAAGAGACCACAGACTTCTTTCCAGAAGAAAATGGTTTTCTCTCTTCTTGTTAATTGCTTTATTAAACCATACTCCCAAAACAAATATATATATTCACCTAAATTAATTCTTACAATTTATCCATCTTCAACATACTACAGAACAATTCTCTTACTCATCTTTCCTGTCTACCCCTGAGAAGATCAAAATAAGTAAACCAACCGACAGAAGAAAGAACCTTTACGCACACTATAATGCATGCTTGAATTATTTTAAGAGTTAGAAGACCTGGGAAGCGGCTGTGGCTCAATCAGTGGGGCTCCCGTTTACCATGTGGGAGGCCCCGGGTTCGGTTCCCGGGGCCTCCTGGTGAGGGCAGGCCCGCCCGCACGGCGTGGTTGGCTGACCCAGCGAGCACAAGCAGCAGGGGGGGGGGGGATAAAAGAAAAAAAAAAAAAAATTTTTAAAAAAAAAAAAAAAAAAAAGAGTTAGAAGACCTGAATCCCAATCTCAGTTTGGGTCAGTAATTTGTGTATTCACACAATGTTTATCAATTACCTCTTAATTAATAAATTAATTAGGAGACGGTATGGTAATTGCAGTTAGTTTCTAAAGAAAGAATCTGCAGATAAATCTATGCAATATGTAATTTATCCAGATTAGTTTTCATTTGGGTAAGGAAGTTTTGAAATATCCCCCCAAAATTTACTTACCAATTGAAGTCATCCAAAAATAGAACTACTGAGAAATCGTTGTGTGTGGTGGTGGGAAAAAAAGCTCCCTCAGTTTTTTTTTAGAGGGAATAACTTTTTAAAAAAGAAACAAAAAACAAAAACTTAAATGGCTAATTTTACTTGGTACAGTTAAGAATTAAACTTGTTAGTTTTAACATTTCTGTTACATCTGAAATAAACTTATGTGATGTTCTGGTTAAAAAAAAATACTAGACAGAATTGGGGGCGGGGGGGGGGCTGTATATCAAAAGCATACGGTGCAGTCCCAGCCCGGAGTGAGCCATCTAAGAAGGGGAAGGAGGCAGGGGCTGGTGAGGGGAGGGCATGGCTCAAATAGCTATTAGAGCACAGGTGAGCAAGAGGGCTGGAAGGGGCTGGGCAAGGGTACAGAGGTGCTGGTGTCTGGAAGGATGGGTGCAGTTACTGATTTATATCTGGCAATGTGTTTGAGGTGACTGATTTGTAGTGGTGAGGAAGCCATTCTGGGGAGGCAGGAGAGAGGGGCCACACAGGCTGAGGGGTGCATGCTGAAGCCTTTCCTTCTCCAAGTCTCTACTTCTCACCATTAAATGAGGAGTGTGGACTGAGTAGGTGACTTCCCAGGAACCCCAGCCCCATATGACAACCTAGGAAGTGTTTTATGCTCAGGTAAGTCCAAGCCATCCAGCTCTCAGTGGTGGATGTCTCCCTCCCTGTCGGGGCCACCTGGCAAAGACCCAACATATTACTTTTGTCTTAATCCATGTCATTCAGGAATAAACCTCTGCGTTTCTCCATCTTCCACTTCTAAGCACAGCCTCATTGACATTCAGCAAACTTTCCCGGCCTTCTTCATTTTTAATTCTGTGAGAAGACATTTCAATGAGTCTGAGCTGGGACAATTTAGAGCTGAGACTCAGCTCTCTATTCAGAGCCTGGGTAAGTTCTCACAAGATTTGAGTCAGGAGGCTAAGCTTTTCAGATCCCTCAGTGGCATTGTCTCCAAGTTTCTCGGGGCCTGGCTGCCAAGTTCATGCAAGGTGCCGATCTCTCTCCTTTCACAGACCTACTTATTAGCAGCTTTCTTTCTTTCTTTCCTTTTCTCTCTTTTTTTTTTCTTCCAGGCCTATAGATACAATTATTAGAAATTCCTGGTTTTGTGCCCATATTGAAAGAAGGCCTGAATGGGTATGCTAAGGACTCGAAAGTGAGCCTCTCTCCCTAACTCCAGCTTCAGCGGTTAATTAGATTTGGAGGGCTACAGAGGAGCAGCTGGAGTTTTTCAGAAAATGGAGGCGATAGAAAGGGACTATTCAAGGTATTTTGGAGGGGCAGTATAAAACAATATAACTGTGAAATGGGGTTTGGGAAATACAACGCTCCTGATTGGGGGGGGGGGGGGGGGGGGCCAAGCAAGGGGAGACAGGAATGGACGTGAGCAGGCAAGAGCGTGCCAGGCCTGGGCTGAAGACGGAGGCCGTCAAGCTGATGTCCACAGCCAGCTCTGAGCCCCAGGGCAGCTCTGCCCCCAGCTTGGGAGAGCAGCTTCAACAAGGTCCATCCAGCACCCCTTGGGGCAGGTAAATTGGGCAAGATGGAGTTAAACATTTGCCTTAGGGTTCAAGGCCCCTCTCCTTTGACTGAAACTATCAAAAGTTTGTCAGGGGAGAAGTTAAGGCACTGGCCTTGCAGGTAGGCAGACTGGGTGGCACCCACCTGCTGAGTCCAGACTGTGGGAAAACCCCACTTTCCCCTCCTGCTGAGGAGAGAACGTGGCTCTACCTGGATGTGGCTGGTGTCTGGAACTCACTGATTTCCCTGGCTTCTTCTCCGTGCTATTTAAAACCTGTTAAATATGCAAAAACCCTGAGGAGAACCAATGCCTGCAGCCACCGCCTGTGTGACTCCAGCAACTAACTCAGCCTGTCTGTAATTCACAGTGAATGTCTTCACCTCTAAGACCAAGGAATTGGCCCAGATGCTTTCTCACATTCAGTTATTCATTCATGATTATGAGGAATATTTTCAAAAGTTTTTGGAAGGGGGTTGGGAGGGCACTGAAGCCTAAGGGTGTGTGGATCCGTTGGTCCACCGGTCAGTGGAGGGCAGCTCTTGTCTGTGTTTTCCAGCTCAGATTCTAGCACCCAATCAGCGCTCAGCAGTCTAAAGGATCTCTGGAGACAGCTGACGAAGGGGGCTCCCAGGTAGAACGTGGGCATGAGGTAGTGGAGTTTGGCTCCACGGAGCACTGATCAAGAAATTTTGTTGGAACCTAGTGGTTTTCAAGCTCTAAAAGAGCTTGAAATTTATTTTGGTTAATAATTTTAAGCCTTACTTCAAACAAGGAGGCAGTGGCTCTGGTTGAAGGGGAGTGGGCTGCTTGGCTCTCATTACTGATAATGAGATTATCTCTTGGGCCCATCCACAGAGCTCCAGTCCCCTCGATGTTGCTTCAGGGGTCCTGCATACAATAAAGCCATTTCTGCCAAACTCAGAAGATTAAAAATGGTCCCATCTGTTTTATATATTAGGGTTCTGTCTAAGATTCCATTCAATAGAAATGTAGCGGTCCCCCTTTCCCTCATTCCTAATTCAGACATAGTCAAGATGTGACAGGGTGTCCAGTTGCATAGGTGGGAGCTGTGCAGCTCTGAAATGTGGCTATTAATATCAGTGTGTCCATGGGCTGTCAAGGGCTGGAGAGAAGCATGCTTTCGAATAGCAGCCTGCTCATTCGGCTAGCAAAAGGAGCGGCCACCTTCTTAAACACCGCACTGCGTGTGCCCTGTGGCTGCAGGGGGGTGCATGAGACACAGTCCCTTCTATTAAGGGGTCTGTAATCTAATAAGGGAAGGAAAATACACACACACAATGACTACACTCCAGGGGGATATTTTTTTTCAGTGCTGTATCAGAAGGATGCAAAATGCTATCAGGTTTCAGAGAAAGGAGAGAGGACTTTGAGCTGGGTGGGCTGACAGGTGGACAGCCTCGCCTGCTATCAAGCTTCAGAAGAGAACAAGCACCGAGGGACACCAGCACTGGCTCCCCAACAGATTCTGTTTTAATTGTGTTAAGGTTTAAATATTGTGAGGGAGAGAGTGAAGAGAGAAAAGTGAAGAAATTAGAGGTAGCTAAAGGGAGAGAGACAGAGCTATGTGCAGACTTTGGACAAATTTTCCACTTGTAACACTACCAAAACCCTCTTTGCTGTCCGGAATCCTGATATTTTTAAATCCAGTCTGCTCCTTGTCCTTGTCTTTTCAGTTGTGCCTGAGCCCTTTATCTCTGTGGCATATTTTTAGACTGCTAGCTTCTAAAAGACAAGAATGGTGGACACCTATTTTAATAAATCAGCTAACAAGGCAAGTGTTTCCCTTCCCTGGGAATCAGAGAACAGCTGGGGAGCTTTAGACAATCAGAATGCTCACTGAGCACCCTCTCTCTATGCTAGCAGCTGCAGCGGGTGGGGTGGGGGTTTGAAGAAATTTTTATAAGATATGGTCCCTGTCCTCAATGGACTGCGTGGAGAGAGACTAACCTACCAGAAGTTTTTAGAAAAGAGTGAACTCCTAAACTCTGGAATTGACTATGCATGCAACTGGCATTGAAGACCTGAGTGGCTAGGGAAGATTTTGAGGATGTGGAGAGACAAGAGCTAGGCTCTGCAGAATGCTTTGAGAATTAGGAGTGAATAGGAATTGAGTTAGTCGACTTTGTCCTGGATACTGTGGGGGACACAAAGCACTAGTAGATATTTGAGTCACTTTCCTGTTTTGCTTTGGGGTGGGAAGCCATCATCGACAGGTTAAAAAGAGCACATGGACAGATACACTATTCGGTTCTGTGGTTGCAATGATGGTGGTGCCAAAGAGGGCACCCTGTGTGGGGCTGGGGAGGCCTCAAGGTGGAAGCACACTTTGATGAAGAATGGGGATCTAGGGAAATGGAAAATGGGATGGAAGAGATTTACCTGGGAAGGGACGAGGTGGGGAGCACCTCGGGCAAAGGTCCAGAGGCTGGTTTAGCATATCTGGGGTAAAATGAAGACATTTATTAGAAGTGGTGGGTCTGAGTTGGAGAAGAGCATGGGGGAAATCGGGGTGAAGAGTTTGAGTTGCAACTGTCTGCATATTTGGAAACAGGGGCCTTGAATTCCAGGCTCAGAGATGTAAAGTTTAACCTGTAGGTGAGGGTCGCTCTTTTTCAGACCAGGAAGCTGAGCCTATCGCTTCATCAGTTGGTCAGAAGCACTCCCTGCTCAGTGCCTTTCTGCAGCACAGCCACAGGAGCTGGAAGTGGCTCTTCTGCCTTGTTCACAAGAGGCGAGGCTCCCTCCCCTGTACCCTGTGATTGCTGGCCCCAAATAGCCCTGCACCTGCTCTGAGATGCCTGCAAGATAATTTCAGCTTCCAAGGCAACTGCCCTGATTGGTGTTGATTTTTCATGACCTCCCTTCAGGCGAACACCTGGAGATAAGCACCTGATCACAGAGGCTGCCTTGGAGCTTCCCAGAGGAGGTATGCAACCTCTGCCTAATCCAGGGAGGCCCAGTCCTTATCTCTTCCCGGAAGAAGAGGCCCAGCCTCTGGGGCCTCCTGCAGGTACCTGCCACAGGGTTAGATATTAACAGGCTGGGGGGGTGGGGGGAGGGAGGGAGGAGGAGTCCTGAGCCTTTGCCCTGGGGAGCCACAGTGTGTGGATCTGCCTCCAAATGTGGATCTGCCTCCAATCTCTGCTTCAAAATCTGACCCCAAGCTCTCTTTCCAGTTTAGCTTCCACCTCTGCCCAATCTCCAATCTTCCATTTCAGCTAAAACCCAGCTCTTTTAAAAGGCCTTGCTTTGCTTGTGCCCGGAATCCTGTCCCTGGCTTGCTCCTCTATCCAAATGCATCCCTTTTCAGCTCAAATATCATTTTCTCCATAAATCCAACTATGGCCATTTATGTACAGAAAGATCCAGGGGACCTGAGAGAAACAAACAAATGGCTGAAAAATTGTTAGGGTCAGGGACAAATTTGTCATCATGTTCAAGGCAGATGGTTTATGCCTGCTCCATTTGAGACACTGTGAAAAGTGACTCCATGTACATGACCCCATCTGATCCTCTCCAAAACTGTCAGAAGCAGGTGTCGGTAGGATTGTTTTCACTTTACATGCCTTTTATAACTTGCCCAAGGCCCTACAATTATTAAGAAGAAGCACGATTTGAACCCAAGATTCAAAGTTCACAGTATTTGTATTGTGCCATTTTGCTCACATATTTTACATTTAATTATGGGGAAACAAAGGTTACTTAAGCCAAGTCAAATTTTATGACACAGTGTTTTATTATGCTCTTCTGGTGGGCTATTGGGGCTCTGAGGATTCTTTTCAGTCCTCCTACTTGAGAGCTTCATCTGAACCCAAGCAGCTACTGCTTCCAGAAAAGAATCACATGACTTAAAGGACTTAAAGACACTTTATCAGCGTCCTCAATAGAGCTGACTTCCGAAAGGCACAACCAATAGGAGTGGCCTACAGAGGCAGTGAGGAGTTCCAGGGTTTGTCTTTCATGGAAATGAAGCTCTAGCAGCAGGAACATAAAGTGGGTGAGCCATCATCTGTCACAACAATAAAGCCAGGCTGATGTCCAAGTGTCATTAATCACTGGCCACATAAACCCATTAGAAAGTGTGCCTGCAAAAGTAATTGATTCATGTGGTAAACAGACTTAAGTCAGGGAAGCAAAGCTAGTTTCTACTGCTGCTTCCCTTTCCAAAGTATTATTGCAACTCAGATCCTCTCGGAATTTTTTGGAGATTTTAATGTGGAATCCTCGTTTGGGCACTTTATTGGGGACAGAGCGTAGGCAACTGAACATCTCTCTCTCTCTACTTCGAAAAGTTTGTTTTTAATTTTTTCTTAAACTGGTGACACTCAAAATCAATTACCTTGATTGGGGAATCCCAGGGCCATTGCTTATTTCTATTTGCTGATTCATGAACTTCCCTGTGTCTCCAAGGAGACTTCTGTGCATGTGTGGTTAACAAATTTTCCTGCCTCAGAGCTGCAGGCTTTTTGAAGTCTCCTGGAATATGGCAGAGTCTGAGCTTTTCACCAAGGTGTGAAAGCAGCTTCCTCCCCCAGGGATTTTGTCAGCCCAACCCTGGTCCTCTTCCCTGATCCCTTGAGGACAGGAGATTGGGGGGCACACTCCTCTCAGGTCTCCTGTCATTCCCTCCACTCCTCCTTGCTGGCTGCAGATGAGGGAGGAGATGAAGAAAACCCAGATCCCCGGACTCTTGGCTGTTTTTTGTTTCCCTTCTCCTCCTTCTTCTAATTCTACCCTATTCCTCCCCACTTCTCCAGCTCTTCTTTCCTTAACCTGCCCTAATAGCAGAGAAAACAATCGCGTCCCAAGCCCATGGCCTCCAGAGAGAATGTCTGGGGGTGTGAAGAGAGAAAACCTGCCCCTCCTAGAGTTGACCCTCAGCCACTCCTCCAGCCTCCCTTCCTAACTCTGTAGCTTTCCTTCTCCTCTTACCTACAGGCTCAGCCTCTACATTTATAACTGAAGTCCCTACCTTTCTAGAATGGATATAAGCCTGATTAAAATTGCAAACCAACAAGCGAAATCCTCAGGCCAGGGAAGCCTGCCCCTTATCATGTCCCTCCTGTGTTCTATTTCCTGGTGGCCTCAGGCTCCCATGTGCTAGGCCTGCAAGACTGATTGCTTCTCACACTTGATCTCACACCTGGTCCACCGCTGCTTTCCAAGGCTGACCAACCATCCCTATCACTTATAGGACTTTTAAAGACATTTGCCCCAGACACTACTCAGAGATTCAGATTCATTAGGTCTGTACATTTTAAAAACCTCTTGGGCTAATTCTAGTAACAGCTGGCCAGGTATAAGAGCCACCGATCCAGACCACTAATTATTATATCTGTCCTAACCCGTATCTTTGATCTCTGTGTTTCCAGACTTTGGGCCTACATTTTATTACCTCCAGCTATGACCTTAAAGAAAACCAGCTTTGTGGTTCCAGATTTGACCACTTCTCACATATTTCCCGACTCTGACCCCACATCTGATTAGTGCAATTTATCACTGTGTTCTGATGTGACAGATTTCTGCCCCAGCATCTGTAAGTAGGACACAATCACACTCTAGAGAAATTCTGTACCTAGGATAAAAGTCTGTTAAATAGGCTTTGCTATTTAATCAGCACTCCTTTACAGGGATGATTATTAGAAATACAATAATTACAGTCCTAGTAATAGTAGCCTGTCATAGGAAACAAAACTGTCTACATTCGGTATCTCATTTAGTTCAGTAAAACCCCTCTAATTTACTGGTGTCATTCCCAAGGTGTATGTCTGTAAAGTGAGACTTGGAGAAAGTAAGGGACAAGCTCACAGATCCATAGACTTGATCCTCTGGGCTTTCTGAGCACCAAAAATCACACTACACTGAGTACAGTTTTGGTTTGGGCACATTTCATGTAGTCAGAAGACTGACAAGTCCACAAACCATCACCACCTACCCACCAAAGCTGTCACAACCCACTGGAGTGTTCCTTGACTCCTGTAGCAGCTCCATTTTTTGGTCTTCTCTGCCTCTCTTCTGGTTCCTGCATTCAACTCCTCCCTAGCATTCTGGTTGGGATTCACTCCTTTGGATCCTTGATTCTTGGATGACAAACCTGCCCTGACTGGCCCCTAGCAATCCAATTTGCCTGGGATCACTGACTAGCCCATCCAGTGTCTTGAGATGGGGTGGGAGCAATCAGACAGCAATGTTCAGAGGTTTTGTGCCCAGGCATTATGTGTGAAGCCAAGGTAAGCCTTGTACAGACTTAGTGCACAGGGTCAGGGGTCTTTGTGCCCCTGTCTAAAGGAACCTCCCCTCTCCAACTTCCCCTGGTAGATAGCAAAAGATCATTTCTTTTTTTTTTTTTTTTGTGGGTGGGGGGGTTGGAGCTTAAGAAATTGGAATTTATTGTCTCATAGTTTTGGAGGGTAGAAGTCCAAAATCAAGGTGTTGGCAAGGCCATGCTTTCTCCAAGTCTGTAGCAATCCAGTAATAGCTTCCCAGCAATCCTCTGTCACACTATGATCTCTCTCTCCTCTCTCTCTCTCTCTCTCTCTCTTCTCTCTCTCTAGTTCTTGCTTCTGTGTCCAATTTCCTTGTTTAGAAGGACTTCAGCCATATTGGATTAAGTACCACCCTCTTCAGGGTGGTCATCAAAAGATCATTTCTTATATCTGTGTGGGATTAGAGTCATCATTAGCATTATAATGTTGTCTTTCATTGAACACCTACTATGTGCAAGCCCTGTGCTTTGCATACATTGTATCCCTGTAAGGGGCAGGGGGGTATGATCAGCCCAGACTAGGACATTTGGACTCAAGGAAAGTAATTAGAGAAATACATGAGCACCTCTCTGCCCCGGGTCATAGAGCTAAGAGATGAAGAAGACTTGTCTCCTGGTTTCTTCAATGATATTTTCCTTCAGTTCCATCAATCAGTGATCCTTTTAAGATAACATACATCTTTTAAAAAATATCATAGGAGTGATTAGTCACTGACACCCTTCAGTGAGTTTTCTTACTTGATGCTTCCCATCAAAGGCAGCTGAAAATCCTTTAGGGTTCTGATAGGGGAAATCCAGAAATGATTTGGAAATTGAGCCACTTTGTGAAATAGCAGATCCTGTCTGGCACATGAGGAGGGCGGATTTTGGGGGCCAGCACACAGATGAAATTCTGAAAACTTCATCCCCTTCCTCATTTCACCTGGACTGTCCATTTTTATAGAAATCACTTGTGATCAGAGCAGTGGCTTTACCACAGCATATGACAACCGAACCCTGCCAGCAACCAAATGTCACCAGATCTGTTATGTCTCTGAGCTTATATGTTAGTCTGCTTCACTGAACTGTCCCCAACCTGGATTCTCTCCAGAGTCAATCATGCATTGTATATTACTCAAGATGGGTTGCAGTGGTGAGCAGAGGAATGAATCACAGTTACCTTTGCTGCAGCAATAACCCAGAAACGAGTCCATCCAGAGCCTGCCTATTTCCCAAGATTCCTCAGAAGTCAGCCTGCTTGTGATGTCTAGAAGCTTGGCTGATTGATTCACTGAGGATTCTTGAGGTCTATTGATTAGGTAAATAGAATGCTAACAAGTTGGACTGGTGAGCCAGGGAACATCAATAGCTTAGATAAGCTTGAATCAGCGACTTCTACTGCTTATAGCTTAGGTAATTTGTCTTTATATTTACTTAGTATTGATGTTAAAGAGAACAATTATTCATTTGCTTTTTAGCTTACCTCATTCCTACCCCCTCCAAAAAATTACCTCAAGCATATTCAAAATTCTAGAGATGAAGCTTAGAGTTTTGCATCTTTCTCGTAATGAAAGGAGACAATGAGCACAAATACTTCCCATCATCTCTCCCCCTTGTGTCTTTCTTAGAAGAGTCCCCATACATCTTGTTAAAAATGTTTTTACTCTCAGAAAGGAAAAAAAAAAAAAAACAATTAGAGCTTTATTTAATCTGTGGAGTCAGAACAGGCTCTCTTGTAGGAGGGATAGTTGAGTTGAGATCCAAAGCTGAAAGTGGGTGACAGTGAAGGGGGTCAGGAAGGAAGGATAGGAGGAATAAATTATATACAGAAGAGGAAACAACAAAAACAAAGCAGGAAGGAGGGCTACATATGTAAGGAAAACTCAAGGGAAACACAAACAATTGTATGCATTCACAATGGTGGAAAATAGTTGAATGTAGACTCATGATTATTGAGCTGGGACACAGGGAAGTAATGGTGGTAAACTGATGAAATGTGGAAAATTTGGGACTTTTGTAAATATTACAGTCGAACTTCACACCATATACAAAATTTAACTCAAAATAGATCAGTGACCTGAATATAAGAGCTGAAACCAAACAAAACAAAAAACAAAAAACAACCCCAACAACTCTTATACGAAAACATAGGGGGAGCTCTTCATTATCTTGGCCATGGTAGTGATTTCTTAACTATGATACCAAAAGCACAAGCAATAGAAGAAAAAACAGATAAATTAGACTTCATCAAAATTAAAAGCTTTTGTCTGTTCGTGTCACTGCTCTCAGTTCTTCTGGGTATATACCCAGTAGTGGTACTGCAGGGTCACATGGCAAGTCTATATTCAACTTCTTTAGGAACTGCCAAACAGTCCTCCATAGTGGTTGTACCATCCTGCATTCCCACCAACAGTGAAGAAGTGTTCCTATCTCTCCACATCCTCTCCAACAGTTGTAGGTCTCTATCTTTTTAATAGGCCATTCTGATAGGTGTGAAATGATATCTCATTGTAGTTTTTATTTGCATTTCCCTAATCATGAGTGATGTTGAGCATTTCTTCATGTGTTTTTTTGCCATTTGTATTGGATAAACAAACTGTGGTCTATTCACATGATGGACTATTATGCAGCTGTAAGAAGAAATGAAGTCATAAAGCATATGGCAACATGGATGAACCTGGAGGACATTATGTTGAGTGAAGCAAGCCAGACACAAAAGGACAAATACTGTATGAATGCATTACTATGAAACAAATATATCGTGTAATATATTGTTTGATTGAAAAAAAAAATTTACATGTATCCATTACATTTGAGAAATGTATATATTTATTCATCTGTGTTTAAAAAAAAAAAAAACTTCATGGTGTAAATGCTCTTCTCGTGGCCATTTTGAGCTACCAATGTGACATTACTGAATAAAGAAATGGAAGGACATGTAAAAAAAAAAAAATTAAAAGCTTTTGTGCAAAAAAGGACATTATCAAGAAAGTAAAAAGACAATCTACAGAATGGGAGAAAATAGTTGCAATCATACATCTGATAAGGTATAATATCCAAAATATATAATGAACTCATAGAACTCAACAACAAAGAGACAATCCAATTTAAAAATGGGCAAAGGATTTGAATAAATATTTCTCTAGCAAAGATATGCAAAGGCCAATAAGCACATGCATTACAAATCAGAAACACAATAAGATACTACTTCACACCCACTAGGATGGCTATTATTTTAAAAAGGAAAATAACAAGTGTTGGCAAGGATGTAGAGAAATTGGAACCCTTGTGCATTGTTGGTGGGAAGGTAAAATGGTGCAGCTGCTTTGGAAAACAGCTTGGTGGTTCCTCAAAATGTTAAGAAAGAATTAGCATGTGGCCCTGTTCCGGCAATTCCAATCCTAGGTATATACTAAAAGAAGTGAAAACAGGGACTTAGAAAGATACTTGTACACTAATGTCCATAGCAGCATTAGTCACATTATCAAGAGGAGGAAACAACCCAAGGTCCATCAACAGATGAATGGATTAACAAAATGTGGTATATACATAGAATGGAATACTATTTAGCCATTGAAAGGAATAAAGAGCTGATACATGCTACATCATGGGTGAACCTTGAAAACATTTTGCCAAGTGAAATAAGCCAGACTCAAAGGACTAATATTGTATGATCCCACTTATATGGAATATCTAGAATAAGCAAACTCATAGAAACAGAAAGATTAGAGGTTACCTGGGCTTGGCGGGTACGTTATGCAGAGTTTACTGCTTAATGGGTACAGAGTTTCTATTTGGGAGTGATGAAAGAGTTTTGGTAATGGATGATGTTGATGAAAGCACAAACTTGTAATAAATATCACTCAATTGTATGCTTAAAAATGGTTTAAAAGGCAGATTACATGTCTGTCTGCCTATTTATCTAGCCACAACAATGACAACAACAAGAGTAGGTGAGTGGAATGGGAGAAGGGTGACAATGGGCATTAGGAGATTAGTTGGGTTGGAGACCCAGGAAGGACAGAATTTCCCTCTTTTCCAAAGGAACATCAATCAGTGTCAGGATTTTTTTAGCACCCCATATTAGGCCTTTTACTTCTAATAAAGAAATACAAAACAGTTAGGTGAATAGATTATTTTTGGAGCAACTGGTTTCAGAATAAAAGACCAAAGACAACTCATCAGAAAGCTATAGGAACTGAGAAGACAAAGACAATTATACACTTTGAGCAAAAGAAAAAGGAGGAGGGAGAATGTGAGAAGGGCAGTGGGGGGTTTAGGAACCTGGCTGGGCCAGGAGCGCTGAGATTTCTATGGTATCCTCTGCCTCAGTCCCAGAGGATGCATTAAGTTTAATGCAGAAAATGACTGACAAATTACTAGGTCACTGAGTGTGAAATTTATATTTTTTGCTTCTTGCTTTCTCCCATCCTATAATTGTATCGAACTAAACAGTGAAAATATTGCTATTGTCTTCTTTATTATGGTGCCTCTGAAAAGGGAACTGCTGTGTCTCAGTGGACTTTTTTTTTCCTGGATAAATCTTTTTCTCATGATAAATAAATCTCCTAACAAGGTCTTATTTAAATAACACTGTACTGGGAGTGAGGCAGAAATCAAAAGATGAATCATTAAGCGCAGTGCTGGGAAAGTGGGGTGTGTCAGCGGCATTACTCGTCCAGAGAAACCACATCCATTAGGTACCTGATGTGGGACCAGTCACATAAACCAGCCCAGCCACATCCCCCTCATGCTCCCACTATCGATTGTTGCCCAGATATTTGGAATTAAACCGAGCCTCTTAATTATCAAGCACATGGAGCCAAGCTGGTCTTGCCATCAGGAGACTGAGCTGCGGCCTCTTCCCAAGGAATTTCCCTCACAGCAGTGACGTGCTGTCCCCGTGACCTTGAGTGCTGAGTGTGTTGATTTTATAATCAACCATATCTGAGCATGGAGGTGTTCTTGGGACTCAGATAAATCAGAAATTGCTACTGTTTGGTGTATCTCAATGACAGACATGGTGATTTTCTGGGGCTTTATCCAGGTCAGTTTTTAAGGACATTTATTCACCCTGGAGAAGATACTCTAAATCCATTTCTCACACATTTCTCTGGCTATTTGGCCACCTCAGGTGGTAAGAGATCTCTCCCTGTCCTGAACTCTTTTTAGCATATTGTCAGTCTTAGTCCCCAGACCCTGTTGAAGGGTATGTGTCTTGTTTTTTTAGTTCTGTTGTCAGCTCCTTAAGGGTGAATGCTGCAACTTATTTTGTTTTTGTCTTAAATCCTCTTTGGTGCCCAGCGTAGGTTTGGACACATAGTAGATGCTCAATAAACAGTTGATGATATTGATTCTTTTGACTGCTTTTGATTTCTTATACTACTTTCAGAAATCATTGTTTCCCACCATGGATGGATTTATATGTTGCCTTTAGCCAAATCACCTAGACACTTAAAATACTTAGAGATGGCTTTCAGGTCCCCTGGCATTTTCATTTAGCTATGTTATGTCTAGCTAGTTCTCTTAATCTTCGTCTATGTTCCACTTCCTGCCTTTTAATATTTTACAATCTAGAGATGACAGCACCTTGGATAATTTGAGAGAAACATTTGGGGAAATGTCCAGGAGAGGAGAGGGCTGTAACCAAGATGGGTTATGTTTGTACAGATTTCCCATTCTTCCTGAACTCACTGCACCATGTGTTAGAATTGAGATGCCCGATACAAACCTGTGGACAACTGTTGCTGCCTGTCTATGCTTGACCTTTGCCGTGTTCTGGAATAGATGTGCTGGTCTACTGCCTGGGAGGCTCATTCATATATTTCCATTCATCCCCAGGAAGAGGTTAGAGTGTGGCCAGCCAATCAAAACACAGAACAGGGAAAGGGGATTGATAGCAAACTTTTAAAAACACAGAAACTACAACATGGTCAACAGGCCCAATAGGCCACTCTTGGTATTCTGCAAGGTTCTCATGTGACTACAAAGGATGATAGAACTGTCTTCAGTCATATCTGTGCATATTCTCCCACCCCACCCCCTCCATTATGTGACTTTTCTCCTCTTGGAAATAATCCCCAGGCTAATCATGTGTTTTTGATCAAGTGAAGCTTCCCAGTGAACTGATTGTCCTTCCAAATAGGATCTGTTGTGTCCAAGTGGACAGCAAATATGAAGCACCTTTTAAAAACAGGAAGTCAAGATGAACATAGAGAACATGATAAAACCCCATTATAAACAATCTCAAGCTAACATGGATAGTACTATAGGTCCAACCCTTTTCCCTGAATCAAAAACAAGTTCACACAGACTCAGGAGACCAGCAGGTCCCTGATGCAAGCCAGAACCTCCGACACTAGCATTCCAGTCCACTGCTGCTAAATGCAGAGTCCAGGCTAACACTGCCTTGTGACTGGCCATGTAACTGGTCTGAATGTGAAGGAAATGGGAGATAGCATGATAAAGGAAACAGATGCCAAAAGTCAACTTCCAGAACCTGAGATATCAGTCTCGGCATTTTCACCTCCTACAGTGTGATGCTGAGAAAGTCACTCAACCTCTTGGGCCTTGGTTCCTTGTGTGTAAATTAGAGCAAATCATGCTTGCCCTACCCATCTTCCAGGTTGGTTATGAAGCCCAGAGAATTATATCATTTTGGAACCAGGAAAGTCTTTATTGAGTCTAATAGTCTTCTGTTACAGATGAGGCCATCAAGGCGCAGGGCTGTCAAGATTGAGTGGTAGAATTGGAGCTTTAGAAGGAATAGTCAAGACCATGACCGTAATCATAGTCATAGGATGTTTGAGCTAGATGTGACCTTGGGAATTGTCTGGTACAATATATTTTACAGTGAGGAAACTGAGGCCCAGAGAGTGAGAAGGATTAGGGGATTAATGGGACAACTGGGTTTGCCACTCAGGCATTTGGACTCGGGGTCATCTAGTCCAAGCGAGATGAGATATGTGAAAGGGTTTTGAGAAATTTACACTTTTATTTACATGTGCATGAATGCGTAAGAGGATTAAACACTCTCTATGTACATTTTAAACCTTGTAAATAATTTCCGTAAACATCTCACGAACCAGAATTTCTTACTGCAGTCATGTGACTTACAGCTGTCACTCACTCTGGGCGTCCTGCAGGCTCTGTGCCAATGCAGCTCCAGGTCTGGTGGCGGATTTGGGCAAACTTCTCCAGGGGAGATTGCTGCAGTGCCTTGGTTTCTAGTCTGCAGTGAGAGCAGGGTTGGGAAGACCTAGGGCTGGGGAACACTGGATGCTGGGGTGGGGAGAAATCTCTGCCAAGATGGTAGGGAGCACTGACTCCCTGAAATCAACTGAGTGCCTATTCCACACTGGCCATTGGGTGCTGCAGGAATGCAGAGGTAAGGCTTGTGGGCGCTCACAGATATGTGGGTATGGGGGAGTGTAGGCTGGGACACATAAGACAATGGGCTAGGACTAAGGCACACCTTGAAAGATCCTATAGTAGAGGTAAAAGTGCTAAAGAATCAAGGGGGTTGCAGACAATAATTTTGAATTGTTCTGTTATGGGAAGGCTTTGTAGCAGTATTGACATTTGTACCAGATTGTGAGAAATGAGTAGATAGTGGGTACTGGGGGTAGGTAAAGGAAAATGCTAGACTAAAGATTCAAGAGGGCTGAAGAATAAGAATTAAGTAGAAGGCACCTCCCAGTATCAGGGCTGATTGTAAAGCTATAGTTAATACGATAATGTGGTGTTAGCACAGAGAGAAATGGAGAACAGGATAGAGAGCCCAGAAACAGACGTTGGCCTTTTCTGAAACCCTGACCTGAGACAAAGGTGCCTTGCAGTTCCACAGGAGAAGGATGGACTGTCTGAACTTGGTATGGAGACAACTGGTTATCCCCATTGAAAGAAAATAAAGTCTGACCTTGGATCCCTACTTCACACCATGAACACGAATCAGTGCCATGTAGATTAAAAACTTAAATATGAAAAGCAAAACTTTAAAATGCTTGAAAGAAACTGTCATTACAAATTAAGGTGGGTAGGGATTCTCAATAGTGATAAATTTATATTAAATTTCAAAACTCCTGTTCATCAAAAGATACCGTTAAAAAGATGAAGAGAGAAGACAGATTCAGAAATATTTGCAACTCATAAAACCAACAAAGGATTGATATTCAGAATATATTTTCCTAAACTAATACAAGTTAGTAAAAAAAAGGACAACCCAGAAAAAAAGGAGACAAACATATGAATAGGAAATTCACAGATGAAGAAGTACAAATCACCAATAAATGTGTGAATAGAAGTAAAACCCTCTAACTTGAGGGAAAAATGCAAATTAGACTATACTAATATATAGTTTCTCACCCTTCATACAGGCAAACATTTTAAAGTGTGACAATTCCAAGGGTTAGTGAGGATGCAGATCAATGACAACTCTCACTGAGCTTGTCAATATCTTAAAGGTGCAGATGCACATTTCCTATATCCCAGTAATTCCTCCTCTGGACATTTGCTATAGATCAACACTCACAGGAGAGTTCAAGGAGACATGTATAAGAATAATTGCATGATATAAAAGGGGAAATAACCTATACATCCATCAAAGGAGATTGAGTAAATAAACTATGGAATGGTCCTACAATTGAGTGATATAGAGCAATCCAAGTGAATGAACTAGATGATACATATGGATCAATCTCATAAATTAAGTCCATAAGAGAGAGCTCTTGGATGCAGTTTGCCTGAGAACTAGAAATAGCAGGAGAATTAACAAAGGGGAAACAGTCAGGTCAATGTTTTTTGTAGAAAAAGGGAGGTGCATGATATGATCAAAGTGAGGCTTCTCCCCAGAATACCTGTCCATCAGATGCCTGAAATGTCATCTTTAGAAGGCAGTGACTCTGCCTTTTTAAAAAATCACTGTCTGTCTGGTACCTGTCAGAATTCCTGGTATAGAGTAAACTCTCAATAACCTAGTGTGTGTTTGTGTGTGTGTGTTCCAATAAAACTTTATTTACTTACCAGGCATCGGGCCAGATTTGGACTGTGGGTTCATTAGCTCCTGATTTAGATTATCATTTCCAAGGCCTACTTTTTAAATGAATGAATAAAGGCAAGAACCAAATCTACTCTTCTTTGCAGAAAGAAGCAGAGAATGGATACAGCATGTTCTTCAGTGGTCTCATCGTGTTTCCTGGCCAGACAGCTTCTTCTCTCTCAGTCTCTCTGGCTCTTTACCCAGAGTGAGATTGTTTGCTGGCATCCTCCTCTTGATGTTTCTTCCCCCTTGTATCCCAACTGTCTGCTTGTTAATATTTTAGGGGTTCAGTAATGTCTCAATGATTTGACCAGGTATATGCATTGAGTAAAGAATATATATAGGAGACTCTGCCAGATACTATGGGGCATAGTAAGAGTAATAATAATTAATAACAATGATAATGACAGTGACAATTGATATCTGACTTTAGCTTTATATAGTGGACTTTCACATACATTGACCCTTCTCATTCTAAGAACAAAATTGGAATGATTACAGCTTATGAAACTTACTGGGCCAGCAAACTGGAGCTGCTTTCTTGTGCAAATTTCCTCACAACTGTTTACTTTTTTAGGAGAGCATAGCCTTTATAGGATCCTACCCCCACCCCAGGGACTAAAATTTGGAGGTGCCTGATCCTCATGTAATCAGATATTGCTGTCACACAAAATCTGGTCTTGTCATCACCTCACAAATTGTCCCTTCTGTATCCTCTATGCAGTTGGTACAGATGGTGATTTTAGATTTCTCTGGTCTCATGGTACCTGCAATTTCTAAGGCCCTCTGATTACCAAGAAGGAATCACCCAGCCACAATCTGACTGGGTCAGGGACTCCGGAACCCTTTCAAAGGCCTCATACAGGCAAGAGAGAATCCTTTCAGCAGAAATTAAATCATAGCATTTTATTTTTATCAGATACTCACTATCATTTTTTCCCTCCCTCTGCTGCCATGAAAATTGAGAAACTGGGAATCCAATTACAAAGGCAAGATAAAAAGGAAAGATAGTAAAACATTTTAATTGGATGGCGGAGACACTGAATTGCGCTCTCCTCCTCTGGGCCGCAGATGCTCTGTGCATCATGGTAGCTTAGGCAGGGTCACTGGAGACAGGAATGGTAAGGTGACACAAGAGAAATGGGGACTGCCCCGGGAATATTCCATTGAAGAAGTCAGTGTAGCACCCTGACTCCCTAGTGCTACTGATTACCTTTGGACCACCTGAAGCAACATACCAACTACTGATATGTGGAATGCAGTGCAAATAAAAAACACCTTTCTGCTCTGAGGGGTTCATTTTCAATGTGGATTCTCAGAGCAGGAGAGCAACTGTTAGTAGACAAGCTTTAATAAATGAAGGTAGCCTTGCGGGATTCCCTTGGAGTTGGGTCAGGATACTGCTAATGAGTAAGAGCAACAGAATCACAGAGAGACAGAGGATTTCAGCAGCACTGAAGGAAGATATCCAATTGGACTAGCTCGAGGAGGAGATGGAAAGTCATGCTATGATTGGGCTCACTACCTATTTCTCCCAGATTTAGGTTCCCTGCCTCCAGCTTCTGCAAGACTTGGCAACTCATCAGGGTTTCAAAGAACAGTGATTAAAGAATGATGTCATTGTCTTTGGCTACATAGGATGGTTGGTAGACCTGGAGGTTCTAGCTCTTGAACTAGTTCAATACCTAGTAGTAGGTCTAGAAGTTCTATACTGTATTTCTCCCAAGGGCAAAGCTTGAGTTTCAGAGGATCACCAATCCCTGGAATGAATTATCTTGGGAAGGTTTTTAAAATTAGGATCAATTCTTGATTACCTTGATTACCTTTCCATATATAGTTCATCACCAAGTCTTGCCCAGTTTGCTTCCTAAATATATCTCAAATAATTGCTTCTCTCCATCCTAAATATCAACTCTCTGGTATAAGCAAACATCAGCTTTCTGTAGGGCATTGGTAATAACCTTCTCTCAGGCTTTCTGCATTCACTCTGGTTGTTCTCAGCAATCTCCACATTCCAGCCAAAGTGATCTCCTCAAAATGTAAATCTGATCATGACCCCTTGCTCTCAAATTAAAACTCTACACCAGGTCCTGCGAGTGGCCGGGCCCTGTGCGCAGGTGTGCCACCAGGCCCGGTGAGCCACACAGCAAGATGATGACGTAACAGGAGAGTGACACAGGGGAGAGCCAAGATGAGATGAGCCGAAAAAACAGGAACTAAGGTGGTGCAGGCAGTAGGATGCCTCTCTCCCATATTGGAGGTCCCAATGATCGAATCCCAGTGAAAACAGGAGGAAAAGGATGAGAAGAGAGGGCAGGAAACGGACACAGAGAGTTGCCCAGTGAATGGACACAGAAACCACAAAAACAAGGGTGGGGGTGGGGTATAAATGAATAAAAGTAAATAAATAAATAAATCCATTTGAAAAATGTACAGGGGAGTAAGATACAGAATATAATTAGGAGTAATACTTTGACGATGCTCTTTCATAATTTGTTAACAACAACAATGCAAAGTATTTGTGGTGGGGTGATGTGTGGGAGCCCTGTATGATGTTATGCATGTTTGTTTTGTAAGTTCACAATGTTTACTGAACACATTGTTTATGTATGTTCATGTATGAATGATATACTTCAATAAATTGTTTAAAAACAAACAAACAAACAAAAAAGTACTCTACAAGGTCCAAGATGATCCACTTCTCTGACTTTAACTTCAAATCACACTCTTTCTCACTCTCCACTCACCGGCAGACTGCCATCTTTTTCTCTTTTCCAGGGAGTCCTGCTGCTGTTCCTTCTTCCCAGAACAATCTTTGTCTAGTTTCCTCCTTCCTATCTTTCCAATTTCAGCTTTAGCCTCTCTTCCTCAACCAATTCTCATCTGGTCACCCCAAACTTATAGCATCAACAAATGTTCACAATAGCATTCATTTTTCTCATTATTTTGATTAATGTTTTATCCTCCATAAGATTATAAGCTCTTTGAGGACTGTTTGTTTGTTTTTTGCTTCCCATTTGATCCATGGTACCTAATGATGCCTGGAAAGTGGTATAGGTGCTTGATAAATAGATGTTCAATGAATAAATAAATGGGAGGGATGCCTGAGGCTGTATATTTTAAAAATTAGCATTCTTGGACAGCTGTCTATTTATCCAGTTAAGGATAAATCCCAAGTCTATCTAAAGCACCCTTGCAGCCTCTTTTTAAGGGGGAATTCTAGGCTGATGACAAAGAGGATGACTCAAAGTAGTTACTCCCAAAGGTTGTTATGGGACTGTTCTCCTACCTGAGATCTAATCCTTCCTTGGCTGCATGTGTCCACTGCATTGGCCACTCCTTGGGGTCACAGATTTTGAGCATCAGTTTCATCCAGCTCCATGCTACAACTTTCCCCAAGTGACACACATCAAGACCAAAGCATGGCTTAGAATTCAAGACTTCTGACTTTCACATGAGTGCTCTTTTCCCCACACCACAGAATTTCCTTTCATACAAACCCAGATTTTTGGGTTGTAGCTTGTAACTCACACCTCTACCAATTATTGCAGAGAAAGGAGGTTGCCAATTCAGAATCTCTGTCTTCCAAAAGACCATGAAAGCTGTATTCTAATCACCTTAGGACCCAGAGCTCACAAATGCACCTTGCATTTCCCCCATTTGTGGGGGTTTTCCATTAGCCATTCTACATAGACGTCTAGGATTCTGACTTGAACCTTGTTGCTTCTGCTTAAGATATTCTAGTCTCATAACAAGGGTAACCAATTCTCCGACTTCTCAGAGAATCTCTCAATTATTTTATCTTCACAAACTCTGGGAATAGATGGATACTTGTATCCTCATTTGATGGATGCATGTGGCATGCAACCTCTCAAGTACTTCTCAGGCCTCTAAGGATTCCATATGGGAAAGTCCTTGGTCAAGCACACAATAGTTTAAAAAACAAATAAACAAACAAAAACTACCTGCTAATTTGAATCATAGACCCACAGAAGTAACTGCCTATAGTCTCTTAGGCAAAATAGTGATGGAGGTGGTTTCTTTACTGGTTGGGGATGCAGAATATATTTAGGAAGTGCTGCTCTTAGGAAAGGAAGGTGTCACACTGCAGATGAACATGACTGAGATGACCAAAGTACCATCACAGGGAGTTTCCTTCCCGGGTATCCCCTGTGACCTCCCAGGCCACCCGAAGTTACCTTTGCTGTGCCCAGTTTACTCAGCTCGAGTACCATGTTCTGGCTTCTGATGGGCATGCCTTCACAGAATAGAGCTTTCATTATCTCTTCTCCATGCTTTAAGCCAAAGACCATAGCTAAGCTGACAGTATGTTTTGGTTTGCTAGGACAATACCAGTTTACATCTGTTGTCCTGGCATTATTACTAATATTGTTCCTGTGGTAGACAGAATTATGTAGCCCAGTATGGACATGTTCTTGGTCTTGGGCTGCATTCTGTAAATAAAATCTCTTCAAGATGTTGCTTCAGTTAAGGTGTGGCCCCACTGAAGCAGGTTGGACTTTATTCTGGACTGCTGGGGTCCTTTATCAGCAGAGTGAAAATCAGGTGGAGAGAGAGGCCACAGGGAGCAGCCAAAGACCAGAAGTCAACAGAACCCAGAGGAGAAAGAAGACATTGCCATGTGACAGAAAAGCCAAGCAACAGCAAAGACAGCGCCCCGGCAGGAAGCAAGCCTTCTAGCCTCTGGAACTGTGAGCTAATGCTTCCCTGTTGTTGAGCCAGCCCATTGTATGGTATTTGTTTTAGCAGGCAGGAAACTGAAACAGCTCCCTTCTATTTTCCAAAGTGCAACATTTTGGACAATAAATTATGTGGTCACCCTAACTACAAAGTACCCTATCAACCTGCTCAGCCTAGAATTCAAAGCATCTGCCAAATGTCAAATCTGCAGGAAACCTGCCTATACACATCCTGTTCTCTCCTTTCTTTCCAACATCTATTGCTCAGCTGATGGTCCTGTCACCATCCCCAACACATGCCACATTCTTTCCCATCAAGTTATCTTGTCTGTAATTTGCTTCAAAATGCATTAGCATAGACAGTAGGATGTATCTGTGTGTGTTAATTAATTTTAATCGACATCCTAAAGGTGATTGGTTAACATTTGTAGTTCCTTAATCGGGAATATACACCCCAGAGGCAGTTAGTTAGAATTTGAAAGACTCTAATCAGAAATCCTAGCTCCAGAGGCATTTCCTGCAGGCCTTCAGCTTTCTATATATCAGGTTGTGACCAGTGGCTTTGCTGATGAGAATAATGGATGTTAGAAGCTATTTTTTCACTGATGGCTAGAAAGGTGGGATTTGCTTTCGGTGTTGTACAAGTTCCGCCCTTACACAAAGAAGGTGTAAGAATCTCCAAGTATTTGGAGACTGTGAGACAAGGTGGGGACCAGTTGACCAAGGACCCTGAATTCCAGGCTGTGGGTTTAGAGTTGGTGGTGGAAGAAACTGGGAGCTATCATAGGTGGTTATTGTTACATTTCCATGTGAAATATGGGGCCAAAGGAATAATCCCAGAACATCCGTCCAGGGCTGGAGGCCAACACATATCCTCCAGATGTTACTCAGGGATCTGTGAATGCACTCTTGGAGTTCTGTTGGCAATAAGGTAACAGAAGAAAGGAGGCAAGATCCAGGGGGAAAACCGATGAAATAAAAGAGACATTATAAGGCACACCTTCCGAGAGCAGTCGATTTATAGGTTCTGAATATTGCGCTATAAATATCAGCATTTTAGAATCTCAGAGTGAGAAAGAGCCAAGCTCCTGCCCAGCGCAGGATTATTAACTTTGGCAGGCTGATGCTAATAAGGGCCCCTGCTGCTTCCCCTGGACAGCTCCATTTTTCAAGGGTTTCCCCCTCACCTTTTATATCCGATTAGGCTCCAGCCCAGACAACATTTTCACAATCCAGATACTTTTTTTTTTCTTTTGTATTCCCAACTTTTAAATATTTTCCTTACAAATAAGGCAACATAAAAGCAGGCTGTCCAGGTGGTGTATGTTGTATCTGCTAGACGACACCTCACTGTTCTAATTAATTGGTCCATTTTCAAATCTAAAGTTGGCAGGTGCTTGCTCCTTTAGGGTCTCTCTACCCCTGCCAAAAACAGCCATGTAAAAAGACCTATTTTACAAGGAGGTTTTCCAAAGTTACAACCTCTCTCATTCTAACCAGCTTGGCGAGAAGGAGGCCAAAACACAGATGAAGCCATTTTCTCCTCGTTATCGCCCCATTAAGCTTGCAAAGATGCTGTGGAATCCTGGTGCTTCATCTACCTGTTCAGGCCAGGGAGCCTGAGGAGTTTAGCACCTTCCCCTGAAATGAGCCATTTAGTCAATGAGTCAGGGAGAGGGGCCTCCTTTCCTGGCTAGAAGAGGAAGCCCTACAAGCAAAGTGAGTAAACCTTAGTTGCCCAGTACCCTTGGGGAGCGAGCCATTCCTGTGAGGCATGTTTTCCAGGTAGTTTAGGGCGACTTCTTTAAACTTCAAGACTCAAAAAATTCTTGCTATTTTGGAAACAAAAGAATTTGAAAGTGTATTCTGCATTTCTATGTCTTATTAAACAGAAAATGCTAACCACAATTTGCTCTTCTCTTAATTGCAGAAGGTCATCTTTATTGACATCCATGCTGCTGGCCTAAATGATTGATGTAATCATTGATATAATCATATAAAGTAGGCAAGACTGGTGCTTACACCCAGAATGCAAAATATTTTGTATCCTTATATCTGAATATAGACGTTTTAATGCCTCCTCTCCCTACATGTAATATGATGTCCTCAAAAGGATGTTGAGAACATGCAAAACCATGGATGAATTAAAAAATAATTATGCTGAGTGAAAGAAGCCAGATTGAAAAAAAGAGTACTATTCCATTTATGTAAAGCTCTAGAAAATGCAAAGTAATCGATTCCATAATGTCAGAAAGCAGACCACTGGAGATGGGGTGGAGGTGGAGATGAGGGGCAGGAGGGACAGGAGGGAGAGATTGCAAAGGGGCGTGGGTAATTTTGGGGGAGATGCATTTGTTCATTTGTTTTTCACTTGATGTGGTGTTGGTTGGAGGGTGTACAGATTTATATACTTTAAATATGTGCCATTTATTTGATGTCCATTATACCTTGATAAAGCCATTTAACTGAATGAATATAAACAAATAACTAAAAAGATAGTTAAAACTACAAGGTTGCACTCAAATTTTTGTGGCAGCACGCACACGTGGTGGCAGGAGGTGAGAACTTGGAGGAAGGCGAAGAGGGGCAGGGATAGGGCGGAGCACAATGCTTCAGAGCAGCCCCTCAACGAGCAGAGTTGGGGGTGTCCCTGTTCAGTGATGCGGAGCCCAAAGTAAGACCCTGGTTACTGGGCGGCTCACTCCACCAGGCACACGCTCATGAATCAACTCCCATGTGTTAACCTCTCAACCTATGCTTAATAAGTCACACGCATTAACTCATTTACTCCTCACAACAACCCCATGAGGTGGAGGTGCTCTTTTTATACCTATTTTACAGGGAAAGAAAGGACAGATCAAGGCAATGCAGGTTGTAAATGTGAGGAGTCGTCTACAAAGGGCGTGCGGAAGGTGGTCTCCAAGGCTCTAGGAGGGATTTACAGACCAAGATAGACCCCCAGAGATGACTACTACTCCTATGATATTGTGACCACAATTTTTAGACTCTGTTCTTTATTCTTCAGTAGGTGTCATGTGGAAATATGATAACTGCCCTTATGGTGAAGGAAGTTGCCAGAAGTTGAAAAAACAAAAAAAAGAATCCTAGATGGGGCAGTCCCTATGGACAGGGAGGGAACACATGGCTACTGCACACAACCCCCCAAATATTCCCTGTGCCCTGTAGCTCTACTGGATGCTGTTTAAAATATCTTTAACAGGGGAGAAACAATTTATTGTCCAGTAAGGAAAGCAAAATGCAATTACTTTTTGAAGTCCTAATGAGCAGATTTACATCTACACTAAGGTGGCAATGACTGTGGTTCAGTTTTTATATTAGCTCTTCTATTGTACTGCTGACTAGACATAAAAATCCCAAAGCAATAAGTCAGCATTGGTCAAGCCTTGGACAAAAGCAGTGTAGGCTATATGGAAGAGGACAGGGAGCAAACCAACATGTTCCCTTACCTTACATTATTAGTTTTTTAAGAAGAAACTGAGACTATGCGAATATTATCGCTGATGTGGCTCGGGTGGTTGGGTGTCCATCTCCCATATGGAGGGACCTAGGTTTGATCCCGGAACCTCCCAGTAAAAAGGAAAAAAAGAATAATATAGAAGGCGCGTGGGCCACTAGGCCCCGTGCGTGGATGCGCCACCAGTCCCCGTGAGCCACGCAGCAAGTTGATGACGTAACAGGAGAGTGACACAAAGGAGAGCCAAGATGAGATGCGCCGAAAAACCAGGAACTAAGGTGGTGCAGGCGCTAGGATGCCTCTCTCCCACATTGGAGGTTCTGAGTATCAAATCCCAGTGAAGATAGGAGAAGAAGGATGAGAAGAGAGGGCAGGAAACGGACACAGAGAGTTGCCCAGCGAATGGACACAGAAACAGCAAAAATGGGGGGTGGGGATAAAAATGGATAAAAATAAATAAATAAATAAATAAATAAATAAATAAATCCTTAAAAAAAGTGTATATGGGAGGAAGATTCGGACTATAGTTAGTAGTAATACTTTGACGATGCTCTTTCATGATTTGTTAACAAATGTTTCACAACAATGCAGGGTGTTTGTGAGGAGGTGATGTGTAAGTTCACGATGTTTACCAAACACTTATAGTTTATGTATGTTCATGTATGAATGATATACTTCAATAAATTGCTAAAAAAAAAAAAAAAAAAAAAGAAGAAACTGAGACTAAAGTCAGATCCTGTTATGCATCCTTGTAGTGTATCGTATACAACTAGGTGCAATAAACTATATACAGCTCTCCTTTTAATATTGGGTGCAGTTGCAAAAATTGGACTGCAGACTGTAAGCTTTATATCAATGTTAAATTTCATGAACTTGATAACGGCAGTTAAGGTGGTTAGGTAAGTGAAAATCCTTTGTTCCTAGGAAATGTTAGTGGTGATATTAAGTGTTCAAGGAGCATGATGTATACAACCTACACCCAATGAATTCAGGAAATGGATTGAGAGATAGATGATAAGTAGAATAAGGCAAGTGTGGCAAAATGTTAAAATTAGTGGGTCTGGGTATGTGGGGGCATAGGGATGTGCTGGAGTTTTCTGTATGTGGTTTGTATTCTTTCTGTAACTGTCACGTAAATTTGAAAGTATTTCAAATTTAAAAGTTAAAAAAAAATTGGACTCAGCCAATCTCAACAGCCACATTTATTAAGGTAAAGAACCATTTCAAGTATTATTAATAGGAGTTGATGTTGGGTGGGCTTAGAATGTAGCCAGTGCCTGGCACCCAATAAACACTTATTAAATTAATGAATGGAGTTGAGATCCTGGTGCCCAGAAAAAGCACAATCAGTCAGGCCTCACTTTTTTTTTCCGCCCTTTTAACAAGGCATGTTGAAACCTGGTGGGCTCCAGGTTGCATAGAGCTCCCTTAGACTTGGGGCAGGGATTTATATCCCTCTGAATCATCCATAGTTCGTGGTGTGCTCCTCATGAGCCTTCAGTAAAGATTCATGGGTTAAGTGGGTGTAAGTCACAGACACCACAACTGCTCTCAAGACTAGTGCTGGGGCAGATCATGTTATTTTCTCTGTATATCGTAGAAGACAAAATACAGTCAGTACAAAACAAATGGTGTTAAATTATGCTTTGGATTTTAAGAAAATGGCACTAGAAGTTGTCTTTTAGATAAAATAATCCCCTCCCTGCATTATGCCTTGTTCCCAACTACCTCTTTCCTACTCTTGGAGACATTCTGGCACAAGGTCTACTGCATTTTGTAGCTACTACTATAATTAAGGGGTTTTTTTGTTTGTGTGTGTGTGTGGTTTTTTTTTTTTTCTTTTTGGCCTCTAAATATTTTCATTTCTCAGTTCCAGACCACTGTGTTTGATCTTCTGGGAAGGCAAATAATTTCTTCTGTCAAGGGATATGATTCCCCAGAAGATATTGATACATTTGGGAGTATAATTTGGCTAGGGAAGGAGATAACCTGAAAACCACAAACAGCCTTAAACACTGTATTATTAACATAGAGAAAAAAGCAGAACTGATGGTAGAAAAATCTTGCTGAATGATAAATTGCCAGGCTCAGCAGGCTGGGGCCCATTCACCCCAGCTGCATTTTCAAAAATTCTTGAGAAATGAAATTTGAAATGGAAAGCCTAATAATCGTGATTTACATGGCTGCATTTGCTCCCCAAAGTGGCTTGACTCTTGAGAAACGTGGCTGGGAAGTCCACCCTGCACATCTCCTGTGGCCTGGCCCTTGATGCCATTCTCCTCATGTAAAAGTGCACCACCCAACTTGCTGCCAGTACTTTTATCCGAATTTAAGCTGTGGACTTCATTCAGGAACCATGATTCCAGAAACTCCTCTGCAGACCAGGAGGGCAGTTGTCAATCTGGGGGAAAACATTGAGTTCACTTTGCAATTGTTTATACCTCTCTGCATTTTTTATGCTCTTGGAGTTCTGGTTATATTACATTTGTCTTATTTCCTCCCTTCCACTATCTTGGAAGCTTCTTGAAGGAATAAATTGGGATTTGCCCCCTTTGAAGTTTCTACAGCACCCTTCCAGGTCCTTGTCCATTAGTGTCCTTCTTATATATTTGGAACATGGAGTTGACTGCAATGGAGAAGTCTGGTCTAGAAGGATGAAAATGAAGTCAGTTCACCACATTGGCTGATTGGAATGTTCTGGCTATCCTTGAAAGCAGAACTTTTAGAAGATTGGTAAGAGCAGACTTGGCTTCTGAGGGGGCTAGATTTAGCCTCTACAAATCATTCTTCAGAGCTTTCAGCTGCCACCTGTGGGCAGTGAGGATGCCTCAGACCCCACCTGCCATCTGCACAGGGGTAGGACCCCAAATGGGGCCTGGACCCCAGTGGGCAGAAGGAATTCTTTCATTTGTATAGGAAAAGGCTGAAAAGCCTGGGATGTGCTTTAAAATTTTCCAGAAAAACGATTTTTGTTTGTTTGTTTTTGTGGTTTTGGTGGGGAAAAATAGACAAAACAAGAATGGAAGAATGTTGAAGACTGTTCAAACTGAGTGATGGTAGAGTGATGGACAGAATGTACTATCCTGTCTACTTTCTCTATGTTTGAAATATTAAATAATAGAAAAACAATTTTTAGGCAATAAGTAGAAAAAGAGGGTTACTTTAGCACCACCCTTAGAAACCGGCAGAGTGTGGAAAGAACAGCTTTCTGCAGCTTATCAGAATTTTTGTGTCGTTTTTAAATGATTTTTTTTTTTTTTTTCTTTTGTAAGGGGATACGGCATGAGACTTTTCTTTAGGTATTTCACTGGGGTCCCCAGTCTGGGAACAAAGGGAATTAGGTGTCCATATATTCTAAAGAGAGCTACCTGCCCATCTAAGCAGAGCTCATGAGGAACTTGGGGAAACTCTGGCTCAGTGGCCCAGAGTCCTGTCCTCCTCTTTCCTCCACCATATAAGATGGGCCCTTCTGAGAGAGAAGGTTGGGGAACAATAACTTCTGTGGTGAGAGTTTCAGGGGTATGGTTTCTCCTCCTCAGTTCCCTACATTCAGCTAGGATAGGACCCCCCAGGAAACTGTCAGGTATTGACTTGGTGCCCCTGGGCTTGGGAGGTCATGGAACCCGTGGCCTGCCTCCTATATGAAATGCACAAAGGCTGCAGCCTCCTGTGGTGGTGGAGGAGGGCGAGAGGATTGTATTGGCTCCCAGGTATTTCCCGTGGGCTAGAGGATTCTGCAGAAAGTGGTGAGGTATAAGCCCTTCTGAAAAGGGTCCTGCCCAAGTATTTTGCCTGGCAGGGTGAGGATGCCGCAGCAGAAAGATTTGACATGAGTTTTGCCACCAGCAGCTTGAGCTGAGGGAGAGTCTCAAAACTACTCAGAGAGAAGGGGCATCAGTGTACCTAGAAACAATTCATGGGTGGACTTCAGAAAGGGAAAGGTCAACGAAGAACCCACAAAAGGGCCCCAGCGAGAAAGAACTAGTATTTATGCACCCAATAATAGAAAGGGACTAATGTGGCACAATGAGAGAACTCTTTTCTAAAGAGTGTGCCCTTTTCCTCCCTCATCCAGTAAATCCTCCATCAATCGAAAAAAAGGGGCCGCGGCTAACATTCTATGTCCATCCCTCCTAAGATCCCAGGAATTATGCACCATCATTACTTATACACAGAAATGTTATTCCCAACCTCCCATCAGAAGGCCATTTGCTCTGAAATGCAGCTTCAAGCCTACTGATGAATTTTCCCCAAGCCACTGATACTCTTTTGCCTGTGACCAATTACACAATTTCAAGCCCAGCTGGCCAGGGTGTAGTTGGAAGCCAAAAAAAGGTTTGTCTTGATGCAACACAAATACATGGAGTCACAGTCATGGCTTTGGCCTCACTGGCCCCTTGCTTGACCCCAGTGAGTGAACTGGCTATTACATCAGCTCTGTTTACTTTCATGGTCTCAGTTCATACCCGAAGACTCATCAGCCAAGCTGGATCTGACCTAGCTTCAGTCACTGAAATCCAAAGCTATTTAATTTTTGAGCCTCAGTTTCCTCCTTTGTAGAATGAGATAGTCATTTCCTCTTTATGGAGTTGTTATGAAGGTTAAGGGAGATTCTATATATAAAGCACATATCCTTGGGTGTTTAACCTCCATAAATTGTGCAATGATGATGATAATGATATTGTTGATGATGATAATAGTGTGTTGTAAGTTAACTGTATTGCAATCTGTGACAGCTTGAAATCTGAACTGGCTATCTGCCTAATTGAGTTTATCTAAATTTTCCTTGACTCCAGACAAACTGAATGAATGAAAGTATGCCACAAGTCACATTCTATCTGCTTTTCCCCCAAATCAACATCTATTAACTACCCTCTCCATCTAGCTGTCAGTCACTAGCTTTGATCCGTGGCGCCCAAATATGTTTCTCAATAGAAGCCATATTGGGACACAATTTTATCCACCAGTCAGGGGAGTTGTCATCTGCAAGTTGATGGCTGAAGATTCGTTAGGGAGGAGGAAGGAGGTCATTGTAGAGGCTTGGTGCCACCAGCATACACAGATACACACAGGCACATTTGTCATTGCCAAGGATCCTCAAGCTTAGTCTCTTTGCAACAAGCTTGCTCACCATCTTGCATGAAATATATAATTGCATGACTGCTTTCTCCATCATAATCTGCTCCGTAATACAAAATAAATGCTACCTAGCCAAACGAAATAAGACATTGGCAATCAACATGTCTCCCCAGACCTTCTCAAGGAGCCATAACTGTAACAAAAGAAACAAATAGATCATCAAAACATTTCTTTTCTCTCTCTCCCCTGCTTGTCTCTTTTTTTTTCTTTCACTTTGAATGCTCCATTAGAGTGTAGATTTCACAGTTTTCTCCAGCTCTGGAAAAATCGTTAGACCCTTCTGCCGGTCGGCTTTGGAAACATTTGGAACAAATTATCTCTACTTTTGGAATCTGAATAAAGGAATGTGAGCCTCACTGGAGAAATGTGAAATCTAGGGTGGGATTTGCAAAAATGGTTTAAGGTTTGCTTTTGCACACATATTTTATTCGAGTTTGTTTGGGTTTGGAACACATTATAAGAAAAATAACAGGCCTTGCAATGTGCTTTCCATAATTCCTTTGCTTTCATAAAAACCAATTGCTCCCCTCCACCAATGCTCTACCATCATCCCTCAGTAGCTTTCCATCTTTAGTGTTAGCCATGTGCTTCTTACATAACATGAAACCCAACAGTTAGGATAAGGCAAGAGGAGGGAGATTTTCTGGGGCTTTATTCATGACCCAATTACAAATTTAAACCTTGTGTTATGCTACCAACTTCAGGATGTCCAAACACCCCTCCAAGAATTTGGCATGGCCCCTGAGGGAGTTACTTGAAACTTCATGGATATCGATACTGAGTTGTATTATTTGAACCCAAGGGCATAGCCTCAATCCAGCTCAAGTCCTGAAAAGGTGCTGACAGGGTTGATTTTAGTCTTGCTCTGTTTTGCAAGACTTTGCCATCATTCTGCTCCTTGGTCCTGTGGTCAATGTTGAGCAATAACATGGCAGAATGCTGAAGAGGTTGAGAGATGACAACTCCTCACAGACATCCTACCTGGGCCACAAGCTGCTTCTCCCATGACCATCGAATGGGGTCTCGAGGGCCATAATCCCTTCCCTCTGAGCACCTTTGGGAAGCAAAGGCACTCACTTTCATAGAGCAAGCAGGTTTAAAGAGCCAAAAAAAAAAAAAAAAAAAAAAAAAAAAAAATCAGACCTGAGAAGAAGGAATAATGAAGAGCATAGGGAACAGAGAGTTCTAGAACCTCTGCTTCAGAAGGAGGGCAGCAAGAAGGACAAGAACTCTTCCTGTTGGCATACAGTGACTCTGCTCACTAGTAAAGCATGGCCCAATGATGGGTCTTGGCTCTGAGCAGTCTGATGAGGCCCTCCTTTCAGGGATGGTGAGGGAGGCAGGGGAAGGGGCTCCTGGAAAGGGATTTGGCAAAGGGGCAGAGAAGTTTGAGGAGAGGCAGTCTTCCCCTCTCCCCAATATAACTCATTTTCTGTCTGGAGTCCCTTCTCTTCTTCATCAGTGGTTTTCCAGATATTTTAGGTTATTGATGACATGATCCCAAAATTCAATGAAATGTTCCTCTAGTTTGGAGAAGATAGGAGAATTGGAATTAAGTACCACCAAGAAAAAAAGGGAGGTGCTATGCATAAAGACCTGAGGCAAATCTTGGGTCTGGGGAGCAAAACTTGTTAGGAGCATGCATTCAGGTGGAAACGCTTATAATAGAAAAATGTGGTGCTTGGGACTCAAGTTAGGTATTTACTCAAGTTAGGTATCTTGGGACAGAGCATCTCTTAGTGTTTTTCCTTCTGCAAGCAAGAAGACAATGGTTCAAAATGAACAGCACCATCTTGGCAGTCCTCTCTTTAATTCTGAAAAATGGTAGGAAGGTGTAAAGGAAAGACTACCCTATAGGCATCAGGAGGCCTGGCTCTGCAGTCATGTGAGTCTCTGGGTTAAACCCATCACTGCTATAATTGTCAGCCCACCTGCTGGACAAAGGACAGGCTGATGTAGAGCAGTGGAATAAACTTAGGGATGTGCTTCAGAATCACTTGGAGTGCTTCCTAAAATATATTTATGACTGTTTCCTAAAAGATATCATCCCCACTACTGATTCAGATTCTGTGTGTATGTGTTGGGGGGCAGCAAAAAGCTGGGGAATTGAGAGGGTGGCACAGGCATGTCGGTTTTGAAAACAGTTCCTCTGATGATTCAGTGTGTGTCTCTAGTTAGCATCCACTGATCAAAATTATAATGAAGGTCACTTTCAGTTCTAATCTTCCTAAGATTTTATAAAAACCATAGACTGAGTACCTACCAAGGCTATTGAAGATGGCTGCTACAATGATCAGATGAGAAAATAATACGTGCGATTGCCCTAGAATATAGTGCTATACAACTGTAAGGCTCTTAGGCTTATTAGGGCTCTTAGAATTCTGTGCATTATCCGAGTGGTTCATCAAATATTAACCAGACCCTCTTAGATTAGAAATTCTATAATGGTAAGTCTAGGGAATAGGATCTACACTTGGCACTTTTGCTTGAGTTTCTCCTCGAGAGAACATTTATCAGCAAAGGGGAGCCATGGAAAGCCTGTATCTATCTAAAATCTACCCACCTTTCCCAGCCCAGGAGCTGTGTATCCTGCACGTTTCTGGCCTGTGGAAGGGGTGTGTGTCTTGAAGTGTACCCCTACCTCCATACCATGGATCCTGGAATGTCTCTCCAGGTAGAGTTGTTAGTATGCGACAAAGGAGGAAAGTCTGTGCCTACAAACCTTCATTTCCATTGAGCTAATGAGAGTGCTGTCACCTAAATTTTCATTGTTTTAAGAGCAAGCGGAGGCTGACAGTTTCCTTTCAAGCTTGAATGATGAAGAGAAAACATCCCACGGCCTCATCTGGCTGGCTTGCTGCGAGGTAATGAGCCCTGTGCAGCACCCATCTTTGCTAGACTGGGATGACCTTATGTCTGGTAATGCATCAGGGAAGAGTGAAAAACGCACTGGGTCCCGCCAACAATTCCCCCAGGACGTGCTGAATGTGCCAAACAGTTTAGTAAATAGATCTCGAGTTACCGTGTAGAAACATATTCCAAAGGATTGCAACAGAGAATGTCTCAATCTAAAGGTCATACTTTACTTTGCAAAGGCCTTGCATGAAGGGGTTTGTGTGTGTGTGTGTGTGTGTGTGTGTAGGGGGGGGCGGTGGTGGAAGGGGAGAGTCGTGGAGGTGAAGGTTAGGAGACAAAATATTCATAGCATTTAAAAACAAATTTCACCCTAAAAAAAAAAAAAAAAACAAACAAAAAAAACCAACAAATTTCACAACCTTCCCTAGTTAATTCTGTTCTCTTCTCAGTCCAGACAGGGAATTTCATTTGCTGCCAGTCTTTGTTCCAAGACTTGTTTGGGATAGGGTAATGGCTCGACATTTGGGGGGGCGGGGCTGAGAGTTGAGCACCGTCCTGCAAAAGCTGGGAGGCTGTGACACGAAGGACTGAGTCTAGGATGGAGTTCAAAAGGCTACAACTTTCCTAATGTCTTGTTTTCTTTCCTCTTAGAGTCCTTAGGGAGCACTAAAGAGGGACTTAGAGACATGAATCTGGCTTAAAGCAGTTTTTGGAAATTGCTTGGGTGCAGAGAAGAGTAAAAAGAGTGAAAAAAAAACAAAAACAAAACCTGCACCAAAGCTGGCTTTGCAAGTAGAAGGAATCAGTGGCTGCCTCCAAAGTGTGATCTGAGCAATGCATGCATTTCACGGAGTGCCCAGTGCACTTTAGCAGACATCCTTGAGAAATGAAATCGGAAGGCAAAACCTGCTACTTCTCAAGGCTTGTTAGTGCAAAAGCCCAAGGAACCATGTGTATTTTGGTGGTGGGAGGTAGAGAAGGGATAAAGGTGCACACTGGTGTGTAGAACCTATCTTGACAAATAAGTCCATTGAGATGAGGACATTATTAATTTATATGGGTGGCTGCGTAACACTGTCACTTTGAAGAAGTAAGTTCCTGGGTTTTGTGGGGACCATCCTCAGTCCCCAGAAGACATTGGCTCTGTAACATTAGGTTGAACCCTATGAAATTGCCGATATTGGATTGTCTCTGACCTACAAAAGTGACAATTTCATAGGGTTCAACCTAATAGAAAGCAGAATTTGAAAGAACCATAATGTAAGCAAACAGAAGCAGAAGGAGAGAGAAAAATACGGATGGGTTTAGCCATTTGGCTTCTTAAATATCCATCTCCCTCTCCTCCTCTCTTTGTTCTTTTTAAACTTATTGAACCTTTATGGGCAACAATTTGAGGAGAGGTATGTCAACTGACTGAGAGCAAGACTCTAAAAGATGGTGTTGAACATGGGGTGGCTTCTGGGGAGAGGACTGCCCCCAATGAATAGGGAAAAATCATTGGGAAATGGAGCGGGCATTGGGAAAGACAGATTTTATTTTGGAATCTTGTTAAAAATCAGTTCTCTGAGGTTATTATTCCAAATGTCTCAAAGTATTTGTATAAGCTAGAACAATTTATTTATTTATTTATTTATTTATTTATTTATTTATTTATTTATTT
>JAKSZT010054215.1:34123440-34226543 GCA_026826555.1 Tolypeutes matacus
TTTATTTATTTATTTATTTATTTATTTATTTATTTATTTATTTATTTTAGGTACCGGGGCTGGGGATTGAACCCTGGACTTCGTATGTGGGAAGCTGGCACTGAACCACGTAAGCTACATCAGTTCCCAAAATACATTATTTTATATATATATATATATATATACATACATAAAAATCACAGTCTGGCTCCCAGGGTAATTTGTTTACCCTGTAAAAATAGCCTTATGAAGTCCACGAATTCTGAATTACACACCCCAAGGCCACTATGAGTTAGGACACAGGCAGGTGATAACTTTGTTGGTTTGTTTTGTTTTTATGTTAAGCATGACCAAAAGAAAATTGTTTCAACTTGTACCCCTTCCTGTTGTCCTCTTTTGTGTTTTTAGGTTGAGAAGTGATCTCCAACTTAGCAATTCAAGCACTGAGGGTAAGGGGTTACTCTGCGTGACTTCCATGATTCTTCTAACTCCAGGAGCCTCAGGTTCTCTGAAATAGTAGTAAAAAGACTGGGCTGAGAATCAGGAGACCAGGGTTCTTGGCTAACTCTCCAACAAAAAGCTGTATGAGCTTAAGAAAGAGCTTGTGAGAGGCTCTTTTTCTCAACCACAAAAGGAAAGGATTGCACCAGATAACTCATTATAGTCTACTGCATAATTCCTTGAGACTCTGGCCAAGAAATAGGAGAATTTTCTAATTGCGAGTGGGAGAAGGAGGTTGATCAGAAAATGACATTTGCTGAACTGAAGTGTTATGAATCCACCTGAAAGGTCAAACAAATGCCTTACATTTATCACATTGGTTGTGTTTGCTTTGATGGGAAATTCCGCATGTCCCAACATGTTACAGAAGTCCCATTCCACCCTTGTGTGTGGAGTTGCTATCTTTAGCCAATTGTCAATGGGCCCACCCTTGGAAATGTTTATATAAGCCCTTAGTAAGTGTTATTATTGCTGATTTGGAAATGGAAGAGTCATCCATAATCTCTCCAAATGGTCACATTCTCCAAGCTCTTGGTTCTAACCACCTGAATGAACCAGCATAGGTCCAGCATTAAAGTATGTGATTTAGCATACCCATGAATGTAAGGAGTGACAATTCCAACTAGGAGGATATTATCGCAGTTGGATAAAATGACTGATTTAAAGTATTTGCCATTTTTCCTATTTGGTGCTGCATCCACTCCATAATAAGCCCTGCAGAACAGCCTGTTCTTGTATTTTCTGGAAGGGAAATCTTCTAAACTTTGAATTCTGTGCTCTGCCATGAAAAACATCACTGATAGATCAGAATGATCCCCCTGGTTCCCCCTTTTTCCTCCACCACCCTGTCTCCACTTCATTCTCAATAAAACAAAACAAGTCAGACTGGCTAAGTTTTCAATGACTCATTCTATAGGGCATTATAGAATCTGACAGAGAGAACATGCCAGAACCTCTCCACCTTCCTCCTGACTGGTGCCCTGTGGGAATCTCTCCAAACGTCCCTCTGCTCTTTGCAACAGCTCTAAAAATAGCAGATGACTGCTCGGTACAGGTGCTGTTTGTGAAAATGTTCTCTTTGCATTTAGCCTGCCTGCCTCAGTGATTATTGCACTGCGACACTCAGCATCCCCTGGACTCTGCTGTGTCAGCTCTTCTTTATAATCACATGGGTGCTGGAGGATAATTCTGGGCGGCTGCTTATAGGGACTCTTTCTCCCACAGAACACAGAACAGGCTTTCTCCGCCTCTCACCTCACCATTAGGGGCTTCATGCTCCAGAAAGCCTAGAGGGAACATCACAATGAAGCTGAAAGGCTACAGAGCCTCCCAGAATTGACTAGCTTTCTCAAATGCATCCACTTTCTAAATAGCACTGGAACTTATAGGAGGGAATGAAAATTCAGGCCACTGAAAGGATTGTTCTGTTCCTAGCTATTGTTCTCTGTGGACCTTGCATTCATTATACTGATAAAATCATACGATGGTATCTCTGGACAAAAGCTCAGAGATCTCCTGGTCCTGTGGTTGTCGAGCCTTAGTGTGCTTAACAATCACCTGGTAAGCTTATTTAGAGTTTGGATTTTCATGCCCCATCCTTTAATATTCAGATTCAGTAGGTCTTTGGGGGGACAGGGATCTGCCTTTGTAGACACCCAGGCAATTTGAATGCAGTTGGTCCTCAGATCAAACAGGGAGAACCCGTAGCTCTAGACCAAATAAGGAAACTGAGGCCCAAATGTGGAAGAGATTTTTTAATTGGGGGCTGCTTTTGTTGGGACTCTCCTCTTCTCCAGAATGTTTTCCATACTAAGCCGCAGGGTTTTCAGTCAGTTCACACCCGTAAACACAGGTGATGCAGGCTTCTCGCAGATACTGTTGTGGTCAAAGTGCAAAAGCACTTTCCAGTGGGAAGGCAGCTTTCCCTCCAGACGGGGTGGACCAAAAGTCAGGTGGCCCGACATTGAAATTGCTGGCACTTTGGCAAGCCACTGCACTTCTCTAAGCCTTATATTTCAAAAGAAGTATAAGACAACCACCCTTTCTTATCTTATGGGGTTTGTGGTGACACTGGAGGTAACATGGCTGAAAGTGATTGCACTGGGGCCTTACCCAAGACTGAACTAAAAATCTGGAACATCTCAGCCTTAGCACCACCCATGAATCCTGCCAGGCTAAAAGGGTCCTGCCCAGGGCCATTGGACTACCAGGCAAGGTCACTGCAAGAGACCAGCAGGCCCCGTCTTATGACTTATGGGAAGTAGGAAAACATGCTTGCCAAAAGATGCACACCATCTTGACTGTGGGGAATTTCTCCACCAGGGAGGCATGTCTTTGGAGAATAAACCCTGGGTTTTTCTGTGTTACCATTCTGTGTGAATGAGTTTGTCATTTTAGACTCAAGTGATTGGAGAACATGAGAGTCCTTGGCCCCAGCCTGGGGAAGGGATCCAGCACAGGGCCAATGGGTATGAACTTCTGAACTCAAACTTTTTAAAAACTAAAAGCTGTGCTAAATCTTAGAGAGCAACTAGTCTAAACTCCTTACTAAGAATGATGCCACTACCTTACTTACCTCCCAGGTCCAGGAAACAGGAGGTAAAGCACATGAATAGATTTCACAATCATCTGCAAGGTTGTCTTTATTGTAGCAATTTTTAATATTTTTGCAATAAGTAGAAAACTCAGACCACTTCAGTGAGTGTGCCTGAGGTAAGTTGGGTCTCCCGATTCTTGGGATCATAACTTTTATCAAGACCTCATCCACAGATTTCCCAGTTTTGCAGTGCACCAATCCTGCCATGGGATTAAGTATGTTTCTCTTCAGTTCTTGAGAGTAATAGGAAAATGTCCATTTGCTACTGATGTTCTGTTTATACTAGAGCAAAGAAGAAAGCCCAATACTCAAAAAAATTGTATATTCTACTAAAGCTATTTATCTACAACTATTGCCCACAGCACAGTGATTGGAGTGACCACCGCACAAGAAGGAGTTAATTCCTAGTGCCATAGTTTGAGGATGTTGGGACTGTGGGCAACTGCAGAAAAAATGTACTCGGCAGGGGCTCTGAATCAAGAGAAGATGATGTTTACTGGGATAAGAGGTCTAACCCAGGCAGTCTATATCTGAAAGTTTTTTTATTCACTCTACTTATATTTATGGAGCACCTCCTAGGTGTCAGACATGTGCTGGCCCTCCGTGATTGGCTGATGGGAAAGACCGTCATAAGCCTGGTTCTCTGTGTGCTGTGGTCTACTGGGAAGTGCCCACAAATAAATCGACAATCCCCATCATGTTCCATATGGGGGTAGTGTGATAGGAGGGTACAGAGAAAGCACAATCCACCCAGACTGGGAAATAGAGGGGAGGTAAGGGAAGTCTCCCTGGAAGAACTGTTATATTCTCGACACTATGCTCGATGCTAGGAGTGTTCCCATTCTTGAATGTCAAGAGCCCTCCTGACTGGAGGGGAGGGCAGGTGTGGATAACAGGGTGATAGGCACTGTCACATATGCTAAGAGAACCCAGAAGTGGGAGCTGTTGTGATATGCATCATCAAGGAGACTCTTTTTAAGCTGAGCCAGGAAGCCACCATGGGCTCACTCCACTGGAGTGGGGATTGTTTGCAGAGATAGCCCTGTGGGCTTCCTATGTTTCAACAGGGCGTCCCTTTTCAATTTCCTCATTCCCATGAGCTCAGGTGTGGAGCCAGAACCCAGCTATGCATTTGGCCTTTCCTCGGACCCAATGAGGCCTCCTTGAAGGCCAAAATGCCGACTAGTGCTGAATGACACTCACCAGCCTGAACGGCCTCTGCTGCCCAGGAACCAGGAGCACAGGGGGTTGGGTCCCATGTAAGGACCTCGTGCTTCCCTCCTTCTCTTAGAAGTCTGGGTACCAGATAAGTTCTCTTGGAGGCTCTCCAGGGTTGATACTTCCCAAGCAGAGTTTTGTTTCCCCAAGATCCCATTCAGACAGAGGCAGCTGGTATGGAGGAGAGGGGGCAGGGATTGTTGCCACACAAACCTGAAGACTAAAAGGGAAGACATATATGCACTCCTGGGCTCATAATGGGCTCCATAAATGGTAGTAATCATTTTACATCCTCATCTATCACTTGTCCAATTCTCCTCCAGGCACTGCCCACTGTTTCTAAATCAGCTATTATCTAACCAAATAAGGACTTAATAGTTGAGATTGAATTAATTGAATCAGGGATCTTATAACAGGGGATTCCTGAGATCACTATAACCTTAACTTAACTAGCTTAACTTGAAGTAATAGTCTCCTAGTAGTGAAATAGTAACCAGGAAGGAAAGCGATTTTGCACTGGAAAATCCTTTCTGGATGCCTTAAAGCTTAGCGTCTACACTTAGGGCTGATAAATAATTTAGTCACCTCCCCTCCCTTCAGAGTAGAGACTCTTGAGGCTACGAGCTGGGATGAGTTTGGATCTGAATCACTTAGGGTCTCACATGCCATCTCTCCCCACTAGGGAACTGTCCCCTGCTAGAGAGATCACTGGTGGTTAGGACCTGAGCTTGTCATAGCTCCCAAGTGGGACAGGGCCACTTCGTGAGGCTGTGCAGGTGCACAGTGGTGTCTCCTGGTAGGGGGAGGGGCAGAGAATACCGACTCAAATTTACTTATTATATTGAGAGCAGTGAGGAGCAGCCCTGATGCAATGCCAGAAACTGCCCTGCCTGCACCGGCATCTTCACACCCTGCCCAGCCCTCCTGCATCCAAGGCCTCTTTTAAAAAACGATACCGAGCACGTGTGGAGTAGAAGAGCTCACTGGGGTCTCACAACAGTGGAAAGCTGCCCTGAACCTGTGCCCATTCCTTGCAGCGGAACTTCATCCTCCAGGAGAGCAGGGGGGCTGGGATAAGCTTCCTGATGTTCCAGAAGGCAGCCCAGACCCAAACTTTCCTTCTTGAGGACAGGGAAGGGGAAACTGCTTTCCCTAAACGTTTCTGGCCAGTCTTCTCCAGCCCCAGCCTCCCCACAACGTGCGGGTCCCTCGGGCCTTTGTTGGCGCCTCCTGTGAGTCGGGAGCCAGCTGCATGGCACTCCTGGCCGCCTGCCAGCATCGCCCTCCACAGAGGCGCGTCTCAATCAAGTTATTTATTCACCTAATCAAAAAGGAAATAATGTATACAATTTACAGACTTCCCAGCTCCCAGCTCCCTCGCAGGAGAGGAGGGAGGGCACCCAGGAAAGCGGAGCTCTCGGGGCGGGGCTCGGTTAGCCCGGGGCCGCTGTGTAGGGAGGTGAACTTTTCACCCTGTGGTCGGCAGCATCCACCATGACCCAAAGGATGAAATGGACAAAGCAAGAGGCCAAGCTCAGGTAGAAGCAGCCAATGCCAGCATTAGAAATCAACTGGGGCGCATAGAGGAGGGGGGCATCTGCCACGCCCAGGGCATGCCCAGGGAGGAGCCCAGGGACCAGCCTGAGACTCCAGAAACCCAGAAGATGGTGAAAGCTGGAGGCACACAGCTGGCTCCCTTGGTTAGATGTGTTTCTCTACAGCTCCACGTTCCTTTTTGCCTCCCGGATCTGACCTGCTATCATCCCTTCCCAGGCCCCAACTTCTTCACATTTTGCCAGCCCTTACTCCTCTTTCAAATCTCAGCTAAAACGACACTCTGGACGGGAGGGCTTCTCTGACTTGCAATCTAAAACAGGTCCCCCTGTTATTCTACCTACTGGCATGTGCTCTTTCCCTAACATTTTACACTGTAAATTATATAGTCATTTGCAAACTTATATGTTAAGGACTAACTGCCTCAGTGGATTTTGAGCTTCGTTGGGGCAGAGACTGAGGTCCCCTTGCCCAATGGTGTATTTTAAGAGCTTGGTACCACATGGAGCACACACTAGATGCTCAATAAATATTTGTTGCCGCATGTTATCAGCACGAGTGCCCTGTGTTTTCACTATCTATTTAAATGCTTATCTATCTAGAGTTCAAGTTCTTTGAACATAGGGGATGAGGCTCTCCTAGTTATTTATAGTCCCACAGAGCCAGGCAGTTAGGACCTAAAATAGTTTTAATATCAAAATAAGAGTGCATACACTATATGTATGCAAGGCTAGAAAAGGCACTAGAGCACAGTGGTTCAGAGACCGGACTTTGAAATCAGATGGACCTGGGTTCCAATTCCTTAGCTTCTTTGAGTCTCAGGTTTCCCATCAGCAAGTTGGCGAATGCCCACCTCACAGGCTTCTGTGAACGTAAATGAGGAAACCCATGATTAAGGCAGGGGCTGTCAAGGGACCACTCCACAAATGGGAGCTTTCAGTAACTAGCCCTTGGGGAGAGAACAGAATGCGGGGATCAGTGTTGGCTATTTGGAGCTACCTTCATGGAGCAACCTTGAGTTGCTTCTTGAAGGATGGAAAAGTTTCGGGAGTTGGAAGTGAACGGAAAGTCAGTTCTGCCTGCAGAAGCTGAGCACAGGCACAAAGAACCCTTCAGGTCACGTGTGAAGTTGGTGTCCACACAGGGTAGAGCATTGCTCTTTTTCCCTCTTTGCCCCTGCATCTCAAAATTCCCACATGTGTACATTTTTGAAGGTCTAGGAAGTCCAAGCACCATGAGAAATCTAGATCTCAGGCCCTCGCAGCTCTATCAACCCCCAAGGAAAATAAACCTTTAAGCTGGGTCCTTAGAAGCGCTCAAGCAATCAGTTTCTTTGGAACATACATCACCAATCCAATTTCATGTATTAGGCGTTTTGTAAGTGCCAGACAGGCCGATTCATTGAGTGAAATTATAGCTGTGTGACGGGAAAGCCCCCTCACCTTCCCCATTGGACTAGCTGACATCCAGTTCTTCCCGCTCCCACTTTGCCTTCTTCTGGCTTGTCCTCAGTAGCACTGAGGTGGCAGGCCACCTCCTGGGGGCTGTGAAGTACTCTGCACTGGACTGAGACGTTAGGTAGCTCCTTGGGCTTTCCCAGGAAGGAAGCCTGCAGACCGAGCCCACATCAGCCTGCTAGCAAATTATGAGGTCAGGGACGTTGCCTTGAGAACCCTCCTATTACCCGCTTCAGCACTTTTCTCCTCTGGGCTCTCATTTAGCTTCATAGCTCCCCAAGCCTGGGAAGAGGTAGAAACAGCAAGTCTCTGGGTATAGGTCCCCTCCTCCTTCCAGAGCAGCCGTCTCACAGAGGGCAGGACACAGCTAAACCACCTCTCAGTGTGGACGGTAGTTAAGTGGTGGCCCCCTCCTGAGCACTTGCATTCTCACAGGGAATAGCAGGATAGCATCCCATTCAGAAGGAGTGGTTGAATACCCTCCCTGGAGGCTCCCTGTGCTACCCTTTCTACCCACTCCCAGCTCTCACCCTCTTCCTCTACATATTGCATCCAGATGGAATCCCTTGCAAATTAACTTTGAGGGAACCTTGAATGAGAACAGTACTCACACAGCATTTGGTTGAAGATGGTGGAGGGTTTATGGGTTATTACCAATTTCACCTCCTTCCCTCTTTTCTTCCTACTGCCAACATATCAGTTTTGAGGAACTCGTAAAGCCCCAAAGTAGGAGTAACTGTGTATGAGAGGGCTATGGGATGTTTCCGAGATGGGAAGAGAGGGACTCCTAAAGCCAGGGAAATTCCAAGTCCCTTGTCCTACCTGTCCAATAAGGCTAAACCTGTGGTTCATCATCTAATCTGGGAGTGCTGGCCAAACAAGGAGAGGCATGAGGTGAGATGACCATGTGCTACTTCTTATCTCCTCTGCCCACCCCATCTCCTTCTGCTACCAGAGGCACTAAAAGAACCATCTTTCCCATCCTCGAATGCCAAAGTCTGTCTGTCATCAGAGCCAAATTAGATTACAGCTGGGGGCAGCTGATGCTTTCTTGCCTTTTCTGTACCTTTGCCCTTGGCACTTTTCTGTACCTTTGCACCTGCCTGGGATGTCTTATCCCATTCCTCTAATGAATCAAATTCTTCTTTACCAAGTGCCCAGCTTTGGTTCACCTGCTCCTTGAAGCCTTCTCTGATTACGCCTACCTGTAGCCTGATACACTCTTTTTATCCTTAGTGCTGGCACAAGGCAGGGCCTTAATAAATCTTCATGGAGGTCCCACTGAGAGCATAGGGTAGAGTCTCTTGGACCAGGGTGAGGTGGTTCTAGCCAAGGCTTTAATGGACTAAACATCACCGACTTATCTGCTTGAATGTGGCTGAAAAGGGAAATTGGGGTTGTATATATGTTACTAGAAAAACATTTAAGAAAACAACAACATTGAACTGTACAACACAAGCAGTGAAGCCTAATGAAACTCATGGAGTCTAGTTAATGGTTTAATTATAATAATATTCTTTCAACTCTAACAAAGGCACCTCACTAATGTAAGGGGTTAATAATGGCGGGGGGGGGGGGGATATGGGACCTCTATTTTCTGCATGATTTTTCTATAACAACTTCTCTAATTAATAATAATAATAAAGAAACAAACAAAATATATGACGATCTTGATTTTTCCTGAAAAGAAATACCGGTTATCTCTGTGACCAAGGACAGCCCTGAAGGATGAGACATTTTTGCCCTAGGTTCCATAACCTCTGTGGCCTTGAGAGCCACTTCCATTGGACTCCCTGGTGGTTCAGCACACATTCAAAATCTACATGTCAGGTCTGTGCCAGTCAATGGAGAGACAGAGACAAAAAACGGCAAGCTTTCTGTCATTGGAAGGATTTATGCCAAGGACTTTAGTTCTTCCTCTTCTCTCTCATTAAAAGGGAACCTCAGACATTTCCAAAGCCTGGGCTTTCCCTCTTAGGTTTCTGATAATAAAAGCAGGATGGATGGAAAAGTGGAAGTAAGAGAAGAGAACCCACATTTTGGGGGAGATTGGAATATCTGATCCCACACACAAATAATCTAATGATAAAAACAGGTTGGGAATTATAATACCCCCCCTGATAACACTAATAGCTAATGTTTACTGAGCACTTACATTCTGCCAGGCACTTTTTCTAAGTACTTTACATGTATCAATTAGTTTAATACCCATAATAACTTTACGAAGTGTGTGCTCTTATTATGCCCATTTTACAGATGAGGAAACTGAGACACTGAGGGGGATAAGTAGTAGCTTGTGCAATATTACCTAGCCAGAACCAAGATTTGAGCTCAGGCAGCCTGGCTCCAAGGACCCTGCTCACAAATGAGAAAGAGCTATTCAGAAGATAATTTAATGCAAAAAAGTAGAGTGGAAAGAGCACTGGGATGGCAGTGGGGTCCTTGAGTTCTAGACCTAGTCAAGCTGCTGATTGCCTGTATGACCCAAAGCAAGTCACTTCCCTTGGGCCTCAGTCCCTGCAGCCATAGAGAAGGAAGGGTGAGAGCAGGTTAGCACCAACACGTCCTCCAGCACTGTCTCCTTGGATTCATAGCACAGAGCAGTGAAGGAGGCCGTGCCAGCCTCCCTCAAATCCCATCCTGGAGGTGGGCATCTGCTCTGCCTCTTCATAACGATACCTCTGCTGTCCTTAAGAGAGGAGTATCCCTTCACCCCATCAAATCCATGCATTCCGTGTGGATGGCTTTCAGCTTGGTAGTTCTCCCTTTGCCCCCTGGTGAAAGCAGCTCCATAGAAGCCACTGGCATCATCACACTTGAGAGCACAAAACCAGCTGCATGGGCCCAGCAGGTGCCCATGTGTCTTGGAAGACTAATTCGGGTCCCAGTTCTGGGTGGAGGCATTGTGTGCGTCCTTGGTCAGCATCGATGTCAAGGTCTCCCTGCTTTCCCGAGTCTTTGGCCTGAGACTAAGAACCCCCCAGCTGCTGCCAGCAAACAGTCCACCCCCCTGCGGGCTGCAGGCTCCAGGAGAAGCTGGGGAGGGAGCGGGGTGAGGCCTGAGAAGAGACTGAGCTTTCTCTTTGGCTAAGTAGACTGGAAAACGTGAAATTAACACACATTGTTTATTTCACGCTCTCAGCCTCCCCTGCACAATAGCACAAATTAAATTCTGCACTAACCAGACGAGCAATTAGCCCACAGTGAAGAAGAAGATGGGGCTTTCAGCTGATTGCTGCGGCATTCCATTCACACTATTTATGAAGGGAACAAACTTACTGAAAATATTTTTGTAGCAATAATTTTTTCTGATACACATTTTCCCCCAATTTGCTGCATTGCCCCACACTTCCTGGTATTTGAGATGATTTGGCTAGGTTTTCTGAAGAGCAGTATGTAGTTCATCAAAGAGAAATTCATCTTGGGTCAATACCCACTAATTAGCATCATTTTGATTGAAAACGAAACTGCTGTCATTTTGGAAAAAACAGGATTTTTTTTTTCCTTCTGGTTTGTAGGTAGGCTGTAGAAGGAACAGAGCTCTTGCTGCATCTGAAACCCAAGTCTCTAAATTTTAGTTTATTGTCGGGGGACACATTAAATACACACCTAGTTTTCCTCCCCTACCAATAAAAATAGTGATAGCTAAGATTTACCAAGCCCGTATTGGGAACCAACACTGCTCGAAGCACTATATATGTATTGATCACCCGATTAAGGAGGTATTATTGTTATTTTCATTTTATAAATGAGCCCATTGAAATACAGAAAGGTTCAGGAACTTGCCTATGGTCACACAGCTTGTACGTGATGGCACGGGGATTAGAAGCAGATTAACCTCTGTGTTGGACCCTCAGCCTTCCCACCTGAAGGCATCTGTGACTCTTTAGATAGTCCTAGCTGGTCACTGGCATCAGCTGGCTGATTTGGGTTCTGTTCCACCATTCTGACCCAGCCCCGCACTTTCCTGTGCCTTGGCCTCTGCACAGTGTGTGCTGCTCTTTCCCCACCTCACCTCTGTTGAGTCTCAGTCCCTGCCAAGCACAATCGTCGGATCACTCCTCCTAAAATACTGCTTTGTGACAGGCCCTGTTCAAAAACTCAACTTTCAGAATGTGGTCTGGCTTATTAGAAACCCAGCGGCTCCCACGGGCTGACAGCAGTGGCTCTCAACCAGGCATGCACATACCTCAGAATTACCCAAGATGCTTTTCAGGATTTCAGATGCTTCAAAACAGAATGTCCAGTGATGGAGACAGGCATTTGGGAATTTCTTAGAAAGTTGTGAGTCATTAACTCACCTTTACTTAGGAACCCCCGTATCTTATAGTGGAGTATAGCATGGTGCTTAGGAACCCAGATTGTAGCCACGCTGCTTGTGTTTAAAGCTCGGCTCTGCTACTGAGGAGCTGTGAGATTTGGGGCAGGTGTCTTAACCTCTCTATGCCCCATTTCCTCATCTGGATACTATCTCAGAGAGTCATTGAGAGGGTTAAATGAGATGAATATTAATTTAATGCCTAGACTATTATATCAAGTGCTATATAAACATGCTGTTTATTATAACTGGATGGTATTTCGGGTCCTTTGTTCAGCATTCAAGGCTTTTACCACTGGGTTCTAGCTTTCCACTCCAACACTCAGTGCTGCTACTTCCCACCTTGGACCCCATCCCCTAGGTTTACTTCCACTTTTTAATATGGGCGTTATGTGTACGAGGCCTAGAATGCTAAATCAATTACCTTTTTTTTTCTTTGTTCTTGCTCTTAGACTAGATACCAAACCTGAAGTAGGGACTAAGTCTCAGACCTGTTACCTCAGCACCTCCAGTGTGTTTGAAGCTGACAGATACATAACAAAAGATAGTGCTGGTAGGGGTCGGATGTGGCTCAACTGGTTGGGCATCCGTCTCCCATATGGAGGGACCCGGGTTCGATCCCCGGGACCTCCCGGTTAAAAAAAAAAAAAAAAAAAAAAAAAAGATAGTGCTGGCCTCACCTGAAGGTTGTACCTTCTGGATCTGATTACATAGCTGTGGCCTTGGACCTCCCTAAGTCAACAAGCAGGGCCAAGGGAACACGCCATTGCTTTCTCTGTGCTATTTGTCCCTAAACTCTCCTCACGGCGACTGCTCTAGGAGGCTGCTTGCATTCTCCCTGCTGGATTCCCTTCTGCATTCGCTGACCTGCCTTGACTTCCAATGTCTACCTGAACTTCCCTGGCCAGCAAGCCTCTGACCCTTGGCCAGGCCATCTGTGCCCTTTGGTCACCCACAGGTCAGCAGACACATCTCCCTGAGTGTATCTCCAAAGGTGGGTTGACTTCCTATTTCTATCACTTGAACCCTAGCAATACTCTTCTTTTTTCTGTTTTTTTTTTTTTCCACTACAGAAGTTGTGGGTTTACAGGAAAATCATGCATAAAATACAGGGTTCCCATATACCACTCTGTTATTAACACCTTGCATGGGTGCCTAGCATCCTGCATCTGGGCTATTGCCTGTGGTCTTCCCTTGCTCCCCTGTCCAATAACAGGCTCTCTGAAAATGTGGCACACTCCTGCATCAATAGAACACATGGACACGCATCTGACTGTTATGTAGACAGGTATGGTTCATGGATCAATTATATCCTTGAAAGCAGCACAGGTTCAAGCTGCAAACCCACTTTATTGCCCCTTGCTGCCATCAGCATTGACAAATGCAAGTGTATTTCCTATGCATCACTCATAGAACCTAGATAGTCTTCTTTCTATTCCAATGCCAAGTGATCATTGACATGGCTGAGGGCAGGAGGCTGTATTCTAACCCCTGTCAAAGAACTTGAATTCTAGTTTGGACCTGTGTGACTTGGTCAGACCAGTGAGTTTCATTAAAGTTTAGTTTTCTGCATTCCAATGTAAAGTTGGAGTAAAAATGTCTGTTTTGTGCAAAATAAAACAGCCTGGTCATACCTACTAGGCTAGCAAAAATCATATTACTAAGTAAGGACAAGGAGGTAGCACCATGGAGTTCTTCACCCACTGCTAGTGGGTATAAAATCCCAATTTGGCGAGCAATGTGTAATATCTAGTAAAGTTGAAAATGTGTATATTCTATAACCTAGCAAGTCCTCTTCTAGGCAAACCCTAGAGAAACTTTCGTACATGAGCTCAGGGAGACAAGTACAACAACGTCTGTTACAGCTTTGTCTGCAGTGGCAAAAATGGGGAAGAGCCTAAATGTTCATCAACAGTAGAATGGGTAAATAAACAGAATAGCCATTTGTCCTGGTTTTTCTTTTGTGGGTGCTAGAAAATTATGTTCTTAAGCTAACCCATACTTGTACCTGTAAACATGGTGTAGATGGGGCCTTTTGATTAGATTCAGGTAAGGGACCTTGATTAGATCACCTGATTAGATTGCTTTAGGGCCTTTGATTGTACTATGTCAGTGAAGCATGACCCAGAGTAGGACTCCTCCCTCTTGCTGGATCTTATACAAACTGAGAACTGAAAGCAGAAACATACAAAGAGAAAGTGAAGAGACAGAGAAAGAAAGCTGCCATTTTGACCATGCTGTGTGAGAGAGAGGACTCCAGTGATCGGCCACCATCTTGCCATGTCACGTGACAGGACTCCGGGATCTGCTAGCAGCTGACATTTGGTGAGAAAGCATCTCTGATGTTGCCTTAATTTGGACATTTTCACAGCCTCAGAGCTGTAAGCTCTTTCTCTTAATAAATTTCCCATGATAAAAGCCAACCCATTACTGGTATTTTGCATTGGCAGCTTTGGCAGACTAAAACATCACCGAAGGGAATATATAAGTCATCAAAAAGAAAACAAAACAAAAAACATTAACTATAGTTACTTGTATCAACATGGGATGAAGTCCAAAACCAAACTGTTGAGTGAAAAAGCATTAGAACGATGCTTATATTATGGATACCATCTATATGAAGCTTAATAAAATACAGAGGATACTATGTGCTGTGTAGGTATTCACACACAAATATGGAATGATAAACATCAAATTTAGAATAATGGTTACTTGGGATGGGGTGGTTTATACAAGGTTATAGAATTTGTTACAGGAATTTATTTTCCCCTTTAGTTGGGTCTTGGCTACAAGAGTGTCCATTCAACTATTAACTACACTCTTCTAGTATGTCTGAAATATTTCATTTAAAAATAAGCAAACAACCCCACGATAAAAACCAAACCTTATGCTTTGAGTAACTCCACTACAAGGTCCTATTTCATGAGCAAGTAGCAGTCTGCAGAGATAAGAGCAGTGGACAAGAAATGGAAAGATTGAACTGTAAAGAAGTCAGAGACTTTTTTTTTTTTTTTTTGCGGTACCAGGGCCGGGGATTGAACCCAGGACCTTGTATGTGGGAAGCCAGCGCTCAGCCACTGAGCCACATCGGCTCTCCTGAACTGGTTTCTCATTTGTTTGCTTGTTGTTTGTTTTTGTTTTTTTCAGGAGGCACCGGGAACAGAACTCAGGACCCAAATCTGGGTCCTCCCATGTGGGAGGCAGATGCTCAACCACTTGAGCCACATGTGCTCCCCGAGAGACTCATTTTGAGCACATGGTTTTATCTCCCTTGGTATCAGTTTCCTCCTCTGTACAATGGAAATCTTAATGTCCTTCCTATTTGTAGGGTGGTTGTGGGGATTAAATGAGATAATACGTGTGAACTTGCTTTTGAGAATTTTGGCCACCACTGTTGAGAGGACCCCTGGAATCTAATGGGGAGAAAAATTAGGAAGGTGAGCATACCCCATGCCAAATCATAGGAAATACATTGGGAGGAATCGGGGATGTTCACTATGAAATAGAGAAGCCTCCAAAATGGCATTACCGTGATTTTAAAATATTGGAACATCTGCCCATGTCAATAACCTAGTTCCAGAGGGTAGAACCAGGACACATGGGCAGATGTTTCAGGGAGGAGAGATTCATTGGCATAAAGAAAGAAGAAGAACTTCCTAATAAATAAATCTCTTTATCACTGCATTGAGAACTTCCAAAACTTGGGCTGAACTCTACTTGTCAGAAATTCTGCAGAAATAATACTTAGAGAATGGGGAAGGAAGAAGTTGACCTCTGAGTCCCTTGTTCAGCAATTCTAACATTCTCCGAAATGCCTCCTTGTGCTATTGCAGTTATGGAAACCCTAAAATAACCAAGCTACTCAGATGACGTCAGGAACTGATATGAAACAACATATGGCTTCCATGGCATTTTAAAGTGTGTGTTTTTGTTATATTCAGAAAGGGGAAAGAAAATCCTGAGTATAAATCATAAATATTAGCTTTATTTAACCAATTATTTTTATAATGAATTATTATTTGGCCATGAGGATTAAATCATACTGCAAGAGATGGCAAGTCAACCCGAGAGGAAGAGAGGGAGGTAGAACCAACAGTTCCGAGGAAAATCACCTCCCAGATTCCAACACTAAAGTATCTCCTTCTTGGCCAACTGTGACTGGGGGAAGGCTGGCACATGGCCAGGGGCAGAGGCAGCCTCGCACAGGGACTCAGTGAGAGGCAGATACACAGCAGGTACGAGTCGGTGGGTCAGGCGACCTCTTCCAAATACTTTTATTTTACTTCTTACTGATTCTCTAAATTTGACCATTATAAAGGGAGTAAAATATGGGAATGACAGCTATAGAGTCAGACTGCTTGGGTTCAAATCCCAGCTCTGCCATGAAATAGGCAATCCCTAGGGCAAGCTGCATAGACACTTAGGTTATTGTTTCTTCATCTGCAAAATGTGGATTTCAGGTGGGAAAATTTACACACACATGCACACATACACACATGTGTACAAACACACACTTCAGCACATAGTAAACATCCAATAAATGTTGATTTCTAACATTATAAGACATAATTCCTCCTGTTTTCTCTAATGCTAAAAGATTTCAACAATTCAACATGAATGTCCAAATTATGTCCTCATCCTGAGGGCTGGTTTTTACAGGAAAGAGGAGAGTATGAAGGGAGGGGCTTGACTGTTGAAAGGACAAGGTGTGTTGTAGGTTGAATCATGCACCCCAACAAACACAGGTTCCTAATCTTAATCTACGTTCCTGTGGGTGTGAACCCATTGTAAATAGGACCTTTGAAGATATTATTTTTAGTTAAAGTGTGGCCAACTGGATCAGGGTGGGTCATAATCCATATTATTGAAGGACTTAGAAAGAGAACGTGGGGAAGCAGATGTGGCTCAAGTGGTTGGGCTTCCGTTTACCATATGGGAGGACCCGGGTTCGATCCCCAGGGCTTCCTGGTAAAGGCATGCAGGTGAGCCTCACAGAAGGAGGATGGCACAACAAAAGAGAGATGCAGGAAAGAGTCAAAGTGAGATGCACCAGAAACCAGGAACTGAGTTGGCACAAATGACAGGGTGCCTCTCTCCCACTTCGGAGGTCCCTAGGATCGAATCCTGGTGAAGCCTGGAGGAGAAAAATGTGAAGAGAAGTAAAAAAAAAACCCACAAAAACCAAACAAAAAACAGACACAGAAGATCATCCAGCGAATGGGCACAGACAACAAGCAGGAAAAGAGGGGAGAGGGGAGGGGGGGAGAGGGAGAAGGGAGGGGGGAGGGGAGAGGGGGGGAGGAGAGGGGGAGGGGGATGGGGGAGGGGGGAGGGGAGGGGGGGAGAGAAAAAGAAAAAAAAGAGAGAACATGGAAGTCACAGGGGCCAGAAGGAGAAGGCATTATTGCCATGTGATAGGAGGCAGAGATACAAATCAAGGAACCCCAAAGATCGCTGGCAGCCAGCACCAGAATGCTACAGATTCTGGAAGAAAGCAAGCCCTGCCAATATCTTGATTTTGGACTTCTAGCCTCAAAACTGTGAGCCAATTAATTCCTGTTGTTAAGCATCCCTTTGTGTGGTATTTGTCATGGAGGGCTGGCAAACTAAGACAGGGTGTCAAAGGGGGAGGGGGCTAGAGGGATTTCACACTCCTTTGGTGGCTTGGATATAACCGAGGGCCTACCTTAGCAAGGAGAAACATGTTCTCCATTCCCCAACTTTCTTGTTTCCCTCTGAATTCCATGGTTTTCCCTAGAAGGATTTTCTGGATGATGATTCTGAAGCTCTCAAGAGAATGAAGTTTCCAAAGAGAACAGAGAAAGAAAGCTTTCCTGTTGTGATCAAGGCAAGAATGAAGACCTTATCTTCCAAACTGCAGACTGTGAATTCCAGGCACTCCTGAGCTGGGCTGGCTACTTTGCCTCCTTCCAATTAGTAGAAGTGAGGTATCATTTTCAGAAGAAAGAGGGACTTGTGAAGAGATGTCCTCTGTGCCTTCAGGAGTACCTGAAGGTTAAGCCCATGGAAGAACCACACATCCTTAGGACAAGAGTTTAGCTGCCATGCAGGCCAAACCTTTATCTTACATATGAAGACACTGGGTCCCAAGAGAGTTCAATGACTTTCTTCAGAGTTCCCGAGTGACCTAGTAGCAGAGCTGGAAAGAGAACCCAGGTCTCCAGACTTTGGTTCTGTACTCTTTCAAGTAGGGGCCGGCAAACTGTGGCCATGGGCCAAATCACGAGCTAAGGATTGTTTTTACATTTTCAAGTGGTTAAAAGAATCAAAGAATAATACTTCATGACATGGGAAAATTAGATGAAATTCAAATTTGTATGTCTATAAATAAAGTTTTATCAGAACACAGACCTGCCTGTTTATGTGCTGTCCAAGCTTGCTTTTGTGCTACAACGGCAGAGCTGAGTAGCTGCAATAAAGATGGTTTGTAGCCCTGCCAAGCCTAAAATATTTACTACCTGGTCCTTCACAGAAAAAGAAAGTTTGCGGACTCCTGCACTTAAAGCATGCTTCTCCTCTGCGCTGGGAAATGGATTAGAGGTAGAAGGCACATGGTTTTAAAGTTTCTTCTGTGTTCTGGTCTGGCTTGTCCAGAGACTCTATGTGGAGCCGCTTGCTCACACAATGGCAGAGTGCTCCCCCCTACTCTACTAGGGAAGCTAGTGATGAGAGTGATCTTTGTGTCTTTGACCAATGCCAAGTAATGAGCTTCTATCTACTGGGCGAGGGAAGATAAAAAGGAAAATGTGGCTGTTCTATCAGCCATTGAGAACTGAGTAGACATAATTCCCCTGTCCCTCCCTCTCTGAAAGCATCCTGATCAAATGTTATTGGATATTAAATATGCATTACCACAAGCATTAATTGAGGATTTAATATGCTCCCTAATTAAAATTTGGTGGGGAGAAGTTCATCATATTTAGAAACACAGTATTAAAAATCCACAGAAACTTAATAAAATTATAAATCGAAATATCTTCTCTGAAATTAATGAGCCAAAATATTATAGCCAAGCAGTAGTCAGCCGTGTCTGGAATTCTGAAGGTCATATGGAGTCATAAAAATGCAGTTTTCAGTTTTATGGTTTCCGAACAATAATAAGGCTGAGGAGAAATCTGGCAGAGAAAAAAGTCATCTCTACTACACACAGCAATTAGCATAAGAAGAAGCCATAAGCTGATGACTTAGCAGAGAAGCAGGTCTAATTTGGGTTTCTACATTTCATGTGGTATGTGGAAGGTGATAAGTTGTGGGGTCAGGTGAGTCTGGAGCAACGTAGGGTGGGTTGGAGGGAGAGGGGTGGCACAGAGGAGCAGGGGGAGAACATGAAAAAAGAGAATATGAGAGAATGAAACCCATCCAGAAAGGAGCAAAGAGCCTCAGGAGGCAGTGAGCTCTTGGCCACTGGAACAATCCAAGAACAAGTATCTGGAATTCTGGGATGGAGATTCCAGCCATGAGAGCAGCTTGGACTAGATGATTTCTAAGTGCCCTTCAGAATTAAGATTTTGAAATTCTGTGACCTTTGAAGGACACATTCAGCTGGGAAGCTGTAATAGCATTAAACAGTTCATTGGATCGACTCACTCTTGGGTGCCCACAAAGAAGCTCAGGGCCTTCTGACTCCTTCCTCAATATAAATGTCCATGGAGCTCTGTATCTTGTCTCCCCAACAACCAGGCTCTCATTCCTACCAATCACCTCGACCTTGTCTTTGTTTGGGCAATGCTTTGGCACTTCCCCCATTAGCTCATTATACCTGGAATCCGCCCCATCTCTCCCCAGCCCAGGCCAATTGGCCCCTTTCCCAACTTCAGGTCTGAAGCACTTATTCTACATTTGACCACATACACTATTGACTGAGTGATTCCCAGGGATGGCTTCTGCCTCTCAAACCATCACACTTCCCAAGGGCATGGAAACATACACGTGTTCCTCTATAACAAGGCATCATTTGATTGATAGACATGACCTATGCACTAATGAAGAGTTAATCCGTGTTCCTAAATGAAACAGGGAGCAGTACCCTTTATCAGGTGGTGCTTCATGAACTTTGTGAGCTTCTGAGTCCTTCTCTTTAGCAGCTGAATCCAAACTGATTGCAGATACCAGCACTGTCTACATCTCTGGGGAGTGGGGGTGGGGGTGGGTGTCCAGGGCTAACATCCTATAGTTAGGTTACTCTCTCCTCTGCAGCATTCAAAATCTCGTTGCCTCCTCTCTTGCTCCCAGCACCAGCTATAGAGCCCGCATTCCTAGCTTAGAGAATTACCATCTCCCACCCTCCCATGGACACCTACCACCCAGTGATTGCATTTTATAAAGTTCCAAAGCCTGAAGCTAAATGCTCACGGTGGAAGTGGCAGGGTAGTCTGAAAGCTTTCCTTGAGCCACTCGAACATCTTGTCAGCATCTGTTTCTGCTTAGCCCTGCCAATGCCTTCTTGGAGACAGCTTAGAAATACAGAAAGAAATAAAACTGTATTGCTGACCACAGCAATGAAAGAGAACCTATGGGCCCGTGACTTAGCTAGTTTCACTTCTCAATCTCCTATGCCACGAGAAACCCACAAGCCAAAGTCTCATTTGGCTCTTACATTTTCTACTTGATTTCTAATATTTTTTAGTATAAAGACTCTAATAAAGTGTTAAAAAATTTTTTTGCATATCTCCAAATTAAAATCTTTATACTTTTGATATGTGTTAAAGAAAATATATACATGTGGAATTGAAATACCCTTGCAATGATGCTTTAGTCTTCCCAGGAGTCAGTGGCTTACAGGTTGGAAATCTCTCCTCTAGATCATTAAATTTACATTTGTAGAAAAAAAAAACAACCCTAAATAATATGATCTCTAGGCCATCTTTCTCATCTGTCAGGATATCTAGTAATTGGGGAAACAGTTATCAACTAATGACCACCTCTTTGTAAACTTCTGCTCTCTGTAAAGCTCTGTGCTGGAGTAGCAGGCAGGTCACAGCCAGGAGAAAACACAGGCCTTGCCCTCAGTGGGCTTGGAGTCTAAATGGCAGCCCAGCTAGAGCCACCTCCAGATAAATCACAGGCAGTCTTGGAGAGGGTGAAAAGACTACTCTAGAAAGTAGTTATAATGTAGCTAAGGTGAAGCCAAGGTTATTGGGCTGAAAGAGTAGGGAATGACTTCCTGGAGACTCTCTGGAGAGAACCATAGTTTAATGTGATCAACATCTCATAAGTACTAGAAAACAACTGGAGAGGAAAAAGGAAAACCACCCTAAGTCCCAAAGAGCTGGGTTTTTTCAACACTCAGTTTTCTCAAGTTAGGTCAAGAATACCTATTTTAAATTATAATTAAAACAGCCAGACTGACATATCAGCAGAATCTTTTAACAGATAGGTCCAATTTTTCTGTTGCTATAAGTATGTGGAAGTATTTCAAGGAGAGTGCATGTTTAACATGCCTGAGCTGCATCATAGGTGCTTGGGAATGGATGGATATATTAGGATTGGTGGGGACAGTCAAACCTCACTCCAACATAAGTGTTTTAGACTATCATCTTGGTCTAAAGCTTGAATGTTTGGGCCAAATGGAATAAAAAGAAACAATAACAATAGACTGATACACAGACACATCTGTTAAGTAGTGCTCTGTGTTTTAACTATTCAACTGGCCTATAAATTGATTTGCCAAGGTGTTTCTGTTGTGAATGTTATAGTGACATTTCAGACTCATTAATTTTAAGAACATAAGGAATTGTGGAAGAATGCAGGGGAGCCTCCCCATTTGACATATCTTTGACACAAGTCAATGCTATGTGAGTATCATCAGGATAAGAGCAGTGGTCAGTATTGTTTTCTGTCCCCTGAGTTGTCCAGCACAGAGGCCCTGGCTCTCCCAAGCTCTCCATCCAGCCCTGGACACTTTAGTGAAAGTTCCTTGATCAGCAATGACCTCAGACCCTGGCTTTGGCATGTAAGATTGGCAGGTAAGCTATCCCAGCACTGGCTTCTCCAGCCGGCCCTTCCTAAGGAATTGTTTTGGTAGTGGTTCTATGGTTAGCCCAGTTTGGACATTTACTGCTTACTTATCCATATTTTTGTAAACATTTACATGCACATGTCTAAGCTCCTCACTTATACCAATGTATTTTTAAGTCAAGCCTGAATCTATTATATCTTAGGTGTCTCGCAGCAGCTTGGATTAGGCTGCACATTTAAGTTCACAATTAGTATTTTTCTTTTAAGAAAGGAACCTGAGTTTCTGTTGGCTCTAGAAAGAAGACCCTGGACAAGGGGCCTCGATAAAACCAAAGAATGGACAACTAAAGAAGAAACAAAGAAGATCTCTGTCCCTATTCTGAGAGAATTTGGACAAAGTCGCTTCCCCTCTTTGGCGCCACCGTTCTCATCTATAGAACGAAGTCCTTGGAAAAGCTTTGGAAAAATGTTCCTACTAGTGCTGACATCTGATAACTCTATGGCTTCCAACTTCCTACAAGTGGGAGTGTAGACAAACTATCTACTTGTTCCACAGCTCAGCAGCCAGAGACAACTTTATCTAAGAAGAGAAATGGTGGGGATCAGCCCAAACCATCTCGAGTCAATTCTCACCCCAGCCTCATCGGCAACAAAAAATATTGACCAAGAGCCTGGAATTATGCTAGATTTTTGAGAGTGGTACCAAGCACAAGGCTTGGGCTCTTTCTCCACAGGTGTTTCCAGGATACAAGAAAAGATAGGACACATAAGCACTGACGGTAAACATTACAGGCAGAAAAGGCAGGGAGTGGAAACTGTAAGACAGGGAGAAGCCAACAGAGGGAATGGGCCCCCAGGGCTGAAAGGGTTCAGAGGCAGGAGAATCCTGGGTGGAACTGCAGAGGGCCTCGCCCACAAAAGACGGGGGTGGCTTTTTAGGGGGAAACATTATAAGTAAAAGCTTGGTGGGGGATATGTTTGTGGCATATTCCAGGACTAATACATAAATAGACCAACCTGGCTGGAACAAAGGCTTATCAGAGGAGTAACGGGAGATTGCTCAGGGTACAAAATCCTTCCAGCCAACCATTTGGCATTATGGAGACAAAACAACCTGGCCCATGGCTTGCGTTTTCCTTTTTCAAAGCTGTTGTTTTGGCTTATAGCGTTACCACACAAACAAGCCAGTTTGATTGAATTGAGCAAAAACAAAACGTCTGAAATCAGTCACAAATTCTCTGAGCCAAGTGTAGGCACAAATATGGGTGCCTTGATGCCAAATAACCAGTTTTTTTTCTTAGTTTTTCTCAGTAACTCCCTCTCTGGCAAAAAGGTAAGGCAGAGAGGTAGAGGGAGTGGAAACCGATACAGCGCTGCCCCAGTTCTGTGAACTGCAGGCCTCAAGCCAGCCCAGGTGGGGGCCCAGGGCCTGCCTGGCTTCATTCACCCACTGCCCATGCCTCCTCCCAACCCAGCACTGGGGCAGCCCTGGGATATGCCGACCCCCACTCCCACCCTCAGGTTCAGAGCCACAGAGCCAGAATTAGGATTCTGACTCAATTATAAAGTCCATTACAGTGCAGTAAGTTATCTGCACTGACCCTGTTTCTCTAAAGTAGGGTAATATTACTCACCAGGTTGTGAAAATGTTTGATAAACTGTCAAGTATGTAAGGAACAACAGCAACTACTGTGCCTCTAGCCTAGCCCCTAGCCAGCAGCCAGAGGACTTGCTTAAGAAGGAAGTCAGATTGCTCTTGACCCAACTCCTATTCATACTTCAAGGCCCTTGGTCATAATCTTTCTCTTGCAAATGAACTTTCCAGATTCCTGCATCAGCACTGCTCTCCCAGCTTCCCATCAGTCAGGTTACTTGTTCCTCAGTACTGTACTTACCACGCTTTCCAGCAGAGCTGCCTGTACACATACCTGCCTCCTTTATCAGGCTGCCAGCTCCCCAGGAGTTGATGAACATCAGCTCTGAATCAGACCACGGGGTCTGAAAACAGGCTCTCCCTCACACTAGCTGTGAGATCTTGGGCCAGCCACTTATCAATCTATGCCTCTATGTCTTCACGGATAAAATGGGGATAATGATAGTACCTACCTCAGAGTTGCTCTGAAATTAAGCATATTGATGTACGTAAAATGCTTACAACAGGACTCAACGTTAGCTATAAATTACTTTTATATCTGAAAGAGATGAGCATGTTTGTTTGTTTTTTAAATCTTTGAATGTCCTGTATCATCTAGCCCAGTCTTTGCTCATAGTCAAAATGGGAGAGAAGAATTCTGTGACTTCTTATGACCATTTAATTGGGAAGAGTTCAGTAGAAGAGCATATTGGTTAGTTGCAAGGGATCTGGAGACAGCCAGCCAGCTCTGCCACGTAAATGAGAATAAGTTACTTAACCTCTCTGAGTTCAGTGTCCTCAACTGTAAAAATGAATATACTACAGTCCCCTGACTCACTGGTTATCTGAAAACTTGAAGGGGACAGGAAGAATACAGCACACAGGAAGCTGCCCATCCTCAGTGGGTGCTCCTTGGGCTCAGGGGCAAGGGTGAGGAGGAAGGAAGCAAGCCCAGTCAAGATGCTTGTGGTCTTTCGTGCCATGACCTAGCCTTCTTGCCTGAAACATGTCTGGGTCCCACTAGGCCTGACATCAGGACTTGGGCTCCAAAGGGGCACGGACTAGGGTGTTCGAGGGGTCCCTTCTCTTGCTCCCCCAAATCCTAAGGCAAAATCACAAACTTAATTATCAACCAACCCAATAAAAATAATTAACTACCAAGAGGCCATCCCCTCTGCACATCTTCACAGCCACAAGCATTAGCACTCATGGGGACAGCCTCAGAAGACAGGTCTAAGACAGGATAAGTAGGGGAAAGGACTCTCTTAAGCCAGAACTTGAGACAAGAAAGGGAGGGGCAGGTTGTTTGTGCTGCTGCATTTTTTCCCAGCTACATTTTAAAGTAGAGGGGAGTATGTGTGTTTGTGTGTGTGTGTGTGTGTATGTGCATCTCGGCTTTTCCTGGAATCTAATCTATAGCAAACACCCCCGAGAAGACAATAGGCAATGTGGCATGCAAAGAGTTGCTTCCCAATTCCCTGTCTTGTACACTGAGCATTAGAAACGTGCACAAATGCTGGAAACGCTCTAAACAGGAAGGGATTCTCATTTACAGTGGCAGCCTGATCTCATCAGCAGTCACAGTGGCCTCCTGGTTTATGCATAGGCTGAGCCATCTCCCAGTGAACATGCCTATTCAGAACCCAGGCTGAATGCAGTATCTTTTACCAAATTCCTAATGTGTCAAAGAATCTAATTTGCAAAACAAAAAATACCTTTTAGCCAGAGGCTTTATCAGTTATCCTGCATTTTTTCACAGCTGCACAATGGCTCTTCAAGCCTTGGGTCAAGTCACTCAGTTCTAGATTGTATCTTTGGAAACACAAAAACTTCAAAAAACGTGTTTTTTTTTTTTTTTTTTTTTTAGTTGGAAGGAGAAAGTTGTCATTGTCATATTAAAAAGCAAAGAATGAAGCCTGGTCTTTGGAGGTTATAAGATCCCCTACTCCTCCCATTGAATTAGGTCAGAGAATTGCCCCTCCTTTCCTCCCAGAGAAACACAGGAGGACCACTTTGGGAGAGATTTAAATTGGGTATCTTTTTCAACTTTCAGTTTTCATAATTAAATGATGTTAATATATGATCAAACATTAATCACATTCTGACACCTACTAACCTCAGTTGAAAGCTAGCTGACAGATGGTCTTTGATCAGGCTTACTATCTAAACCAGAAGAAGGAAAATTAAGCTATTTAGGGACATGGACCGAGAAACAGAAGGGAGGCTAAAGGGGCCTCAGGAAAAGGAAATTTTATTTTGAAATGATCTGATCAATTGAGAGTAAACAGGGCTTAAATAATGCTCATTCTTGATACTGCCCTTGGATGGGTGTATCCCAGTAGATTTTTGCAGGCTCTACTGTTATATTTGTAACAAGGGGGAAATAAAACAACAAAACCACTTTAAATAAATGGATGTTTCATTAGCCCTTCCTCTAAGTAATAGTCAGCAACAAGCCATGCCTGGGAAGACCTGCTTTCCCAATGCTGCTCCACCAATTCCTGGGATGTTTCCTTGGACAAATGGTTCTGAACACATTTTCCTAAATCTTAAATAATCTCTCGCTTCTTTATAGGGAAAGATGTTAGGAATAAAAGGAATGATGCATATGTCTGGTTAAAGGCAATTAATATTCAGAAGATATTATATTATAAGGGGTTTTTCATGATCCCTACTGTGACCTGATTAAGTAAATTTGCCTTTAAAGGACTTTTCCACTTTTATTTATTTATTTATTTATTTATTTATTTTAAAGATTTTATTTATTTATTCATTTATCCCCCCCTTGCTGCTTGTGCTCGCTGGGTCAGCTAACCACGCCGTGCGGGTGGGAACCGAACCCGGGGCCTCCCATATGGTAAACGGGAGCCCTACTGATTGAGCCACAGCCGCTTCCCACTTTTCCACTTTTAAAATGAAGTGACAGACATAGAGTTTAGTGTACCTCTGTCTTTAAAGTGAACTTATTCTGACCTTTTGAGTGAGTGGCTTGTCAAATTATTTTCTGTCTCCTACATGGCCTGTAAGTGTTCTCCTTCCGGGTGACATCCAGGCCTGGCAGTCAGGCTGTGTGGTCAGTCCCGTGGGTTGAGCATCTTCCATGTGCCTGAACAGACTTGTCAAGATGGATCTATTTGTCCAGTAGGGAGTGGTGTCTCTGGTCATTTGTTAACACTTGTGTGACAATTGAAAATTGACATATGTGCTCTCATGTACATGATCTCATTTGATATTCCAGATAATTCTGTGGGGTCAATTGAGTGATTATTTTGACTCCCATTTTGTAGATTAAGTAAGCAAGACTCAGCAATGTTAAGTGACTTGTCTCTAATCCAAAGCTAGCAGGCAATGGAGCAGGGATTAGAATTAGGCCCCCCTTTAACCCCGCCGTCTTGACCACTGGGTCCGATGTGCCACCCTGCTCACAATAACCAACAAAAATGCTCTCATCCACATTCATCCTTAGAGAATGTGATATTCAAAATGCCATACCGATAAGAATCCTGTCAAAGAATGCTAATCAAATCTGGCCTGATTTGATGTCAGCTTTTCCGTTCATCCCGATTGTGAAGCTAAGCTGTAATTAATACATAAAAGATGGTGATTACACTGAATTAGACAACATATCGAGAGAAACGGCAGTTTTAGACTGTCTTTCAATAGTTGCTGCACTTTCAAGAAATACAATCTCCTAACAAGGCAATTATTATCGGGTTAATAGACTATTTAAATATAACACATGATCTCTTATATTGATTGTTTATGCCCAATATCCTACTTCTTCCTTCCTTCTCCAATAAAACAGATTCCTACACATCTTCCTATATTAGTTCCTTCTTCCAGCACTGTATCTTTATTATTTTCTTCCATTGGGGAGCATGTAAGTTTAAATCAAAGTAAGAGGCAGAATAATGGAGGGTCTCACATCTGGCATCCTTACTCAGTATCAAAATGTCTTATAAGGCCTCAAAAAGAAGCTATCAAAGAGACATAAAGGAAACAATAAACATGAAAAGAACAATAGGATATTTGAAAAGGAGAAAAAAAATCTCAGCCAGCAGAGACTTGACACTTTCACGATGCCTACCCTGGGAAAAATATATTCAGAAAAGAAGTTTTCTTACATTTCTCCCTTACTTGGGGAAGTAGAGACCATCGTGATTCAGAAATAAAGACACCTCCACCCCCACCCTGGAAAATAGAGTCTAGGAAAGTTCTACTTCCACCAATGGGCCTAGAAAGCTGGTTTGGAGTGTCTAGCAGGAGAATGCAGTTACTTGTCATTGATGGATGCAGCATACAAACTCCAGGGAGGAGGCCGACTCCTGGATCCAGAACACAATTTGGGGTGGCACGTGGGTGGTTGAAAGGGCCAAGACACTGACTTGGCTAATCCTGGGCTACCTAATCAACTCTGGGGTAACAGATATTATGGCCAGGTTAGCTTCATATATGGCTTCTCCACGTAATGCCACAGAAACACTTCTATCATTTTGGCATCTGATTATATTCCAACTTGTCTCCCATCGAGGCACAGTTACTAGCTCTTTGGAGCATGGGGATCACTTTCTCCTCCATTTGTATCCTATCCCTCTGCCCTTCACATACCCTGCCTAAGATCTAGCATAGAACTGAACACATAGCAAACTCTGAGGTCCTTTATTTGACGGTGCTTCTCTTTGAAGGCAGGATTCTGGCCTTAGTTTCTCCAGAGCCCATAGCCTTGTACATCATAGGTAGTTAATAAATATTTGCTGAATTTCAGGTCTGGTGCTCAAGAAAGCCTTGTTTAATTCAAATAGAAGGTAAGGATTTCAAAAATAAATTCCAAAGATGCCTCCTACAAAGACTGCTAAGAAATAATAAGAGTAACAAAAATAGCTTGCATTCTTTAGAACTTAACTTCGTGCTGGACTTGGTGAAGGGCCTTGCCTCCATTGCTCACAATAGCCCTTTGAAGTCAGTATTAGTTGTTACACCCATTCTGCAGATGAGCAAACGCAGAGGTAGTTTAGAGTGGTTACCTTAACAACCCAAGGTCAGAGGGCTAAAGTCAGGATCTGAAAGAGTATCTGTATGATAAAAGACACTAGAGAGGAAAAGTGTAAATCTGTGTTTCGCCCACACCAGCGGTCTTCCAGATAGCTCCCAAAGCCAGTGCGATTGATGGTGCAGAAATCAGTTATCAAGGCGAAAGGGCAGGCTGCGTGTAGATAAGGCCTGTATAAATGGACGCAACATGACATGCCTCACTGGGAGGACAGATGGAAAGGATTGGGATTGCTTCCGAGAAATGTGCTGATTCTTATCCAGTAGTGACTATGCCCTGACTTTTTCTAAGGAAGCACATCTAGGAAAACGTTTGTAATAGGCTCTTTCCTAGTTCTTTTCAGATGTAGGAAGCTACTGGTTATGAAAGAGGATGGGCAGCTTCTGGTGAAGATCTGGGGTAATGTCTGACAACCTGAAATAATGCCCATAATAATCACAAAAACCACTGCAGCTGCACACAGAGAGTCCAGTGGTTTAGGGGGCTATGAGCAGCTCCCTTTTCCACAGGTGTTGCCCTGTTCTCAGAATACATACTTCAAAAAATTTATATTAAGGACAATTGAAAAGGGATTGTGGACAATGTGGAACCAAGTTGAAATAAAAGACCCATCTTTGGCATATATCACTATCTCCCATGGTTCCAACAGAGACTGGGAGAGGGCTGCACCTCTGTGCCAGGACTGGCCTTGGGACACAGTTCCATCCCACACTTGGCACTTTGCTCTTGAAGAAGAGACTTTATATCTGTCCCTTCCCTTGAACTATGGGCTCCTGCACACTATCTGCCCTCTGGAGGTAATCAATGTATTTGATGAGTGAAGAAAGGAATGAAAAGATGAGTATTATGGTTCATTAAGGATTTGCCTAAACCAAAGAATGCTGTATGCTTTCAAGGCACACACACACACACACATTTTAAAGCCTTAAAATGAATTGGGTTTCCCAAACTGCATTTCACAGATGCTGAGATATAGCTAAGCAAAAGTGGAATGGGGGAAAGTCTATGATCAATTGAGCCTAGGAATTTAGGGTTAAGGGTTAAAGAAAGTCGAGTATGATCTTTAAGCAGAATATCCAGGCTTATAAGATGCAGCTCTTCATTGTGTGTTTAACAAAGCTGTTACATTCTGCAGCCAAATATACTTGACCACAGAAATCTTTTTCAAGTTACACCTATTAACATTTGCAAAAGTTCTCTGCAGTAAACAGTTACACTTATTAGGCACCTAAGAATTTTATAGGCCAAAGCTTGCCAGGTTGCATATTAGGCATCCTTCCTTCATTCATTCTGGAAACTTCTACAATATCTATAGAACACTGTTCTAGAAGATAATTGAGGAAGATGGAAAACAAATAACAACATATTCCCGTCCTTAAAGGTCTTACAATTGAACAGGAACAGGTGTGCTAATATTAATAGTAGCTAATATTAAGTCAGAGCTTGCACAGGCAAGGGCTATATGAAGTGAAGGATAATTTTGGTAGAAAGAAAACTATTTAGAAGTTAAGGAGAGAAAAACAAACGAATTAGTCCAGACCTTGTGGCATAGCCTAGAACTTCCTTGATTAAAAATTTGATACCTGCTTGATCACTCATTTCATAAAAGTGAAAGGCAGGAAAAAAATGTTGGGCTATTTGAGATTTTAACAAATATTTTAATTTCTGAAAAATTTGAAGTTTTCTATCCTCTGTAGATAGAATGTGTTTAGGTTGTTCAGCTGCTAAAACAAATACCGTACAATGTATTGCCTTAAACAACAGGAATTTATTGGTTACAATTTTGAGGCTAGGAGAAGTTCAAAATCGAGGCATCAGCAAGGTCACGCTTTCTCCGGGAAGACAGTGGTGTTCTGGGGCTGGCTGCCTACCATCCTTGGTCCTAGGCTTTTACGTCACATGGCAATGCCCGAGGAAGCATCTTCTCCTTTCTCTATGGGGTCCCATTGACTTCCAGCTTCTGGTGGCTTCCCGTAGCTTCCTCTCTTTGTCCAATTTATTTTGCTTATAAGGACTTCAGACTTCAGCCATACTGCATTAAGACCCACCTCGTTCAGTCTGGACACACCTAACTCATAAGATCTTCAAAGGTCCTATTTGCAAATGGATTCATACCCATAGAACCAGTGGTTGGGACCTGAACATGCATTTTGTGGGGGACATAATTCAATTCCCAACAGCATCCTTTTATTAAAAACCCTTCACCTGGAAATGGCAAACACAATTATCATTTTCAAGAGAGCAACTATTTCTCCTACCAAGCAAGTTCCTTGGCCTCTAAGTCTTGGCATGTGCTATCTCTTCCTGAGTGACATGTGTATCCCCCTGTTTGCCCTTGGCTTGCTCCCCTCAGTCCTCAGATCTCAATTTAAACAGCATTTCTCAGGGGATCTTTCCCTGAGCCCTTCAATCTAAAATAGGCACCGCCCATTAGTCTCACTAGTAGATTTCTTATTCTTTTCTTGGATAGCACCATTTATAATTGCATACACTTATTTTTAGTAACTCTTGCCCATTAAATTAAGTTTCATGAAAACAGGGGCCATTTCCATCATGCTTACCACTTTATCTCCAGTACCTAGAACAGTTCTTGGCATGTATTTTATAGATAATAATTATTTGATCAAGGAATGGACAGATGACTCAAAAAATGAGAATACCAAACTAAAAAATGAGATGTAGTTATGAGCTCATATACCTAAACGCATACAACTGAGCACTTTGCACATCAAAAAAGTTCTCCTTGGGAAGCTGTCTGCTTACTCTAATAATGGAATCACTGCCTAAAACAGGCTCCTTTGAGGAGGGTCTCTAGGGTCTTTTTTTAGGGTGCTCTGATTTTGTGGAAGAGCCAGAAATCATTCAGGACTGTATTTTAAGAGCTTGGAGGAAGTTTGGTTATATTTTGTGGAGCTGAGCAACAAAACATTATTTGACCTGAAGGACAATTTCCAAAGTAGAAATTCTTGCACATCACATCATCATTGGGATGTACATTGAAGGAGACTCACACACCTGGATGTTGATTAAAAAAATGAGTCTCCTGACCATAAAGTTTTATTTACTAATTTATAGGGTTAAAGAGACTTCAGGAAAAAAAATAACTGATGTTTATGTAGAGAACTACCCTAATAGCCTCACTGGTTTATAACTGCACAGGCAGCCTATACGATAATCTAGCCTGTCCCACTACCAACAGGGTTTCAAAATCATTGTTCTGATGGAGTTATCAATTATCCATAAGATTTATTTGGGAGACCTCTTTTAAGGAGAAAGAATAATAATTGAATGGCATAATGGAGGCTCATTTGGTCTGGGTACAATTGCCCCTACAACCCACTCCTTTCTTGCACCATAATGAGATCATGTGTGAAAGTCTAAATTATGTAAATGAAAAGGCTCCACTAATACCGCTGAAATATTCCTGGAGTGTTACATTTGACAACCTCAAAGTACATTTCACACTGCTAATGACTTCATCACTAACACAACTGCCATGAGTCAAGCAGTTTCCATGGCAACGCCCTAGTACAGTTGTTTACCCATATAAAGTATTGCACCTACTTAGTTACATATACAGACAGATCACTAGATTCCTAGGTACTGAAATTGAAATAATTCAATTTTCAATGTCTCTCTTTATGAAGTGATTCTGCCAGCTATAGGGATTAGCATATCAATGTGACTTTGACAGGGGTTGCTGCAAAAGACATATTTTGCAGGCACTTCATGTCAATTAGAGCCCTAACTGTTTCATGGAATAATCATTCCTGCCAGATTAAGGTTGGGCTGCAAGGTAATTTAATTGGTGCCATTATATGTAGGAAAAAATGCTCTAATAGAGTGCATACACTGTCTCTGCCAGGAAAGGGGAGTGCTGCACAAAGCAAATGACTGAAAAAAATTGCCTTCTTAGCCGTTTAGAAAGGATTTAAAAACACCACACATGCCAAGATGGGAACCTCTGAGATGCTATTTCCTGAATTATCTGGGAGGAGAACTTTGAAGGAAAGACAGGACAGTGGCCAGTTCATGGTTCTCTCCAAAGGTTTTATTTTCCCTGGAGGAATCCAGAATAGCCCAGTGACAGTTGAATTGATTCATCACTGTCACTCCTATATAAGCTTCATTCACTATTAGAGTCACAACTGCTTTGGGGGCATCTGTCCTTGGTCAGGATGGAAAGTATGTCACAGAGCAGACTGGGAGAATCCCCAACATGCCATGGAGTGCTGTGCAGCCACAAGTGTCTCCCTCTTCTTGAACAGCAGCAGAAGGCTTCTTACTTGACTGCTGTTTGCCGCCAGGATTTGTTACTATAACACAAACAACCCCAATTGCCTCTGCAGAGGCTCACATCATCTCTGTCTTCCCACACGTGGGGTTTAGGAGAAAAAGGCTGAGATCTGAGTAACCAGAAGACATGTGTAGCATCATCCAAATTTCTCTAACTAAATGGGAAGAAATTAGGGAAAACATTCTTAGAGGAAAAGATCATGGATTTGGAGGCATTTTCTGTTACTAATAACGCTTTTAACTCATGCAGCCTCACTTATCATTCCCTCTTATTTTCATGCACCTACTTGTGGGAGAATGAGAAATAATCCTCTCATCCTTGTCTTTGTTCTCTCTGTTACTCTGCACTAGAAATAGTCTCCCGGTTTGAAGTGCTCTAGACCTATTAAAGTCTTGCAAACCTGTATTGGGAGAAAAACTCATTTGGCAGGCAGTCACGCATGACTTTAGATCATTAGTAGTTGTTTTTGTGTTTCTGTGTCTCATATTTTCCTCCCTAGTGTGACCTGCTTGAGGGCAGGAATTGTGTTTTTTATATTTTTATCTTGCCTGGATGCCAGCACTCAACCCACTCAACAAATGCTGAGTTTTCAATAATTCTTTCTCATCCATTCATGATGGTAGGGACATCATTTAAAAAACATCCAGAATGGCAGTGAATCTTGGGGGATTTAGTTTACACAAGAAATTGCTGATTGTCAGAGATGGTCTCTATGCACCTAAGTTTACAAACGAGGGAAGCTGTACAGGTTTGTGTAAGGCAGTACCGTCCCATAGAAATTTAATGCAAGCCATGTGTGTAATTTCAAATTTTCCAGTAGCCACATTAAAAGAGATAAAAGCAGACAGATGAAATTAATAATATATTTTGTTTAACCCAATATATCCAAAACATTATCAACACGTGATCAATATAAAAATGACTAATGAGCTAGTTCACATTCTTTTTTTCATGCCATGTCTTCAAAAGCCAGTGTGTATTTTACACTTATAGCAGCTCTCAGTTCGGACTAGCCACATTTCAAGGCAGAACAGCCACATGGGGCTGGTGGTTACTGTGTTGGATGACCCAGATCTAAATTCTAAGAGGCAGGTGAGAACCCTCATCTGCTGACACTCGGGCCAATAATCTTTCCACTACATGAGGCTGATGGAAGAAAACTCCAGGGTGCTGATGGCCCTTCTCCCTTCCTGCTCCCTGCCTCGCCCATGAGCAGCTCACTGCAACCCCTTGCCAATGTCCTCTGAGAAACTCACAGCTACACAAAGCATCTGAGAGGTCTCAGGAGAAATCTGCTGTGACTGGTCTTTAACTAGGTGGGCTTAAAATAGTGTGATGAAAACTTTTAAGGGTTGATGAGAGGAGAGAAGAGCAGCCACAGATGGGATCTTGGCAGCTGAAGACCTGCCAAGTTATGATCGAGAACCCACTGAATCTGTCCATTTGCTGTCAGCAAGGCAGGCCTTGCCTGAGGGCATGTCCTTCTCCCTCTTAGCACACACAGCTCATGACCAGGCCATGGAGCAATAGTCCTAGGTTCTGCAGGTCTGGCCTCCGATTTTGACGGCAACTCTTTCTTCCCTGGGGAAGGACACTTTTAGGGGACTATAAGCATACTTGACCTAGACAAGCCCTAGACGGGGACTCAGATTATGCCTGAGGGAAATTGACATTTAGAGATGTAAATTATACTCCAGAAACTTAGCCAAATTGTACTCAGAACAGGAGTCCTAGTTATTCTGGCCAGGGGATGAGCAGAAGGTAACAGACAGCCTGTGGTTTATTATTTATCATTTCTGTGAAGTTTGAAAAAATAGGATTGCCAATCTCTACCAAATATAATGGGTAGCTTTTGGTGTCACAAGAATCACCAGGGGATGTAATTAAGTCATTTTCATTGCCGAGGCTTGAAGGTGTAGGTTCCAGTTCTCCTTGCTCTGCTCTTCTGTTACCCTGCCCCCCAGGCTAGTGGGGCTCATTCACCATATTAAAAAATAAACGGTAAAAAGAGAAGAATAAAAATATGAGCAGAAATTAGGCAATAGAATGTAATGAAAGAGAGATGAATACAATGGTTAAAGCAAACATTGAGCAGGTCCTGGCCAATGTCCCACCGAATGACCAGCAGGTGTCTACTCTGAAGGTCCCCAAGACCCATGAGGGTGAGTGGGATCCTGGATTAGCAGACCAAGGACCTCAGGACTCCTTTTATTTATGTTTAACTTTAGTGGGTGGAACATGTTCTTTCTATATTTAGGTGGATTCTTTTTTAAAGGAACCACAAGTAGGATGAGGGACACCTCCAGCCTTTCTGCAGATCCCGGGGGAGGGGAGCAGGTACGGGAGCAGATAGGGACAGGAAATGGCAGTATCAAAGGTGGGGAAGAGGGGAAGAACAGGTTGCCTGTACTTGGAGAATGATAATATGTCAGTTACTTAGGAATCATCTCATTTGACCCTCAAAATTGTTATGAAGAAGGAACTTTATTTTCCCTGTTTCTGCAGCCTTCCAAAGGACATGGATTTCAGCCTCTTCAAACATCTGGTCTGACTTGAGGTTCTCAGCATACACTTATTTCCCACAGAGAAACTGGAAATTGTGAATGAGGCATTCACACTTGTCGCTCCTCCATGCAGAGGCTGCCAAGGCACAGGAAGAGGGGTGCCTGCAGGGGCAGGACCCCTACCCAGAGACCCTTCCTTGGGCAGGGCCAGTAAAGGACACCTCCAGGTGCATGTTCTTATTCTCACCACCTTCTCCTCCTGCCCTATGAGGGCAGCAGAAAACCTTACAGGGCATGTATCCCTGTTTGCTCATTGGTCTGGTGCAAGGCAGCACAGAATATTGATATGTGGAATTGATCCCCAATGCACAAGGTTAATCCTTGGGAGGATCATGGGGTTTGGTTTAGCTTCATGGCAACTGACCATACTTCTAAACCCACCAGAGATATGAGGAAACATGTCAAAGTAGGAGAAGGGTCATTATCAACAAATGCCACCATTCACCCCAGGGAAGAGCTTTGCCTTTTCAGGATTCCTTCATTTTATCTCATTTTAACCTCACAGCCACCCTGTTAACTAAATCTTTGTGCAACTCAGGGTGGTTCCTTTTGCAGTGTCCCTGTTTAACAGAGAGATGAATCAAAGCACTTAGAAAGAAAGCAACTTGCTCAAAGCTGCTGGGCAAGAGGGAAAGGGAGCTTGGGCTGGAAGGCCTGCCTTAGCACCAGTCAGTAGTATGAAGGACAGCATACTGGATTATCCAGTACCCTCTGGGATCAAGGTTGGCCAGGGCTGGCCATATTAGCATGGGTCCTGTAGAGCTCGGGAAGACCAACTTTTCTCTACATCTGCTGGCACCCAGGCCAGAGATCAGGGGTATCTGAGAGAATTTCAAAGCAGGAGGAGCTGCCCAAATAGCTCATCTCAGCAAGGAGTGCAAGTGGGAAGAAGGGAGCCTGGGCCCGGAGCCAAAGGGCCAGAGAGCCAGGGAAGGTGAAAACATGGAAACCAGGTAAACAGGGGAGCAGAAAGACAGATGGGGCAGAATGGGGAGGGGTCATTTGTCCTCAGGGCTACCACGGTGGCCTCTGCTCCCCTCCCTGTAATACTGCCACACCAGATTTGCCAGAGAAAAGCTGCAGGCAGCGAAACAGAGAACTCCTTCCTCCCTATCCCTTGAACTCCCCCATGGCCCAACAATGAGTGCACTCACTGCAGGCCTTGAGTTGTTGCATCTTTAGGTGTTGGCATATGGCTCATCCCAGAGGGTGCTGGGCAGCATGCTATTTAGCAGGACTCACACCCAAGTCCAATTAATCCATTTGTTCTCTGAGGTGAGGTAGGTGACCGTCAATACACTGTTCACCGTATAAGTTGCAGTGATTTCTCTCCATAATATTTACCAGGTTCCATCTCTCTTTCATTAAGTTAGCCGCAGGTAATGCCCCCTCCCACAAGGCAACAATTCCCTCTCCCAAGCAGGTGTACGGTTATCCTTTCATCCTGACAGCTCAGACACAGGCAAACAGAAGTAACTCGTACCAACTTCCAGAGGCTATTCAGGAAAAGGTCTTTCTGTTTTCTTTTAAGTCTCTGTGGGGGTGGTTTCTTTGTTTTAAATGAGACGGCGTGCAAATGGCTCTCCTCAGTTCTAATGAACAAGCTGGGGCCATTTTCCACTGGGTAATGAGTGTGCCCAAGTAGCTGCCGGGAACAGTGATGTATTCAGTTGTCACTCGCACTTTACACTGGGGCTGGGTGGCCTGTTTAGTATATGATCATAAATCTATCAGCTGTTTTACAGGTTCCCACTTGGAAAGCCGAAGTCTTAGAATAATGCACACTCCGTGTTGTTAGGTTGGCTCAGCCCTTCCATCATTTCCATAACATCCACGGGCATTTACAGGTACTGTATATTATAGACCCTCACACACACCCCCACATCCACATAGAGAATTGCATGCATTGAAACTATGAAAGCCAAGAAAGAGAAATAGAGATTTGTAATCATTAGAAACCTCTTAAGTCTCTCAACTTCTGGGAGGAAGAAGTAGAGGGGCGAGATGAGCAAAGGCAATACTCAACCATTTGAGCATCCTCCCTCGGACTTCTGGAAAAGGAGGGCATATATGTTCTCTTAGTTTTGTCCATCTCCAACATGCTTGGTTTCTAAGATTTGAAACTTAGTGTAAATAAGATATCACAAAGCAGGTTTTCATAGAGGAGAGAAAAGAGGCCGCGATGCACTGAGAGCACTGGACACGGGTGGGTGTGGGACATTATAAGTGGCATCGAATAAGGAGGCTGGAGACAAGGTACAAAATTTTCACACATTACTGAATCAAAATGGCTCTGAGCATCCAATCAAGGCCATGTGGTAATATGAACAAATAGGGAGATAATAGACAATGGCAAAGAGGAGATGACTCAATTGTGTGCTAACAGTGATAAAGGAGAGTGGGAAGTCTCCATATGGAAACTTGAGTATTTTCTAGGAAGTTTGGGAGACCAATCTTGGAAGAGCTCCTGCTCAAATACAGCTACATGGAAATTTACTCTCAGAACAGATGTCAGCTCCCCAGAACTGTGAGGGGAAGAGTTAAATAGAATGTGCCAACCTCTAGAGCTACTGAACTCTCAAGGTCAGCATTTCTCAACCCGGATCATACCTTAGAAATACCTGGGAAGCTTGTTGAAAATACCAATATTCAGACTCCAAACCAAACCAATGAGATCAGAAGCTGGGGCCCAGGCACCAGCACTTCCAAAGCTCTGTAGCTTCGGAAGTCTAATGCGCATTGAAAGTGGAGAACCACTGTGCTCAGACAATGTGGGGCAGCAGCTGATCCTTTCAATCAGTGGCCCAACCACATGCCTCAAAGAAGAGACCTGCATAGACCCAGGTCAGGAGAAAGGCATGCATAAAACTCTGACTGTGGTTCCCTGTTATCAGGAGGCAAACCCATCTTCCCCAAGAGCCACCTGGTGGCTGACAGAATAATCCCTGGATTGCAAGGAAGAATCTATCCTCGATTCTTCCACTAACCAGCTAAGTGACCCGGTTACTACTGTTGTCCAGTGCCTGGATTGTAATGCATATTTACTGAATGAATTAAAGTCACTTAGCTCTCCTGGGCATTGGGTTTCTTACCTCATTAAATGAAACGATTAGACCATGTGATTGCCAAAACTCCTTCAAAACTAAAACCTGGATCCTAATACAGATCCTCTACAATCTGCTTCTGTCCCACCAATAGAACTGCATCACTCTTCACGTTTAAAAGAAACCTTTCTAGGTATCATAGTTATTTAAAGTGTTACTATTAAGGAAAGCTGGGCTGAGGGGTATACAGGAAGTCTCTGTACTAACTTTGCAACTTTTTGCAAACCATGACTACTCCCAAATTATTCAAAAAATTAAGTTTGTTTAAAGGAAAAAAAAAAAAAAAAACCACAAAACGCTCCCCACTGAATCAGGGTGCTTTATTCCTCCCTTCTGAGCAGACCACACAAATTTCCATATTTTAGTCTTTCCCTGGGATGGTCTGTTCCCTTCCTCTCTGTCCTCTTCTCCCACAGTACCATTTAAATTCCACACTTCTGGTCAAAAATGAGCATTAGATTCCTTTTGAGGTTCTGCCAGCCCCCAGACCTTTGTTTTGCATTTCATCATTTCTAGTCCTTGCTGAGATCTCCTTCCACTGAGGTTTTTTATCAGTCAGTATCCAACCAGAAAAATAGAGAGGGAATTTGTGACACAAGTGATACAAAAGCATAAAGTCAAATGAGAACAGTGAAGCAACACAGAGATTAAAACAGCAAGAAACCAATGTCTGTAGACTGGAGAGATGAAGGGAGAAGGTTGTATTACCAGAGCCCAGGGTCCAGGTAACACTTTGCCGGTGGAAGTTGAAACCATAGAAGAGATGAGGACCTACCAAAACACTGCCCAAAGCAGAGAGGGGAGAAACTCACTGAATTCTCCTTTTCTCCTGCCTCCTATCTCCTTCTAGTGCCTCCCCACTAGCCAAGCCCAACCAAGGTCATTGTCATGAAAGACTGAGAAACACATTGTAACATCCCCTGTGATGTGGTACAAGGTGGGGACAGAAGGAATGGATATCAGGTTAAAGGCCAAGAACCCACACAGTACCTATTGTATGCACTACAAAATCTAGTGTTTGTTTATACCCTGTTTTCGCTGATATTCTGAGACCTGTCCGATAGAAATATAATGCAAGCCATAAATGTGAACCACTTGTGCTATTTTAAGTTTTCTAGTAGCCACATTTTAAAAACTAAAAATAAATGTCAAATTAATTTTCATATTATATTTTATTTAACCCAAAATATCCAACATATTACCATGAATATAATATTACCAAGTTTAATAGGACATTTTACATTTGTTTCACAGCAAGAGTTTCTGAAACCAGGTATGTACTTTACACTCACAGCATATCTCAATTCAGACCAACTACATTTCAAGTGGTCAATAGTCACATGTGGCTCGTGGCTACCAACTGGATGCCCCAGCTTTAAGAGTTTTTAGTGATTTCTTATGGTTTCAAGTTTAAGAGTGTAAGACTCTCAAGGTCAGACAAGGATCTACTGCGGAGCACATCTCCACATCTAAGAGAGATCTCATGAAAGCAAAATTTCCAAAAGTTCTTATTGAACTCAGAATTGAAAGAAGAGGACGAAAACTCAACAGAAACCTATTAGAAATCTGGGAAAGGTGGTGTTATATATGCCAGATTTAATAATATTTATAACTCTTTCACACATCATTCTCGATAGCTGCAGAATCATGAGCTGTGTTATTGACTTGCAGGTTTCTTTTAGATGATGTTGGATAATGATACATTAGTTTTTAATAGTTTTGACTTGTATTAATAAGAAGGAGATGGGAAGAGTTCAGAAGCTTCCTTCCTGTGATCTTCTCAGAGTTGAAGGGAAATCTTCCTTAGAGAAGAAAGTGACTCAGTGTCAGGGGATCTTTGGGCTTGTAGAAGACACAGTAGGCCATGTGAGAATCACAAGTTAGATAAACACGAAATAAGGGGTGATGATTAATTACTTCTGTTGAGAAAGGGAAGATAATGAGATGGGGCTTCACATTGTGGCCTTGTCCTTCTCAGTGATGGGTCCCCAAGTGTTGGTTGTATTGCTGATCTTCACACACTACACATATTTTGTAAACATTTTTATATTAATTTGATATTTTTAATATACTTTTTAATTTTTTAAAAAGATACTTAGATTACATAAATGTTACATAAAAAATTTAGGGCATTCCCATATGCCCTGCTCCTACCCCTCCCACATTTTCCCACATTAACAATATCCTTCATTAGGGGGTACATTTGTTACAATTGATGAACACATTTTGAAATATTGCCACTAAGCATGGATTATAGTTTACATTGTGATTTACACTCTCTCCTGCACAATTTTCTAAGTTATGACAAGATACATAATGGCCTGTATCTGTCATTGCAATGTCATTTAGGACAATTTCCAGGTCCTGAAAATGCCCCCACATTACACCTGTTTTTTCCTCTCTCTCCCCTTAGAACCTCCAGTGGCCACTGCCTCCACATCACTGATAAAAGTTCTTCCATTGCTAGAATTACAATAAGTCTATAGTAGAATAACAGTAAGTCTACTCTAGTCCTTTGTCCATTCCCCAAACCTGAGGATTCTGGGATGGTGATGCCCACTCCACCTCTAATTGAGAAGGGGCTTAGATCCCATGGCGCAGATGGATGGGACTATCTTGCTTGCAGTTTCAGACTCTCTCTGATTCTTGTGATTCTCATTGTCCATCATCATCTCCTTGTTAGTTGTCCTGGGTGAGTCCAATGAACTGGAGAGTAGGTGTTGCAACTCTGTTGAGATTCAGGGCCCAGCTGGTACATGGACAGCCCAAAGATTTAAGTCTCTTGGACATACACCTATCAACTCTAGTGCTAACTATAGGCTCAAATAGAAGGGGCAAAAGAGCCATGTGTAGGGAAACCACAACTGAGTCCAACTCTGTCACACTGGAGAACATAAATTCCAAAGTAGGGCCCACTGGTGGGGCACCAAACTCCTGAGCTGTCTGCCCAGCCTATAGTGTCTGGTTGTCTCCAGAGCCCTCAGGAACCCTGCTATTTGAGGTAGTATTTACTTTGGTAGTCAGTGAGATCCTGCTGAGATGTGCATAAGTGTAACCTCTAGAATTTGATATTTAATAAAATCACAAATGGTACTCACACAAATGCACAAAAGTAAAGGAGGAAGAAAGAAAGTCAGGAAGAAAGGAGGGAGGGAGGGAGGGTAGGGGATGCTGAGGGAGTGGACAATAAGAAAGCAGAATATATAACTGGTGTAAGTCAACCCCGCCCAGAGCATGGTGACAAGGAGATGGCATGTATTATGAAATCCCACCATCACAGTACAACCACTCTCCAACTTTGCACACCTAGGGCAGGTTTCTCCTTGATGTGGAGTTGTGTTCCAGGGAGAATAAGCCTGGGTCTTGGCATTTCCCTCTGGGAGGAACTCATTATCTTTTGACAATCCTATGCCTTCAGTGAAATTTGAGGACAGGCCCAAGTGTTGGTTTTTGTTTTTTTTTAACATTTATTTTATTTATTTATGCCCCCCCCCCCCGTTGTTTGTAGTCACTGTCTGCTTCCTGTGTCCATTTTCTGTGTGCTTTCTGTGTCTGCTCGTCCTCTCTTTAGGAGGCACCGAGAACTGAACCTGGGACCTCCCATGTGGGAGGGAGGCGCTCAGTCACCTGAGCCACCTCAGCTCCCTGGTTTGTTGTGTCTCTCATTGTCTTTCCTCTTTGCATCTCTTTTGTTGTGTCATCTTATTGCATCAGCTTGCTATGTCTGCCCACCACGCCAGCTCACCTTCTCCAGGAGGCACTGGGAACCGAACCTGGGACATCCTATGTGGTAGGTGGAAGCCCAATCACTTGAGCCACATCCGCTTCCCCATTTGTTGGCTTTTGTGAGAGGGAAGGCACGGCACATGATTTGTAAAAATTGCAATAGTGTTGGAATAGCGGGACAGGCACAAACTAACAACCAATACCAGCTGAGCCCTCCATTCATCAGGCACCTCCCCTTGACTCTTGGAATAACCCCAGATTTGTTAAAGAAAACAAACCACAGAGTTAAACTGGGGTCCAAGAAATGCTCAAGTACCTCATGACTCCTACCAGAATCAGCTCAGGGGCTAGGTCTCCTCCCACTCCCAGTCAACTCCCCACATCTCCTTCCAAACCAGATCCTTCTCAAGGACTCTGGGTGCACTTCTCTTCTGGAGATGTCACCAGCTCTCAAACCCCATTTCTGAAGTGAGGCCTGGGGTGCAAAGGCCCAGCATCTCATTCTGTCTGCATTTGCCCAGTGGCACCAACTCCTTGATCCAAAGCCCTCATGGTCACAGGGAAGTGGGCTGCATGGACATGGAGCTGTCCAAGGGGGCCAGGCCCAGGGCCTCAGCATTCCAAGCACAGACTCAAGAAGGGAGGTGGACTTAAACCGAGGCAGGAGACTGACTACTTTGGAAAGGACTGGGTGGCAAGCACGTGTCAGGTAAGATTGCTGTCAGGAGAGACAGGCAGCTGCCTATGCTGGAGGAGGTCAGGGGCCGAGGTGCTGGACCTCTGGTGAGTGAGGCTGACTTCTGATCCTGGAGCAGAGACTGTTCACCCCTTCTCTCTTTTATACACTCTGTTGTATGCCAGTATCATTGGACCTCGAAGTGTTAACATTAACAGAAAGGTGTCAGCATTCTGTGAGGAGTCTAGCTCCTAGCGGAGTCAGGATTATTTCACCCTCCCTGGATGTCAAGTGGTCTTGCTTCTATGGATAAGTAGAGAAAGTGATGGGTGCATTTTATTTACCAGGAAATTCTTCTAAACCTCACCTCCTCACCCCCCTTCCACATCTAAGAGAGGAGAGAGAGAATGATGACAAACATTCTCAATAGATTTCTCCTGACTGAGCCACATGATTAAATTTTGATTGGGCAGGGCCTAAAGAAACAAACAAAAAAAGTCAAACTTTTTCCTTACCCCCGCCACCCTCCCCAATAATTCAAATTGGCTTTGAAAGCAGGAGCAATCTCAGGCATTTTGTTGTTCATGTAACATACAGAGCCATAATAAGCCTGCTGGACGCTAATGGCTGTGACAGCGTAGATGAGACATCACTGGTATCTGTGCACGTGTGGTGTGTACATGGGAGACACATTTGTGTGCCTGTGCATAAGTGTGTGTACATATGTCCTAGGAGCATACAAATAAGGGCGCTGAGCTGGAGATGTAGTGAGTAAACTCTAAGAATAGCAGGGACACTGTTAACCCCCAGAAAAATGATTTGGAATTTAAATAGCAAGTGTTCAGAAGTGATAGGCAAAATAAACCTGGAGGACTGCTGGCGATACAGATGGGATCTGATGCCCTCCGCGCAGGGAGAAGCGCTGTCAGTATTTTGACAGACACAGACTGACTGTTTAGACTGATGTTCAGGACAGAGCCAAGGAGGTGCTAGGTTGGGGGGTGTGGGGGCCTGGAGACCTCCGTGACAGACTGACAAGCCTGTGCAGGCATTCTTTTCAACTTGGAGAGAGGGGAGAGAGCTGGGGTAAACATGAAGGCACAGGGAGATGCTGGTGGTGGCATGAGGGGCAAAGGGCAGAGTTTGTCTTTACCTTGCAAGCCTCTTTGGGGATTATTAAGGAGGAAAAGGTAGGGGCCAAAAGCCAGACTGTGGGGGGATAAGCGTCACTTTCCAGCACTTTATTTCTCTTCAGTTTGTGGAGTAGTCGGGCTTGCTTACTGCTCTGGGAAGGGAAGCACCAATGAAAAAAGCCTCTCGGGAGGGCTGAGGATCAGGGAACAAAGCTCAACCAGAGGCAGCCATACAGAAAGGAAGCGCCCCTTTCCCAGGACCTGCAGAAAGTCACCCAGAAGGAAACTAGAACCTGGAGACACAGTAAGGCTTCAACTTACCCGAGCCACACCTATCCCCCTGCCCCTCCCAGCCTGCTCACAGTCCCCCAAAACAATTGCACGTTCCTGTTCCCGGCCTGTCCTGCCCCTCCTCTCTGATGTCACCTGTCTCCACTGAGACCCCTTCTTCTCCCATAGTCCCCAGCCTCCGGTGGATATGGTGGCCTGCTCTCCCTTCCCCCAGGCACTTCACTGGACCGCAGACTAGAAAAATCAGAGTAGTGGTGTGGCTAAAACCATTTGAAGTCTACAAGGCTTCATTCAAATCTTAACTCTGCTCCTCATTAGCTATTTTCTCCTGAGCTACTTATTCACTCTCTTCGAACCTCAGTTTCCTGGTTTGTGAAGTAAAAATTATGTAGCATGAGTAGCAGTCTTCTTACATCTAGACTAGTAGTTCTCAAACAGGGGCCGATTTTGTTACCCATGTTGTCATGACTCAGGGTGGGAGTGTGTATGGGCATCTAGTGGGTAGAGACCCGGGACACTGCTGATTATCCTAAAAGCTCATGACAGAAAAATATCCCAGAAGGGACATCATCATCATGGCAAGGTAAGACATCCCCTGAAAAAACTTCCCCTAGAGATTTAGCAAATAAAAAGACAAATCCCACTTGCTAGAAATCTGAAGTAGGGTAGAGATTGGAGAAGGACTCCACAAATGCTGATTCAAAGATAAAGGAAAATATCAGGTAGCAAGTTTCCCTCCTGGACCCACAGTCCACCCTCTCCTCTCTCCCCTCATTTGGTCCTGCATAGCTTGGGGAAACCATGGTAAAACTGGCTACAAAGTGCTGTGCTCACTCAATCCACTTTCTGTTGGCTGGACCACCTAAACATAAAACAGATTTTTCTGGAGTGACATACCTTTCTGGATTGAACAATCTGTCTCCCCAAGGTGGGATACCCAATTGGGGAATAAATTGGAGGCAGAAAAGCCTCAAAGAGAAAAAAATGAACTGAATTGCTGTAAGAAAGGAGGGTCCCAGAATGGAAAAGAGCAAGGAAAATGGGGCACTGAGTGCAGCAGTGAACTTAAACACATCATAGGAGCTGGGAAGAAAATACTGCACAAAAAGCAAATAGAACAGATCAAAATTCCTGGAGAGGGAACAAAGGGAATGAACTTTTCTCCTAGAAGTGAAACAGTTACACAAAAAGCGCAATTTTAAAAATTGTACCACATATCCAGGGCAAGAATCAGATGAAGAAGAGATGAGGAAGTTTGATCATTTAAACATGGGCTATTCTAATGGTCTAAAACAAGTTGGACAAAGCATCAAAGACGAGAATTAACACAAGGCCAATCGACAATAAGACCCTATACAAGAAGAAGAAACGACCTTCAGAGCTAACTAATCAAGATAATAAGATGTCTAGACATCAGCAAAACATTATAAGCCATACTAATATGCATGAAGATATGGCCCAGTCAAGGTGTTTTAGCTTGATAAAGAATGCTGAGAGCAATATACCAGAAAATGTGCTGGCTTTTATAATGGTAATTTATTAGGTTAAAAGTTTACAGTTCTGAGGCTCTGAAAATGTCCAAATCAAGTCATCATCAGAGATGCTGTCTCACCTAAGGTTGGCCACTGGAGATCAGGCACATGGTGGCATCATCTAAAGATGCTTTCTTTCTGAGCTCAGCTATGGATGATGGCGGCTCTGCTCAAATTAAGGCATCTAGCAAAGCTCTGTCCCTGAGCTCAGCTGTGGGCGATCAGGCATATGACTTATCTATCCCCTCTCCTCCAGGCCTCTCTCTCAGGTTCTTGGGGTTTTTCTATTTCTGCTGCTTTTTTTCTTTGTTTCTCTGTGTCTGTGATTTTTTCTCTCTCCGATTTGTAAAGTACCCAGGAAGAGGACCAATACCCACCCTGGTCATCCCTCACTGAAGTAATCCAATCAAAGACCAACTGAATCTAATCCAATTAAAGGGTCCCACACCCCATGAATGGATTAGCTTCAAGAACATGATCTTTTCTTGGATCCACAAAAAGCTTTAAAGTGTCACACAAGGGAACAAATTAAAACTTCAGAGAAGACACAGAATTAGGGATAACCAATCAAAGAAATAAAAAAAAAAAAAGTCTTCTAAATCAATTCAAGAAGATGAAGGAAAATACACATGAAGAGATAAAAGATATTAAGAAGACAATATGTGAGCACAAAGAAGAATTTGAAAGTATACAAAGAAATATAACAGAAATCATGGGGATAAAAGGCACAATAGTAGATATTAAAAATACACTAGAGGCATATAACACAGATTTGATCAGGCAGAAGAAAGAATAAGCAAAGTAGAAGACAGGATAATCAAAATCATACAATCAGAAGAAGAGATAGAGGAAAGTATAGGAAAAAAAAATTGAGCAGTACCTTGGGGATTTAGTGATAGGATGAAGTGCACAAACATGAGTGTCCCAGAAGGAAAAGAAAAGGAAAAATGGACAGAAAGAATATTTGAAGAAATAATGGCTGAAAATTTTCCAACTCTTATCAAAGACATTACTATACATGTTCATGAAGCCCATATACTCCAAGCAGAATAAATACTAACAGACCTACTCTGAGACCATACTAATCAAAATGTCAAATGCCAAAGGTAAAGTGAGAATTCTGAAAGCAGCAAGAGAAAAAGCAATCTATCATATGAAAGGGATCCTCAATAAGACTAAGTGTCAATTTCTTATCAGAAATAATGGAGAGAGAAGGCAGTGGTATGATATATTTAAAGTCCTGAAGGAGAAAAACTGTCAGACAAAAATTCTTTATCTGACAAAACTGTCCCTTAAAAATGAGGGAGAAATTAAAATATCCACAGATAAACAGAAATGGAGAGAGTTCATAAACAAGAGACCTACCCTACATGAATAACTAATGGGAATTCTGAAGGTTGAAAGGAAAATACAGGAGATAGTGGCTTGGAAGAGTGTGAAGAAATGAAGTTTATCAGTAAGGGTAATAAATAGGGTAAATTCAAAACTCAATAGTATAGTATCCCCAATATAAAACTCTGCTCTTTAATTCCTACAAGAGTCAGAATACAATTGAACAAGAAAAGACATATTTCCTGATAATAGAATGCAAAATATAAAGTACAACAAAAACAACATAAAGAAGGGAAACAGAGGAATATGGGAGCAAAAAACATGCATACTATTGAAGTTAGGTTGGTATCTTTTCAAATTAGCAAGTTGTAGATGTAAGTTGCGCAAAATGAACCCCAGGGAAACCACAAAGAAAGTACTTTTAAAAATATACAGAAATAGAAATGAGAACGAGATCAGTCAGATACATCACAAAAGATCAACTTTACAGAAGAGGAGATTGCAATAAAGGAAAAGAGTTTGAAAAAAAAAAGATATGACAATATAAAAACCGAAGGACAAAATGGCTGAAGTAAATACTGCCTTAACTGTAAATACACTGACTGTTAATGGATTAAACTCCCCAATCAAAGGACATAGAGTGGCAATATAGATTTTTAAAAAGTATGACCAAACTATATATTGTTTACAAGAGACTCACTTTAGACCCAAAGACACAAATACTTTGAAAGTGAAAGGTTGAAAAAGATATTCCATGCAAATAGTTACCAAAAAAAGAGCTGGGAGAAGATATACTAATATCAGACAAAATAGACTTTAAGTCAAAGGCTGTTAACCTTCCCCCTGACATGGGACTTGATTCCCCGGGTTGAGCCTCCCTGGCACAAAAAGATTATTACCAAGCACCAACTAGCAATGCATTTGGAAAAAGACATTGGCCAAAAGAGGAAAATATTAAATACAAATGAATTTTTATGGTTAAGAGATTTCGAAGTGAGTCCAGAGGTCATTCCAGAGGTTATGCTTATTCACATCTCAGGGGTCTCTTGTTGACTGCCACAGTAAACAGTGCCTCAAGCAGGGGTGGTCCTGAGGGTTCTAGAGACATCTAGACACCATAGGCAGGGCAGACAATCTCAGGAATTTGTCACCTTGTCAGTGGGTCTTCCCTTGGAATATATGTTCTCCAATGTAACAGAGTTAGACTCATTATAATTTCCCTATACTTGGCTCTTCTGCCCCTTTTATTCAAACCTATTATTAGAAATATATTCATTAAATATAATGAGTATATTATATTTAAATAATATAAATATTATTTAAATCTTCTGGCTATTCATATGCCTGTTGAGCTCTGAATCTCAGCAGTGTTAAAACACCTACTCTCCAGTTCATCACACATTCCCAGGACAACTAACAAAAGGATGACGATGGACAATGTCCATCCTCTCCCCAAAAACTGCAACTACAACTGCAAACGAGACAGTTCCCTCCATCTGCCCCATGGGATCTAAGCCCCCTCTCAATCAGAAACAGAGTGGGCAACACCATATTAAAATCTTCAAGACTGAGGAATGAACAAACATAAGGGGGGAATGCAACTATGGACTAAAGTAGACTTATTATTATTCTAGCAATGGAAGATCTTATAACATTGATATAAAGGCGGTGGTCACCAAAGTTTCTGAAGGGAGGAAGAGGGAAGAAGAGGTGTAACATGGGACAGTTTTTGAACATTGGAATTGTTTGAATGACATTGCAATCATGGATATAGGTCATTATACATTTTGTCAAAACCTATAAAACTATGCAGTGCAAAGTGTAACTTATAATGCAGACAACAGACCACATTTAGTAGCAATGCTTCAGTATTTGTTCATCAATTGTTACCACACTAATGAAAGACGTTAATGGGGGAAAGTGGGGGAGGGGGAGGGGGTGAGGTATATGGGAATCCCCCTATATTTTTGATCTATCATTTATGGAATCTAAAGCTTCTTTAAAAAGTAAAATAAAGTAAAAAAAGACAAAGAAGGATACTATTATATGATAAATGAGCTAGGCCTAACAGACATATACAGAACATTACACCTCAAATCAATAGGACAAACATTCTTCTCAAGTACACATGGATCATTCTCCAGGATAAACCACATATTGGGACACAAAAAAAGTCACAATAAATTTTAAAAGATTGAAATTAGACAAAGCATTTTCACTGACCGTAATGGAATGAAGTTGGAAATCAATAACAGATATAGAAACAGAAAATCCACAAATATATGGAAGTTAAATAATCAGTGGGTCAAAGACGAAATTGCAAGGGAAATCAATAGATATCTTGAGACAAATGGAAATGAGGACAGAACATATCAAAATTTTTGGGATGGAGCCGATGTGGCTCAAGCAATTGAGCTCCCGCCTCCCACATGGAAGGTCCTGGGTTCTGTTCCTGGTGCCTCCTGAGAAAACAAAAACAAGTAAAATGAATGAGGAAAGGAAACAACTCAGGGAAGCTGATGTGGCTCAGTGATTGAGTGACGGCTTCCCACATAAGAGGTCCCAGGTTCATTCCCCAGCACCTCAAAACAAACAAACAAACAAAAAACCCCAAAACCCATGGGATGCAGTAAAGACAGTGATGAGAGAGCAATTTATAGCCCTAAATGCATACATTAAAAAAGAAGAAAGAGCTAAAATCAAACACCTAACTGCACACTTGGACAAACTAGAAAACGAATACCAAACTAATACCAAAGCAAGCAGATGGAAAGAAATAATAAAGATTAGAGCAGAAATCAGTGAAATTGAGAATGAAAAACAGAGAATTAACAAAACCAAATATTGCTTCATTGGAAAGATCCATAAAATTGACAAATCTTAGGTAGACATAAAAAAGAAAAATATATAGAAGATGCTAATAAATAAAATCAGAAATGAGAGGGGGCATTACTACTGATCCCACAGACATAAAAAGGATCATAAGAAGATATTATGAACAACTGTATGCCAACAAATTTGACAACATAGATGAAATGGACAAATTCCTAGAAACATACAAATAACCTACACTTATTCTAGAAGAAATAGAAGACTTCAACAGACCAATTACAAATAAAGAGATTGAATCAATCATCAAAAACCTCCCCAAAAAGAAAAGCCCAGGACCAGAGGGCTTCACAGGTGAATTCTACAAATCATTCCAAGAAGGATTAATACCAATTCTGCTTAAACTCTTACAAAAATTGAACAGAAGGGAACACTACCTAACTTATTCTATGAGGCCAATATCACCTTAATACCCAAGCCAGATACTACAAGATACTACAAGAAAAGAAAATTATAGATCAATTTCTCTTTTGAATATAGATGCAAAAATCCTCAACAAAATACTTGCAAATTGAATCCAACAGTACATTAAAAGATTTATACACAATGATCAATGGGCTATATCCCAGGTATGCAATGGTGGTTCAACATAAGAAAATTAAGGTAACACAACACATTAACAAAATGAAGGGAAAAATCTACACAATCATTTCATATGATACAGAAAAGGCATTTGACAAAATCCAGCATCCTTTCTTGATTAAAAACACATAGAAAAATAAGAATAGAAGGAAACTTCCTCAACATGATAAAGGACATATATGAAAAATCCATAGCTAGCATCATACTCAATGGTGAAAGACTGAAAGCTTTCCCTCTAAGATCTGTAACAAGACAAGGATGTCCCCTGCCACCACTGTTATTAAATATTGTGTTGGCTTCTAGCCAGAGCAGTTCGGCAGGAAAAAGAAATAAAACACATCTAAATTGGAAAGCAAGAAGTCAAACTTTCACTATTTGCAGATGACATGATCCTATATGTAGAAAGTACTGAAAAATCAACAACAAACCTACTAGAGCTAATAAATAAATTGAGCAAACTGGCAGGGTTCAAGATCAATGTGCAAAAATCTGTAGTGTTTCTATACAATAGTAAACAGCAATCTGAGGAGCAAATCAATAAAAAAATTCCATTTGCAATAGCAACTAAAAGAACCAAATATTTCGGAATAAATTTAACCAAGGATGTAAAGGACTTATGCTCAGAAAACTAAAAAATATTGCTAAACAAAATCAAAGAAGTCCTAAATAAATGATAGGACATCCCATATTCATGGGCTGAAAGACTAAATATCATTAAGATGTCCATTCTACCCAAAATGATTTACAGAGTCAATGCAGTCCCAATCAAAATTCTAACAGCCTTTTTTGCAAAAATGAAAAATCCAATTATCAAATTTATTTGGAAGGGTAAGGAGCCCTGAATAGCCAAAAACTTCTTGAAAAAATGAACAAAGTTGGAGCACACACACTTCCTGACTTTAGAGTATATTACAAAGCTGCAGTGTCCAAACCAACTTGGTATGGGCACAAGGGTAGATAGATTGACCAGTGGAATCAAATTGAGAGTTCAGAAATAGACTCTCACATCTATGGCCAAATGAGTTGTGACAAGGCTGACAAGTCTACTCAATTGGGAAAGAATAGTCTTGTCAACAAATAGTATTGGGAGAATTTTTTCATTTGCAAAAGAATGTAAGAGGACCCCTATTTCAACCATTTTTAAAAATTAACTCAAAATGGATCAAAGACCTAAATATAAGAACCAGGACTCTGAAACTCCTAGAAGAAAATGTAGGAAAGTATCTTCAGGATCTTGTGTTAGGCAGTGTTCTTAGACTTTACACCAAGAGCGCAAACAATGGAAGAAAAAATAGGTAAATGGGACCTCCTCCAAATTAAAATTTTTTTGTGCACCAAAAGACTATAATGAAAGTGAAAAGACAACCTACTCAATGGGAGAAAATATTTGGAAACCACATATCTGATATAAGTTTAATATCCAGAATATTAAAGAAATCCTTCCACTCAATAATAAAAAGACAACCTAATTATAAAATGTGCAAAAGGTTTGAATAGACATTTCTCCAAAGAAGATATTCAAATGGCTAAAAAGCATATGAAAAGATGCTCAACAGTATTAGGGAAATGCAAATCAAAACTACAATGAACTATCATTCCATACCCACTAGAATGGCTATCATTAAAAAAAAAAAAACAAAAAACAGAAAACCACAAGTGTTGGAGAAGATGTTGAGAAATAAGAGTACTCATTCATTGCTGGTGGGAATGTAAAATGGGGCAGCCATAGTGGAAGACAGTTTGGCAGTTCTTCAGAAAGCTAAGTATAGAATTACCATATGACCTGGCAATCCTGCTACTAGATACATACCCAGAAGAACTGAAAGCAGGACTCAAACACCCATGTTCATAGCAGCATTATTCACAATTTCCAAAAGGTGGAAGCAACCCAAGTATCTATCAACCAATGAAAAGATAAACAAAATGTGGTATAGTCATACAATGGAATATTATTTACCATAAAAAGGACTGTTATCCTGATATATATGACAATACGCATGAACTTGGAGGACATTATGCTGAGAGAAATAAGCCATACACAAAAGGACAAATAATATATGATCTCACGCTTATGAACTAATTATAATAAACTCATAGAGTTAAAATCTAGAATGTAGAGTGCCAGGGGATATATTGGGATTAGAGAATGGGAAGTTGATGCTTAACTTGTACAGAATTTCTATTTAGGTTGATTGTAAAGTTTTAGAAATGGATGGTAGTGATGGTAGCACATTACTGTTAGTGTAATTAACAGCACTGAATTATTGAATGTGGTTAAAAGAGAAAGTTTAGGTTGTATATGTTATTAGAATAAAAATTAAAAGATAAAGCATATGACTATATAATATAGTGAGTCCTGTTGCAGACGATGGACTATAATTTACAGTACAAGTATGTGAATGTTCTTTCATGAATTATAACAAATGTACTACTAATACAAGGTGTTAATAATAGGTTGGTATCTGGGGAAAATACAACTAATGTAAGCTATGGATGATAGTTGAAAGTACTATTTTAATAATTTTTCATTAATTGTAACAAAGGGAATGAATGTTAAAAAAATTAGTACAATTACAAAATAGTGCTATCATCAATTGTAACAAATGTTCCACACCATTGCAAGGTGTTGGTGGTGGGGTGGTGTATGGGAATCCTGTATTTTATGCATGATTGGTCTGTAAACTCACAACTTTTCTAATAAAAAATTAAAAGAAAAAAGGTGCTTGACAGTCTCCCACAACAAGGAATTAAACAGTCTAAAATGTCAATAGTGCTGAGGTTGTTTATGAAATGCCTGGTGCACAGTAGTTTCTTAATCAATGACAGCTTTTATTACTATGGATTGCTTTCTATTTTTATGTATGCTTTTTGGTAAGATTTTAAGCTTCTTGAGGGCAGAGGCTGAATCTAAAATCACTTTGTGTTTCATTAGCCTTTATCCAAAATCATCAGCTGCTTGGTAAAGACCATCATGGAAGAAGAGACTTTGACTGGTTTTGTACTGCTGGGTTCATCATGGAAGAAGAGACTTTGACTGGTTTTGTACTGCTGGGTTCATCTGCTCATGGAGTGAAGTAGGAGAAAAAACAAACATTATGCTTTCCCTCCACAAAACCCAATATTAGAAGACTGCGCTCAAGCTGTATCCAGATCACTCAAAGCCAGTTAAAAAGAGAAAACTATAGTCAGATCACTACTTTCCACTAGGCTGACAACAAAAGAAAGTTTGTTTGACTGAATCCATCTCTTTTTTTGCTGTAAGCCATCAAAGTGATAGATGAGGAGGGTCTGGCCAGGGTGAAGAAACTTGGCTTTTCTACATAAATTCATCAGGAACATTTCAAGTGACCCGTTTTTGCTAGACAGTATTGTAGTTGAATTTCAGGGTCTTTCTAGTACTCCTTCATACTTATCCTAAAACATCTCAGACAACTCATTCCTGCTGTCATCACATTCTCTTTCATCACCTGGTGCCCAGCACGGTACCAGGCCCACTGGGTGGTCAGTAGGTGTTTTCGGAGGAATAGATGAACATTCAGCACAGCCTGCAGAGAACACCTCCAGAGCCAGGGTGCCTGCGGCCTCAGAAGTTACTCATCATCTATATTTCTATTTCCTATCTGTGAAATGTTGTCTGTCTCTTGGCATGGTCGTGAGATAAAATACATAAAGTGCTTGACGTCACAGATGGCATATAGTGTGTGTGCAAGGGTATGCATCAGTCGCACAGAAAAGCAAGACAAGCCATGACTGCCCTCCAGTTTGCTGAGGAGAATAAGAAAGATATATATTTGTACAATTCTTTATGAGTTCTAACCCCTTTGCCCATCACAGTGACCCTCTGAGACTATTTTTTTACATTTCCTGCCCAAGCCAGGTGTCCAACAAGGGTCAGAATCGGAATTCCTGCCTCTGAGCCTCTAACACAATGGTTCTTAATGGGACAATTTTGCCCCTCCCCCAGGGGGTATTTGACAATGTCTGGAGACTGGGTGTGCTACTCATCTAGGGCAGAGGCCAGAGATGCTGCCAAACATCCTACACACACAGGGCGGCCCCCACCAAAGACCCATCCAGCTCCAAATGTCAATAGTGCCAAGGCTGAGAAACCCTGTCTTAACAGGACACCCAGGCTCTTCCCACAGAGCACACGAATGAGATGCTGGGTAAATATCAAGAACACAGGAAGTCATTGATTCATCTCATGGACTGTGTTTCAATGGGAAGCTCCTAGAAAAAGCCCCGTTCACTAAACAGTAGGATTACAATGGTTATTACAGAATTTAAAGGTGTTTGGGGAGCACCCTAATCTTCTGAGTTTGACCTCATAGATAAAGGTCCCCCTGTGAGTGGACATTTACAGGGAGCCAGTTCTGGCACAGAGAAAGAGGTGGAGGAAGGCCAGGTTGTACTTTATTGGGAGGAATCCATAATGTGAGACTGCTCATGTACTGCTAAATATGTGCAAAAGGGGAGAAAAAGGAAGCCACTTAAAAAAGATAAGAAAATACAGGAAACTTTGGGCCCCTATGCATATTTATTGTGTGCTTCTTATATACCAGGCAGGCCCTGTATTAATATGCTACTCATTTATCCTCACAATAATGTTATTAGGTAAAAAGAGAGTCTTAAAAAAAACTAAGTATGCATTTTATAGCTTCTAAAACAAGTATACTTTTCACATTTGAACATTTCTGGAATAGATATGCATCTTTAAATTGATGGTATCTTATTAACAGTCTTTTTATTTTTACATTTTAATATAACCAAAATCAGAATGCATCTTATAATCAGTGGCTTCTTAGATTTCTTAGAGTCATAAAATATGGTCACTTTCCAAGATCATCAGCTAATACATGGCAGAGGTGGAAAACTAAAGAAGTTCTATCTTATTTATTTCTAATCTAGCAAGGAAATTGAAGTGGTGTGTAGCAGATTTCATTTAAGTCAACTAGAGAGTATATTTTCTTGATATGAGTGGATGGCTGCAGTGAGAGGTTAAGGAGGATTGTACATTTGTGTTATTCTATGTCTTTAAGGCAGTTTTAAACTAATGAGACAGAATAAAGGAGATAAGGGCCAAAGGGCCAAGGCTTCTCTTGCTAACATCAACAATGAAAGAGTGTATCTAAATCTACCAGTTTTTTAATATATTTATTTTTTCTGCAAAGCTCTATCACTGAGAGAAGCAGCTAGAGCAGAGTGGCAATCAAGCTTAGGCATCAACCTTTATGTTTTTGGTCCAAACACTAATGTAGTCACCAACTTAGCATGGAAGGTTGCAGACCAAGAAAATAAAGTTTAACTTAGGAGCACTTGATGACAATTCAGTTATTCAGATGACACCAGTCTGTGCTTAGGAACAGAATTCATTTTAAAGTTGTTTCAAATAGTATTCTAATTCAATACTAATGTAGGTAGGTAGGTCTTATGCATACTTGTTTAATACAGTAATATTTTATTTTAAAAATAATGTGCTAGATTTCTGGCTTTCTTTGTCTTTTTTTTTTTTTTTCTCTTCTTTATTTTCTTTGTCTTTTTGACACCACTTGTGTTTCTGAACACCACACTCTCTAAAGTCTTATTGCTGTTCCCGGGCATGATTATTCTACCTAATTTCTCCCCTACATCTTTGTCTGCCTAGAAAATTCCTTCTCTTCCTTGACTTCTCAAAACTGACCTGGAAGGCTTTCTTGATTTTCTTGGCCTTCAGAATCTCTTCTATGCTCCCTCTGCACTTTGTACATAATAATTCTGTTATAATAATAAGTATATAACTGCACTAAAAATGTATTAGTGCATTTCTGTCCCATCCATGTGAACTGTCTTATCATTTTTGATTCTCTAGCACAGTACCTGACCCACATATGGGCATGAATTTGCTGAAGGAAGGAATTAATGAAATCATTATGCCTCTGTGCACTGTGACATAATCTCCTTACCATGACCTATAAGGCTCAAGAGGATCTGCCCAGCCTATCTCACAGATCCAATTTCCCAGTGCTCTCCCCTTTACATAATTCTATCCAAACACATTGGCTTCCACCATTCCCAAACACTAAGCATCACGTCCTTCCCACTTACTGTTACAATGGCCTGAAACACTCTTCCCTCAGATATCTGTCATGGCTCATTCCAGCCCTCCATTTCGGTCTCTGCTCAAATTTCACTTTACCACATTATCCAAAATAGCATCTTTCTTCCTCATTCTTTCTGTTCTTTCCTGCTTTATTTGACTTCTTAGCACTTATCGACTGATATATTTTATATTTTTTATTTTTTTAAAATTTGATCCATTTCCCTCTCTGAAATGTGAGCTCAGTGAAAATATGACCTTTTATCTACATATAGCAAGCAAGTAACCACTCCATAAAGAATAAGTGAATGAAGGAATCTCTTACTATCTTTAGACCACTTCCACCTGGTGGTAGAAAGCAGAACTGCAGACATAGTGCCTCTAGGGGAAGCCATTTTTTGGAGCACCTAATAGGCACCATTTTAAATTCTTTACATATTATCTCATTTATTGCTCACAATAGCCCTAGGATATAGGTACCATCACTCACTCACACCCAATTTAAAAAGAGGAAAGCACTGTGGTTCTACTAAATCTCCTACACTTTATTTCATACTCTATCTTTACATGATCTCAGTATTAAAGAAAAGTATATGGAATACATGGGGGTGGGCAGAGCTGGCTTGTAAATCTATCCCATTACCTTTATTCAACAATTCATACACTGTTTATTGAGTTTCTCCTACATGGTTTCATTATGACAGTTTGCATGAAAACTTTTTTCTTGTAGGAGTTTAGCAAATATAGCTCTTCCTATTTCCAAGATAGTGGTGATATAGTTAAAAACAAACAAACAAGCAAATCAAAGAGAATGGTTAGAAGTCTTTTCTTCTTCTTCTTATTCTTTAACACATATTTTTTCATTATTACCTATCTAATAAAAAAAAGTCATGACAAATGTGGGACAACTACCATATTTTGTGAAACCTGAAGAAATGGTGTTTCCCATGTCTCCATCCATTGCCACCTCTTTTCAGGCCCTAGTTTCTACCACGTTTTGGTTTAAATGAAGTATTGCAGAGAAATATAAATCCTCAAAAAGAGAAAAGGCAAGATCATAAATAAGAGAGGAACTTGATAAAGAGAATGCCGTTAATTCACCTCTACTGTTCTCCCTGGAAGAGCCCTTCAAATGCATTCACCAGACAGAATTCGAGTCTGGAAAAATGTTCTTGGAAGAGCTGTGCTTGAGAAATGCACACCAAGAATGACATCCTTAAGGGAGCCTGGGATTTGTTCAACGAGGAGCAAATGACGTTGAAGAGGACAAATGAGTTGAGCTATCAAGGAAGTCACTGAGAATTAAGTGAGCCAGACTCCCATGAGCAAGGCCTGAAATACTACTACAGAAGTAATTGTAAGTTCAGATCTAAGCACATAACCCTAACTCCTGCAGGCTGTGGTGGTCCCACCCCAGACATCTGCTGATGGGCAGCACATAGTCATAAAAAAAATATGAATTTACTAGGGCATGAATTTCCTAAGCACTCTGTGGTTGACTTAAGAAACAAAGATAATTTATCAAAATGTTGCATTTACAATTGGGAAGAAATCAAATATTTGGAAAACCTAGGCCTTGTGAAAATTTGGACAACATTAATAAGAAAGGTAATAAGTGATCTACAACTGGATTTAGTCCTGAAAAATGATGGCCAAGGTACCAACCAACCCCAAAGATAAAAAGAAGGAGAAGGAGAAGGAAGAGGAGAAGGACTTCAGCTTGCTGGGATTGTTTAGGTTCTACTGCAAAAGCAATTAGCAGATGAAAATTTTCTCTTTAAGCCAGATATTAACAAAAATAACACACATCTGGCCTGAACTGGTCCAGGAAAGGTCAAAGTGGGTAAAAGAATCCAGCCAAAGCACAGCTGATCAAGTCACTTTGGACTCTGCCCCAACAGCTATATGGCTGGTCTCTGAGTCATGGGTTTCACTACTGGTCACATTAGGCTATGCTATCACCAATTTGAGGGATTCCTGCCAAGCCCATTACCACATAAACAGAATCCAAAGATACAAGGATGTAGTGGTGCATTTTATTACATTTTTCTTGCCCCTAATCCTCATGAGTCCTGTCCTGGAACAATAATTCAAATTAAATAAAATTCATTTAACATTGAACATAACAGAGTTGTACAGCACAATGGAGCCTTGGTGCTCAGTTGATCTAAATCCTCTTTATCCTTTGATGTCATTTTACAGATGATCACACAGAGCCCAGAGAAGAAAAATGCCTTGCAGAGGTCACAGTAAAGTTTTATTTTCCAAAAGAGAAGATAATTTTGTTTTACCCAAAGAACAATCAGTGCAAGCACACTGAATCTGGCTTGTTCTCCTATTTGGCCTATAGCTTGCCTCCCGGTTCCTCATTAATGCTTTCTTTATAAACTGTTTAGACATTTCTTCAGAGATTCAGTTATTTTTCTAACCTCCCCCTCCTCCTCTTCAACACCCCTTGCCACAAACACATACAGCATTATGAAATAAAATGTCGGAACTAGAGTATAGTGAGTTTGATGCTTTTATTGCATACTCTCTTCATCTGGTAAGGAAAGTCTTTTTTCCTCCTGGGAAATACTTCTTTCTCAGTCTCAATGGATTGGTTGGTATCTTGACTTTACCCTTAGATTCAAGGATAGGAATGTGACTTGAACCAGGCCAATCCCAGCATCCCATTGTCCTGGCCATAGTGATTGGCCTGGTTCACAAGGGATGAAAATGTCATCCAATCAGAACCACTGAGGCAGTCACAGGACTTCTCCTGGGACTGCTGAGAGAGAGGCATTCTCTCTTTACTGCTGAACTTACAGCTCCTAGAACGCAAGCCTGGAACTGCTGGGTGAACATTTTACTTCCACAGTGGATGAAGCCACTGAACATGAAATCAATGCACAGCAAAGCAGACAAGATGGGTGGAGAAAAAAACATTCTGATGATATTGTTAAAACTCCTTGATCCATCTGATCTTGGAACTCTTAGGCATTTGTTATATGAACCAAAAATTCATCATTTTGTTTAAGCCAGTTGGATATCTTATTATGACATTTGAAACTGCAAGATGATGATAGAAATTGCAATGTAGAATTTTTACCTAATGAGTAGACTTACCAGAAGAGTTTCAGTTTCTGGCCTAAGTAGCTTTTTGTCATTGCATGCTTTGTGGATACTTTTAAAGTCACTTTTCCAGCTGCTGCATTCTTTTGCATACCATCAAGAGTTACAGTTAACCCTCAACCTGTATTTCCATTTGAGTTCTGAATTTCATGATTTTTCTAGGGTCTAGACTAGGATGGTCCATTAGCATCTAAAATAACCTCTTGAGAAGAAAAGGGAAAAGCCACCATTGCTGGATAGACCTAAAACTGGACTGGCCCAAGCACTAAGATATCTATACCACAGTGGACATTTCCTGGGGGAAATGCTGCTTGATCGGACAAGAACCTACTTTATCCTTTTCTCTTATAACTTGCTTAGGCCCTACAGTTGTATATTGATTTTCCAGTAGAGGCATCACCAACTTCCTTTACCTGGAAGTGGGGTCCACTGTCTGTGCTACAGGGTGAGCTACTGCATGGAAGGCAGAGGAGGGACTGCTTTACTTAACATGAAAAATGTATTTTTCTGTTATAAATTAACTACTGATATCTCTGCTGAAAGCTAAAATTTCCACCTGCTTAACATCTGTTAAGACTTTCTTTTTGGTTTGTTTTCTCTTTTTTAGAGTACTTTTACATTCACTGGTTTGGGTGAGTAATGTTCAAAGTCTAGTCTGGGCTAGAATGCAGTAATTTATTCTCTTAGTGTATGGTGAGGCCTGTAATGAAGATGTAATATTAAAGTGCAGCCTCGATATTTTTGAGTCTCACAGAGGCCCAAAGGCTAGCTGTGAGTTCCCCTGCTCTCACCAAATATGGCCCTGACCCCAGTGGGAAAGTCTTCCCACCAAGCTAGTACCCCTATCAGCTGGACCAGCTGCACCCCACCCAGTCCTCAACCTAGCAGACTTCACCTCCCTGCAAGCCCATGACATTATTCAAACAAGCCAATCCCACCTTCCTGTGGGAACCAGGGGGCACCACACCCTCTTGCTACTATGAAGCCTGCCTCCTCCAATCCCTACTGGTTCACTCTGCATCAAAGTGCAATGCCCATGTGGCCCTTTGTGGCATGCGGTGTCCTCCTCCCTGGGCTATGAGTATATATTACTAACAAATTGCTGCCAGTCTCATCTTTCCAGTGTCATGTTTGGCAATCTCAAGCTATATAGATTTGGAGAGCCCTCTTTCACCAACAGGATGAATAGGAGGTGGTTGGAACACCTAGCTGAGTACACTACATTATTAACCATCCTATTAGCAGCTGATCTCTCCTGGAAGACTCTGGGCTTGTCCACTCCTTAGGACTTCATAGAAAGATCTAAGGATTGATGGGGCATGGGACAGAACCAATGCCAATTTGGTTCTGAATCCAGTGAGCATGTCTGTTTTTTCAGAACCACACAACTTGTTAGTGGAACTAAAGAGATCTGAGTTCCAGTCCCAATTTTGCCACTAGCTTTCCAAGTATTCTAGAATAAGCCATTTAGCCTCTCAGACTCATTGCCTAGTCTATAAAATAAAGTTATTGAACCAGATGATGTATGGTTTTGTGCTCTCCCCTGAATAAAAACCATGCAGCACCAGGAGGTAATCAGGGTCAGACCTCAACAAAATAGTGACAATAGCAAAAAAGTATTTTCTCCACTCTATCTCTTTCCCCTTCCCTGCTTTGGGTTGAGCTCTTCCTGAAGCAGACCTTAAATCAAGGAACTGCATGCAAATAGAGTATTTGATAGGTAAACCATGTAAGCACCTGTTGGAAAGGGGGATAGGAGGCAGAGAGGGGATGGAGGCCAGTAGAGAATGTGTTAGTAAGCAGATTCCTCCAAAGGGTGGGTGGGGTCCAAGTCCACTAGGGAACTCTTGGATACTGTGCAGAGCATTTGTCAGGGCTGCCACACCAATGGCTAAAGAAGCTGGGGTACTAATCCACCAAATGTCCCCCATCATTGCTCACGGCCAAAGGCTGTGACCATGAAGGCTAACCCTTCAGCACTCAGGCAGTCTCAGAGATTTTCAATAAGAGGGCATCAGCCCATCTATTGACGTCTCTCCTCTACTTCCCATCCAGCATGGAAGGATTTGGAGAACATTCTCACTAAAAGCTTCTTGTATTTTCCGATATTGCATATCACTGTTTTAGAACAAGGTCTTACACAGGTGGAAATACTCTTAGGCATCAGCCGCAATCTGAGAAGAACCTTCCAGCATATCTGAAATCCTACCATCCATTCTGATTTTGGGTTAAAAAAATGCTCTAGTAATGGAAACGAAAGGGCAGACCTTTGGGAATCAAGATTCAGGTCAGTTTCGAAGTTTTTTCTGGATTTGGCACTCTAAAGTCTGGTCCATTTTCACATCTCTCTGTGTAAGCAGGACTAACTCTCAGAGCCTTCTCTCCTGTCAATAATCATTATTTGTGGCCCAAGTCTCCTCCCATCCCATTGTGTGCACACGTGTGCAGAGAAACACACACACAATTGTACAATGTGAAGCAAAGTTATGATGAGGAGTCTCTCTTCCCCAACCAGGGCTCTCCTGAGGCCTCCACTTTGATTCTGTCACTTTTATCGCTCTAACCTCCTGGACACAGGACTTGCCCAATTACCTTCATGGTCCATGTCCGACAGTTCAACCTCACATATCCTGTGGAGCTCGGCCTTTGGCCAGCCTGACCCACATGGTTATTAGCTCTGTACCCGTGTCCACCCAACCAGCTGAAATGACAAGAGCCTGGACATGTGATCACCTTCCTACTGCCCCTGAGGCTGGACACACACTGCAATTGCATATGTGTGCTTCCAGATCTGCCCATCACACATTTAGAACTAACATAATTATGTGACTTTCTTGAAGGTGACAACAGAATAAAGGAGGGAAAAATAAACAGGAACATTGCCTTTCATTTTAGACAAAAAGACAAAAATCTTCTGTCATGTTGAGTCCAACGTTTTATGAAAGAATGAACTCACAGTAGCTGCACATATCCTTTTGTACCATTTATTTGGCCTGAATTAGTGATTGCTTTTGACATCTTTTATACTACATTATTATTATTATTATTATTGCTCAGCATTTCTATTTAACTTTTATATAGACATTTACCTACTTGTGGATTTTTACGTCTCTATACTTTTAGGAAAAGACATATTTATACCCCCAAGTTCCTTGCATTGGGCTTATACAGACCATTGTACTAAATAAATCCATAGTTTTAAATACATATTTATTGTTCACTTTGTATTTGCTTCAACTGTGTTCTAGTTACTGTGGTATCTACAGAAGAAAGCTTTAAGATACTCTCCCTTTCCTGGATATTCTGATATTTTGTGGGACAATGGGAAAATAAGATTTATGTACATGAAACCAATACAGATGAACACAAGACATTTCGTGACAAAGTGCTACATTATGAGCACTGGGTTATGTTTGCAATGGGGTTGGAAAAACAAACAAAAATCTCTGAGAAAGTAAAATTTTTATAGTCATGGACTTGAGATGCAAGAACACAAAACAGGCCCATCCTTCAGTCTGTGCCAAATTGTTCCTACAATTTATCTCTTTAGAGTTCTGTTTAGTCTAGTCTTGAATGCTGCTAGGGATCCGGTTTCCATCACAGCCATTGGGAAGCACCTTTGGAATCTAAGACTTCTTGGTCTCGGGAAGTGTTCTCCAGTACTCAGTTTTTATCACTGCACCTCATATCGCCTTTCACTGTTTCATCTCATCATTTCGCAAGGCACAATTCCAAGTACACTGGATTCCCAAATCCTTGTCTTGGTTGGCATAGAATTTCACATATCTCATCTCCCTTGTCTCCACATCATCCATCTATCACTGTACCACAGCACAGTTGAATGGAGAACAGGTCCTTCATGTTCTTGGGGCCAGCAAGAGTATATGCAAGACCCTCTGACTCCCACCAGCTACAGAGTGGGAGGGGGCATTCTCTCATAGGAAGAGGGTTCTGGTGAAGGGTGGAGAGGTGTTTCCTATCTGTGGGTTTGGTTACCTGGGTGCTCTTTGGTTTTTGGGGAGCATACCAGCTGGCACTGAGGTGGCCCTAGGAAGAGGGGAGAGAGGAATCTGCTCAGGCAGCCTGATGCACCCAACCACCCTGGGAGAGAGGAACTTGGGCAGGGAGAGGGCAGAGGTAGGCAATTGACTAGTCCAGTGCTGAAAACTATCAAAATTCCAACTCCCCTAAGGGAGGCAGGCTATAGAAAGCCTCGATAAGCTTTCAAGGGCCTACTTAGGGTCCCCTGGGAGGAGAAGGAGTCTGGAAGAGGGTCGAGAGTGGTTTCTTTGTGGTGAGTTCGGTCACCACAGTCCCCATTGAATCTCTGAAGGGACCTCAACCTGACCAGGAGAGGGGTGGGGGGATCCGCTCATACAGGCTGTTATGCCCAGCTGGCCTGGGAGAGAAAGCAATTAGAATAGAAAGGCGGTGGGGACAGACAGACACCTAATCAGCAGGACTCTGGCCAACTGCAAAGATTCTAACCTGCCCAAGGGAAAGTGGGTGGATAGCTCTCTAAAAGGCTAATGAAACCAAGGAGAAAGTTTGGCTCAGTGGAGGAGTTGCTGCCTTGAATGTATGAAGTATCTGGTTCAATTCCTGGTTCTTCTTAGAGAAGTGATCCACTGGGTTATCAGACATCCAGCGGATACTTTAGGACAGGGAACATATAGACATTCTTTATGTATTAGCTTTTCTTGGATCTCTTATTTTTCTTAAAAAAGATTTCTTTTTTTAAATCAACTTAGTTTCCTTGCTAAAACCCAGTTCAAAACCTGCAGAGGACAGGCTACAGGATAATTGATTAATGAACACCAGCAGCCTGAGAACCTACTTAGGGGCTTAAGATGGAGGGCTGTTTTTCCATGGTTTTTGTTTGTTTGATTGCTTGCTTTTTGTTCTTTTTTTATCCTCTTTCTCCTCTCCCCCTCCTTTTTAAATCAGGTGCTGCTATCTTGTTTCTTCTTTATTGTGCTTCCCCTTCATTTCTCTTTTTTTTTCTTTACCAATTTTGTCTATCTATGCTATTTCTTTTCCTTCATTCATCTTCCTATCTTCTGGTTTCTGTTGTTCTTCTTATATTCCACGTATTTTTGTTTGGTCTTCACTTTTCCTTGTCTTTATTTCTCTCTCCTTTTTTCTCTGTTTTCTTTTTTTTTTTTTTTTCACTATTTGTCTTTTCTCTTTCCCTCTCTTCTCATCATTCTGGCCTTTTAATTCATCCTATCTATTTTTCTCTGTTGAGTTTCTCATCTCATTGTTTGTACTCCATTTTTAAAATTCTTATTCCTTTGCACTTCTTACTCAAGTTAATTATTCATTTTCCCAGGTCTTACACAGTTCCTCTTCTACCTTTTACTATTATTATTACTATTATTCATTTTCTCTTCTTACCTCTTTCTTTTTCTCAGGCTCTATTTTTTTTCCCCAAGAGAACATAGACAACAGCAAGGAAATAGAAAAAGAGGAGCAAAGTGTCAAAGTGAAAACTTACCACACACACAAAAACAACAACAAGATAAAAGCCTAGATTACAAAGAGAAGATAATCAACTTAACAAACCCATCAAGATAAACCGATGCCTAGACACCAACAAAAAATTACAACCCAGACTAAGAAATAGGAAGACATGGCCCAGTCTGATGAACCAACTAAAAAACAGGATGAGATGAAGAACATGGAACAACTAATCAGAGTTGTCTAAACAAATATCATGAATCAACTTAATGAAATGAAGGAAGAGATTAAGGATATTAAGAAGACACTGGGAAAACACACTGAAGAAACTGTAAACATACATAAAAAGATAACGGATATGATGGTGATAAATGGCACAATACAAGAAATCAAAAATTTATTGTGGAAATTTTTGGAATTATGTGGAAACACATAACAGCAATTTTGAACATGCAGAGGAAAGAATCAGCAATGTGGAAGACAGTACAGCTGAAATCAAACAGATAGTAGAATTGATAGATAAAAACATAGAAAAAATCTAGCAGGGACTCAGGGATTTGAAGGATAGCATGAAATGCACAAATATACATATTAGAGGCATCCCAGAGGGAGAAGAGAAGGGAAAGGGGACAGAAGGTGTGTTAGAGGAAATAATGGCTGAAAACTTCCCAACCCTATTGAAGGACATGGGCATACATGTCCAGGAAGTGCAGCACACCCCAAACAGTATAAATCCTAACAGGCCTACTTCAAGACATATACTTGTCAAATTGTCCAATGCTCAAGGCAAAGAGAGAATACTGAAAGCAGCAAGAGAAAAGAGAACCATCACATGCAAGGGAAGCTCGATAAGATTAAGTGCTCATTTTTCATCTGAAACCATGGAGGCAAGAAGGCAGTGGTTATGACATAGTCAAGGTGCTAAAAGAAAAAAACTTCCAGCCAAGAATTCTCTATCCAGCAAAACTGGCATGCAAAGATGGGAGAGCTCAAAATATAACAGATAAACAGAAATTAAGAGAGTATGTCAATAAGAAACCTGCACTTCAAGAAATACTAAAGACAGTTCTATAGGTCAAAAGGAAAAAACAGGATGGAGAGAGTTGGAGGAGAGTGTAAGAACAACTAAAAAGATAAGAAAAGAAATAAAAACAACATATAGCATACATAAACATAAAGAAAATATGGATAATGTAAATAATTCCTTGACAGTAATAATATTAAATGTTAATGGATTAAACTCACCAGTCAAGAGACACAGATTGGCAGGATGGATAAGGAAATATGACCCATCTATATGCTGTCTACAAGAAACCCACTTTGGACCCACTAATGCAAGGAGGCTGAAAGTGAATGGTTGGAAAACAATTCTACAAGCAAACAATAACCTCAAAAGGGCAGGAGTAGCTATACTAATATTGGACAAAAGAGACTTTAAATGCAAAACTTTTGTAAGAGACAAAAAACAGACACTATATATTTATAAAGGGGGAAATCTATCAAGAAGAAAGAACAATCATAAACATTTATGCACCTAACCTGGGTACCTCAAAATACAAGAGGCAAACACTGGAAAAACTAAGTGGAGAAATAGATGCCTCTACAATTAAAGTTGGGGACTTTAATACACCATTATCACTATCTGTCTAGAATATCTCAACAGAGAATCAATAAAGAAATAAAGACTTTGAATAATACATTAGAGGATCTGGACCTAATAGACATATACAGAACATTACACCCAAATATAGTGTTATATATATTCTTCTTGAGTGTACATGGATCATTTTCCAGGATAGACCACATGCTAGGTGGAAGAACAACTCTCAATGAATTCAGAAAGATTGAAATTATACAAAGTAATTTCTCTGACCATGATGGAATGAAGCTGGAAATCAGTAAGGGTCAGAGAACCAGATTAGGCACAAAGATATGGAAGTTGAGCAACACACTTGGACAAACAGTAAGTCGAATAGGAAATCACAAAAGAAATCAGTAACCACCTTGAAACGAATGAAAATGACAACACAATGTATCAAAACCTATGGGATGCAGCAAAAGCTATACTGAGAGGAAAATTCATAGCCATAAATGTGAACATTAAAAAATAAGAAAGAGCTAAAATCAAAGACCTAATCACATGCCTGGCGGAATTAGAAAAAGAACAACAAACTAACCCCAAAGGAAATAGAAAGAAGGAAATAACAAAGATTAGAGCAGAAGTAAATGAAATTAAAAATAAGAAAGCACTAGAAAAAATAAACAAAACCAAAAGCTGGTTCTTTGAGAAGATTAATAAAATTGACAAACCTTTAGCTAGACTAACAAAGAAAAAAAGAGAGACAATGCAAGTACATAAAATAAGAAACGAGGAGGGAGATATCACCACTCACCCCACAGAAATAAAGAGTATCATAAAAGGATACTTTGAAAAATTACATGCCAACAAGATAGACAATTTAGAGGAAATCAGCAAATTCCTAGAAACATACAAGCAGCCTACACTGATGAAAAAAGAAACTGATGAACTCAACAGACCAATCACAAGTAATGAGATAGAATTAGTCATCAAAAACCTCCAAACTATGAAGAGCCTAGGACCAGATGGCTTCTCAGGTTAATTCTACCAAACATTCTGGAAAGAACTAACACCAATCCTGCTTAAACTCTTCCAAAAAGTACAAGTGGAGGGAACATTGCCTAACTCATTCTATGATGCCAATATCACCCTAATACCAAAGCCAAACAAAGACACCACGAGAAAGGAAAACTATAGACAAATCTCGCTAATGAACCTAGATGCTAAAATCCTCAACAAAATACTTGCTAATCACATTCAACAACACATCAAATGAATTATACACCATGACCAAGTGGGTTTCATCCCTAGTATGCATGGATGGTTCAACATAAGAAAATCAATTAATGTAATACACCACATAAAGAGATCGAAAGAAAAAAATCAAATGATCATCTCTATAGATGCAGAAAAAGCATTTGACAAAATAAAACACCCTTTCTTGATAAAAACACTACAAAAGATAGGAATAGAAGGAAACTTCCTCAACGTGATAAAGGGTATATATGAAAAACCCACAGCTAACATCATATTCAATGGAGAACTCCTAAAAGCTTTCCCTTTAAGATCAGGAACAAGACAAGGATGCCCATTTTCACCACTCCTATTAAACATTGTGTTAGTAGTACTTACTTGAGCTTTAGAGAAGAAAAAGATATAAAAGGTATCCAAATTGGAAAGGAAGAAGTTAAAATTTCACTTTAGGCAGATGAAGTGATCCTATACTTAGAAAGCCCAGATAAAGCTACAACAAAGTTTCTAGAGTTTATAAATGACTTCAGTAAAATTTCAGATTATAAGAGCAATGTGCAAAAATTAGTAGCATTTCTGTATGCCAACAATGTACAATCTGAGGAGGAAAACAAGAAGAAAATCCCATTTATAATAGCAATTAAAAGAATCAAATACCTAGGAAAAGATTTAACTAAAGATGTAAATGACTTAGATGCAGAAAACTACACAACACTGTTAAAGAAAATCAAAGAAGATTTAAATAAATGTTCATGGATAGGGAGACTAAACATCATTAAGATGTCTATCCTATCCAAACTGATCTACAGATTTAATACAATCCCAATAAATATAACCATAGCATTTTTCACTGAATTGGAAAAACTAACTACGAAATTTATCTGGAAGGGCAAGAGGCCCCAAATAGCCAAAGACATATTGAAAAAGAAAAACGAAATCAGAGGAATCACACTACCTGACTTTAAAACATACTATAAAGCTACAGTGGTCAAAACTGTATGGTATTGGCACAAGGATAGACATACTGACAAATGAAACTGAATTGAGAGTTCTGATACAGACTCCCACATATACAGTCAACTGATATTTGACAAGGCCACCACGCCCATTCACTGGGTGAGAATGGCCTCTTCAACAGATGGTGCTTACAGAACTGGAAATCCATATCCAAAAGAATGGGAGAGGAACCCCATCTCACACCTTATACAAAAATGAACTCAAGATGGATCAAAGATCTAAACATAAGAGCCAAGACCATAAAGACCTTGGAATATAATGTAGGGAAGCATCTACAGGATCTTGTAATAGGAAATGGTTTCATAAACTTCACACCCAAAGCACGAGCAGCAAAAGAAAAAAATAGATAAATGGGACCTCCTCAAAATTAAAAACTTTTGCACCTCAAAGGAGTTTGTCAAGAAAGTGAAAAGGCAGCCTATTCGATGGGAGAAAATATTTGGTAACCATATAGGGGCCTAATATCCTGCATGTATAAAGAAATTCTACATCTTGAAAATAAAAAGACAAACAATCCATTTAAAAAATGGGCAAGTGATTTGAATAGACACTTCTCTAAAGAAGAAATACAAATGGCTAAAAAGTACATGAAAAAATGTTCAACATCACTAGCTTTTAGGGAAATGCAAATCAAAACTACAATGAGATATCGTCTTACACCCATTAGGCTGGCAGCTTTTAAAAAAATCAGAGGACTACAAGTGTTGGAGAGGATGCGGAAGAATGGGAACCCTCATCTAATGGTGGTGGGTATGTAGAATGGTGCAACCATTGTGGAGGACAGTATGGCAGTTCCTCAGAAAACCAACTATAGAACTGCCATATGATCCAGCAATTCCACTGCTGGGTATATACCTAGAAGAATTGAAAGCAAGGACATGAACAGATATGAACACCAATGTTCATAGCAGCATTATTCACTATTGCCAAAAGTTGGAATCAACCCAAATGCTCTTCAACAGATGAATGGATAAACAAATTGTGGTATATACATACAATGGAATATTACTCAACTGTAAGAAGGAATACAGTGTTAACACACAGGATAACATGGATGAACCTTGAGGACCTTATGTTGAGTGAAGCAAGCCAGGCACTGAAGGAGAAATATTACATGAACTCACTGATATGAATTAAGCAAATTGAGCAGACTCACAGAGCTAGAGTCTGGAAGATTGGTTTTCAGGAAATAAAAAAGGAGAAGAAAGCTGTGAGCCAATGCCCATATGGGCAAAATCTGTGATAAGGTAGAAGTGTATAGTTATCCAGTGGAGGGACATGACAGTGGTGCAGTGATACTATTGGTTTAGGCAGTACAAGTATGTCAAGGGGGTAGGGTGTGAAGGGGGCTTGGACTGTCCATGGAACTGGGGGGGGGTGTTGGGGGAGGGAGCAGGTGAACAGTGGAAATTGGTGGGTACATGGTTGAAACTACAATGTTGGGAATGCTCTTTTGATAACAGGGCAAGGTAAGGTTACTGGTTTAGGGCGTTGGATATGGGGGGCATTTAGGACAGGGTGTACCAGGGGCAGGCTTCTAGGGAGTATGCAAATGTTTATCTTGACATAGTGTATTATATCAGTGGATGGAAACTTACATAATGAGCGGGAAGGTGCTGGACTCCCATCCCGGGGAGGCCCGCTATGTTCTCAAATAAAGGGGCAGGAATCTCTCGAGAGCATGGCAGTGCCCAATAGGGGAGGATAGACCAGTGTGTCAAGTCCTCAGTGTTGTTGCAAGTAACTATAAACCTGGTCCTGCAAAGAGTGAAGCCTGGTGGTTGCTGTGGGTCCCGAGGAGAGGGGAAGGTAGGAATAGAATAGCTGGAACAGGTGGCATCCTGATGGTAATAGAAGTGTTCTACATGATCTTGCAATGATGGATACAGGCCATGTTAAGTTTCATCAAAATTTATAAAAGTGTATGGTCCAAAATGTAAACCATAATGTAAACCATTGACCATGGTTGCTAGATATGCTTCAATATTTATACATCAGTTGTAACAAATGTACCATCCACATATAAAATGTTATTAATAGGGGAAGGGGGAAAGGGGGAGGACGTTGAATATATGGGGTTCCCTATATTCTGTACATGACTTTGTTGTGACCTAAAACTTCTTTGAAGACAAAATGAAAAAGAAAGACATTGGGGGAATAGATGAAAGAAAATGTCACTGTACATACAGGACAACAAATCTTACAGTGATGAAAGGCAAAATGTCAAAAAAATTCCTTTATATTTTTTCATTATTTTTTATTATCCTAATTAAAAAAATTTTTTTTGTATTTTATTTCCTATTTTTAAAACTATCATTATTATTTCATTTTCTTATTAGTTGTATTTGGCTATTTTTATTGGTTTCTTTCTTTCTTTCTTTTTTTACTGTATGAGTCCATTTATATGAAATTATAAAACAGGGAAAACTAATCTATAAAAAAGATCTTTTTTTTTTTCATATATATTTTAAAAGATGCTTAGGTTACACAGATGCCACACAAAAATTACAGGGATTCCCATGATCTCCGCCTCCCATCCCCCCATAACATCCCACACAAACATCCTTCACTAGTGTAGCACATCACCTGCAATGGATATACATATTGGTTTCATTTTTGAAGATGTTTTGGATCACAGAAGGGTTACAACCATGGCAGGGGAGGACGATTTGTGTGGGGTGTCCCCTGAAGGGGGATACATGGGAGAAGGTTCACCTGGGCATATAAATGTGTGCAAATGTTCATGGGGCAATGTCATGGTGGCTGGAGATTCATACAGTAACCAAAAGAATATTGAATTCCCATCCTGGGGAGTTCTACCACATTCTCTGATGGAACAGCAAGAATTCCCCAAGTACAGAGGGAATGGCTAGTGAAGGAGGATGGTCCATTGACAGGCCCTTGATATTGATGACTGTGCTTATGAATGTTTACCCTTGAAATTGAAACTTAGCCTAGTATTATAGGGTACCTAAGCATTACCTCCTTGTTCTTCAAATGTGGCCTCTCTCTAAGCCAAACTCAGCTATAAATGCAATTAACTCCCACCCAGTGTGGTACATGACTCCCAGGGATGAACCTCCCTGGCCCCGAGGGATTACTACTAAGCACCAACTAGTCATGCAACTGGATAAAGACCTTGACCAAAAGGGGGAAAACATAAAGACAAATGAGTTTATATGGCTAAGAGACTTCAAAGTCAGTTGGGAGGTCATTCCAGAGGTTATACTTATGCACATCTCAGCAGGATCTCATTGACTGCCAAATTAGACACTATCCCAAATTGTGGGGCTCCTGAGGGCTCTGGAGACACCCAGGCACTATGGTCAGGGCAGATAGCTCATGAGTTCGGTGCCTTGCCAGCAGGCCCTACTTTGGGGTTTGTGCTCTCCAGTGTGACAGAATTGATCTCAGCTGTGGTTTCCCTACACATGGCTCTTTGGTCACTTCTATTTGAACCTACAGTCAGTGCTGGAGTTGGTAAGTATATGTCCAAGAGACTTAAATCTTTGGACCGTCCATGTGCCACCTGGGCCCTGAGCCTCAATGGAGTTGCAACACCTACCTTCCAGTTCACTGAACTCACCTGACAACTAACAAGGAGGTGAGGATGGATAATCACCTTACCAAGGAACCAAGAGAGCCTACAACTGCAAGCAAGAGAGTCCCATCCATCGGCCTTATGGGACTGAAGTCCCCTTTCAATTAGAGGTGGAGTGGACATCACCATTCCAGACTCCTCAGGACTGGGGCATGAACTATGGACTAGAGTGGACTTACTGGTATTCTACTATAGACTTATTGTGATTCTAGCAGTGGAAGAACTTATATCGTTGATGTGGAGGCAGGGGCCACTGGGGGTTCTGAGGTCAAGGAGAGGAAAACAGGTGTAATACGGGGGCATTTTGGGGACTTGAGCATTGTCCTGAATGACACTGCAATGACAGATACAAGTCATTATATATCTTGCCATCACCTAGAGAACTGGGTGGGAGAGAGTGTAAACTACAATGTAAACTATAATACATGCTTAGTGACAATGCTCCAAAATGTGTACATCAATTGTAATGAATGTACCACAGTAATGAAGGATGTTGTTAATGGGGGTAAATGTGGGCAGTGTGGGGAGAAGTGCATATGGGAATCCTCTATATTTTTTATGTAACATTTATGTAATCTAAATATCTTTTTTAAAAATTAATAAAAAATAAATAACAACAACAACAACAACAAAAGATTATATGAGAGTGGGAACAGATGTGGCTCAAGTGGCTAAGCACCTCCTTCCCACATGGGAGGTCCTGGGTTTGGTTCCTCGTGCCTCCTAAAAACAAAAACAACAAGGAAGCATATGAAAAAACCAAGTCAGGGGAGCTGATGTGGCTCAGTGGTTAAGTGCTGGCTTCCCACATATGAAGTCCTGGGTTTAATCTCTGGCCCCAGTATCTAAAAAAAAAAAGGATACTTGAGTATAATAAGAAGGGGTGGTGGATCAAACAATGTTGTAGAGTCATCAAAATAAGGCAGTGTAGCATGGAGGCTAAAAGTTATGAAGAAGGAGGCAGGGGCCTTGGGTTCTCAGCTCTGTCTCATGCCAGTTGGATGAGGAGGGTCAAGTGTCAGTAGATACCCTATAATATGTGCACACAGCACCAGCTCCACTGACCCCATGTTTGATAAGTGACTCTGCATGACAGGCCTATGTCTGTACATGTCAGAATTTTTAAAATTAAATGGTCAGAATTTTTGGCAACACACTAAATACTAAATCTTCCTAAACAAGTTTTTGATGAGGACAACACAATCACTAGTATAATTGGAGAACTTCCCAGTGACCATGAAAGCATCCACATAAATATACACACTGTTCATGTGGTTACTCTCCAAATACGTGTCATGTTTGAGGAGACCATGTCACTGCCCTGACTCCACTCTTTTATTAACCCACAGAGTAATATACTCATGTGTATACAGAAAATGCAGGTTGCTAGTCTGGTATTTGTTTGACCATACACTACACCCCTTACCCTTGGCTTGTCACAAGAAATACTTGAATCACTCAGCTCAGCATTCAGCCTGGCAGTCATAGCCATAAAATTATGGCTTCTAAATGGTAACAAAGCTAGTGTATATAGTGATCAAAATTTAGCATCTTGTCTGTAAGGGTATGTGGTACCCAAGGAATAACCAAACATCAACTAATAATCTCTACTTTCTAGAGCTGTCCATAGCACTATGGCTAAGAGAAGATTTGAGGAGAGAATGAACAACCTGCTTTAAAAACTAGTCCTTTGCTCAAGTATGTTTGATATGTTAATAGAAATTTTTAAAGGAATTTTGAAATCTCCATAAAAATATAGCTATGATGAGGCCCTGCACTCAGTGAATTTTAATTAACCCAGCCTGGAGAGAAGTTTAAAAAATGCAAATCAAAGGAGTCAGGATCCAGGAAAAAAGCCAATGGCTAAAAAGAGCCTTATGATTAACATGGCATGGTCAAGACCAACTCCTCTTCTCAGGCTCTAGTGGGATGCAGGTGGGAAATTAACATGTTGGAATTTATACCCAAATTTCTCAAATTCAACAACATAATATGCTCCAGGCCAGGGGAAATACAGCCACTTCCTTTCACTGCTCATTGGCCAGGACAAGTCACATGGCCTCACTGAGGAAGAAGGGAGCCCAGAAGTGCAGCTCTGTAGTGCTCTTGAGGATGGGGAGCCTGCAAGAAGGACTTCCTCCCCTCCTTTAAGTCTTTGGTCAAAGGCATCTTCTCAAGGAGGCCCACCCTGACCCCTTCATTTTACATCACAGTCTCCTACCTGGGCATACCTGATTCTCCTTACCCTGCTTCTTTAAAATCAGTTTATATATCACTGTTTAACATTCTCTCTACTTTAATCAACGACAATATTTATTGCCTGCCTCTGCCTAGTAGAATGTATGCTCCACAGCATCAGTTGTTTTTTTTTTTTCTCTTTTGATAGCTGCTATATTCCCAGCACCTAAAACCAATACAAACTAGGTACTTACTAAATTTTTGTTGACTTGGAATGAATTCCAAGTACAACCCCTAATATTATCAATTACCTTTATCCCTACTTCTTCCTCAGATGATGAGCTTATCTTTTCCTCAGACTAATCCCTGAAGCACCTTTTACTCAGCCAGCAAATATTAAATTATTGCTAAATGATTCAGTTTTTAAAATGATCAAGTTAAAATTTTCTCCTCCTCTTAATATAACAGAGTCTCTGTCATTCCTGGGCAGGTTTTCCTCTGTCTAGCCTAGAACTTTGACAAAGGTCCAAATACAGTGAAAAGGGCCAGACACAGATTAAACGAATATCTGGGTATTAAAGGGTATGTCATGGAACTATAGAGAATCAGATTTGAAAAGGACATAGGAGACCCTTTTGTACAATGTTCTAACTTCTGACAGAAGTTTCCAGTGATGAAGGTTTTTAACTCTCCAAGATGGTCCATTGACTTGTTGAACCATTCTAAGAATGAGAAAACTCCTCTTTACATTTAACAGAAATTTGCTTCACTCTAAATTATACCCATTGGTCTGTGTTTGACTCTGTGGAGCACATCAGAAAAAGTCTAATTTCTCTTCCCCATGATAGCTCTTCAAATGCTTGAAGACAGTTGTTGTAGCCTCACTCCAATTTCTAATCCAGCCTCAATAATTCCAGCCCTTTAAGTGTTGCTCATAGAATCTGGAAGCCGAGTGAAGGGAACTGGTTTTTCTGTAGGCTTTCTTTTCTGCTAAGTCTAAAATTATTTCAAAAGAAAAAGTTTTAAAAAAATCATAACTTTTTCCAGGATCAAGCATTCTTTCTAGCTTGTGCTGGAATTGCCTTTGTCCCATCCCCTCCTTGATGTCCAACATGTAGTAATGTATTCCATTAATGTTGCTAATGGAGAGAATATGGTAAGGTGGCATGAATGTAGGATGGGCAGTGTACCTAGACTACAAAGGTGCCCAAGTGTTGCTCATACACTCCAAGTGGGCCTTGTGTCCATGAGATCAGACATGAGATTGTCTTATATTCTGCCCAAGAGGGCCTCCTACAGGGGTAATGGACCTCAGTAAAAAGAATCTGAAGATACCCACCAGATCCTGAGGGGTTAAGGAAGGAGAAAGTGACCGATCGGGATAAAGCTGCATTGGAACCCTCAAAAAACCTGCAAGAAAGAGAGTCTCAGTGATGGGAGGGTCTTCAAAGGACCCCTAAAAATGTCTATACTGGAAAGTATCAGCTTTAAACCTCTCCCAGAGCAAGAGAGTAATGACATAAGATAACAAATAAAGTCAGCCAAGTAATAACTTACATAATCTTCTTTTTTTATCTCCACGTTTCAAACTGAGACAGTCTAAGATTCTAGTTAGCAAAATGGGGGAGAAGCACCAGGTAAAGAAAGAAAGAAGCCAACCATGGCCGCAGCGCTCTGGCTCCAGTTAGACGTTGTGAATATATTTTAACTTAAAGACAAGATTGACGTTTTGATATTACATGGAACTAGACATCTTTTTTTTTTTTTTTTGGATATAACAGAAAAATACTTCATTTTTAAAAATTTTTTAAATTGTGGGTATAAATCAAAATTTTCACAATACATACCAATATTTGTAAAATGATATATAAATATATATGCATATATGTGCATTTGCTTACATAAATGTTATTATATATATATATATATATATATTTTTTTAAAGGTGCTTAGATTACCTAGATATTACACAGAAATTACAGGGATTCCCATGTTCCCCACCTCCCAGGAACTAGACATCTTAATAACTAAACTGAAACTTCCTTCTGTGGCTTGAAGGGACCAGATAAATGTCTATATTACTAAGGAGTAACCAGAGAAGTCATTAGAACAGAACAGTTTTTAATCCAATCCTAGCCCCACAGAATAGATTTAAGGGAAAATGAGAAGCAAAAATAAAATTCTTTTGCCACCTAACACTTATATGTACATAAGTGTACTTTCATAGAAAAAGAATCAAAAGCCTTTATCAGTGTCTCAAAGGGGTCTGTGAATCCAGGAAAGTTTAAGATCCTTTATCTAGTTAGATAATTACACCTACATAATACATATGGCATTATGCAGATTAAGTGAAATGGTGTTCCCTTAGCTGCATGCCGCGGCAGTATCATAGCCAAGGAGGTTTATCCGAGGCACGATTATTGCTAATTGAGATGGTGTTTCCTAGAAAATTGTGTTCAGCTTTATAACTATGGATTTGTTTGTGTGTATGTGTTTGAAAGAGGGAGGGAGGCAGGTGGGGGAGGGGGAGGTAGGGGAAGGGGGAGGGGGAGAGAGAGAGAAGTCTGAAGGGTTGAGTGGTGGAGTGAAAGAGGATGTGATGAGATCCTGGCAGCTGTACCTGCTACCCAATAATCTCTTCAAATGGCAAAGGAGAAACAAAATGGGCAAAGGATGCCTAAGGCAGGGCTAATATTTCCTCTTTACTTTGTAGCTGATGACTAGTCTATTTCTTTCCATCTCTCTTAATCCTTTGCACCCATTCCATTTCTCAAGGCCCCACTGCTATGAATTCTTCACTGACTATCCCATATTCATGTAATTACGCCATTCACTCATTCATTGATTTTGCTCATTCTTTCAGCAGTCATCAACATTTTCTATGTGCCTACTAGGCACTGAGTATTATGCTGGGTTGTGGTGCTAGAGGGGTGAATCTGACATGGACTTGTACTAATGGACATTACTGCCAAAGGAAACAGATTCAGACATATGCACAAGTGAAAATATTTTGAAAGCTGTCTCTCCAAAATAGAGGGAATTCAAAAAGGATGGATGGTCATGAAAAGTTTCACTGAATAGGGGGTACATGAGGTGAATCTTGAAAGATGGGCAGGTATTTATCAATCTGACAAGAGGCAGCACTGCAGAGAGAGAGAGAGAGTTCAGAAAACAACACATTTTTGGGATAAGTACGTCCCAAACATTACATGGGACATACTTATACTAAAAAAGTATTATTATTATTATTATTTTATTTAAAGATTTTATTTATTTATTCATTTATCCCCCCCTTGCTGCTTGTGCTCGCTGGGTCAGCTAATCACGCCGTGCGGGCGGGCTTGCCTTCACCAGGAGGCTCCAGGAACCGAACCCGGGGCCTCCCATATGGTAAACGGGAGCCCTACTGATTGAGCCACAGCCACTTCCCTAAAAAAAGTATTTTTTGTTGACCTGAATTTCACATTTAACTGGGCATTTTTCATTTTAATTTGCTAAATCTGGCACTCCTAAGAGATTGACAGCATGCACACAGATAGGTGGGCAAGAAACAGCCCAGTTCATCGCACAAACTGAAAGCACAGTTAGAGTGTAGAGGGGTGATCGGAACTCACTGAGAGAAGACCCAAGGATTAGGTTTACAGAGGACTTTGAAGATGGCTAGAAATGGCTGGATGTTAATGTGGGGAGTAAATACACTGGCAGTGGGGTCACCGGTGGTTGGGTTGTGGCCCTGCTGCACAGGGCTGGAAGCAGGGTATTGAGTAAGGAGACTCTTACAAGAGTCAAGGTCAGTCATAATGGAGCCTGGACCAAGGCCGCCAGTGGAGTCAGCAGACACAGAATTGCCACTGTATTCAATACTCCTCCAATTCATTTATCTTTAATCACACTTAACAGTGTTTAGGAAGGGCAGTGTGTATAGTGGTTAAGAGCCCAGGATCTAGGTTTATATTGCCCGGTCCCTACTCTATGCCACCGCTTACTAGCTGTGCCACCCAATTTCCCGAGCTATACAATGAGGGTAGTGACTGGACCTCCTCATAGGGTTACTGTAAGGAATAGAGGAGGTCATATTTTCAAAGCTTGAAAACATGACCTTGCACATGGCAAACGCTACATAAGTGTTTGCTCTAAATATTGCTCTAAGTTCTTTCTTACTATTGCTTCACGACTCTATTCAGAATGTTGTTTAAGGTACGTGGGTGTAACAACTCGTGCCTCCCTAACTAATTGGTAGGTCCTTTAAGGGCAGGGATGCGGGTGCCCTCTGATTTTGCCTTCCCCAGCATGAGATTCCTCGTGCAGAGGAGATGCGCAATAAATATCTGATGATTGATTGATTCATAAGGCCCTAAAACCAATGTTCTCCTACTTCACAATTTTGCTTCAGGCTAACTTATCATCTGTATGTATTTAAGCTGACTTGGAAAATAGAAAATTCTCTAGTGCTACAACCCGTCTTTCCTGAACTTGGTCAGAGTATTCTATGGGAGTTAGCTTTTTGACATCCCTCCCCAGCCCCCATTCCCCTTCCACCAAAAATCTTCCTGTTAGCTTCATATCTGAGGAGACAAACTTAGAGAAAGTGAGCCTGACACCCAATAACTTTGGCGTGCTCTGTCCTTCTTTTTCTTCTTGTCTGGAGAGAGAGAGAAAAAAAAAAAAATCCCTGCCATCTCACTTCCCCAGATTATCTATTAGTTCTTTTGTTCCTGTGTCTAAGAATACATCTTCAGAGTTATCGCAAGCTTTGATGCTTGGCAATTACTAAAGAAATAAAATATTACCCTCCTGGTTAAGCATTTTGGCCACATTCTTCTTGGCACTTCCACATTCAATATCTAAAGTGCAATGCTCCTTTGGTGCCCTTGAAGACATACTTGTTTCCTTAGTGAATGCATTATTCCACAGAAGGAAAAAAATATCTTTCAATTTATGAATCACTCTTATCTTTACTCTTCACCTTTCCTTCTCTTTGTGTTTCGCCCACTTACATAGTTCTAAATTATTTCTGGCCAAACATGAGGCAGCCAAGTTGGGTTCCTGGGCCTGTCACTATCTTTATGATGATGTTTTTGGTGCTATTTGTATGAAACACAGCCCCAGAGACTTGGGAAACACCGCAAACCTCTTTCATTTTTGCAGTTAGCAATGACTGTCCTCTGGAGAATTACCCCAGTGCTGCATCATCACCCCATCCCCTGGGTTGTCATTTCTCTCCAGTATATTATTTTGTCCTTTTTCCCCCCTCCATGTCTTAATAGGGGAAACATTTTATGATTTTAAGGAGTTTTATTGCCCTCCTGACCCTAAAAACTATCACAGAACCATAAAGATTCTTCCCCATCCTCTGAGAGAGGAGAAGATAAAACACTGGCACTCAAGTCTTCTAAACCTCCCCGCATTTCTTTTTCTGGCTGACTTTGGATGCCAAAGCCAAGCCTCTGTTCTGAAAGGAGAAAGTGTGGGAGTATAGAAGGCATGAGAGCTCAGAAGCACATGCTTGTGGGGACATCAGTGTGTGAGCATGGAAGGCTATAATCCAAAGTGAATGGCAACTCAGACCTTACATACGCCACTTACTGGGGTGATTTGGAAACCAAGGCAGCTGAGAGAAGCACAAGGCCTGGATTTGAAGAGCTTACCCTGAGTCCCACTTTCACCAACTTCAGATCTATGACCTTGATCAAGTCACAATTGCTGATCCTCTTTGGAAAAGGGGAGATACAAGTCACATTTATCACAATGGGCTGTTATGGAGACCAGGGAACTTAGCACATGTCAAAGCATTTTACAAACTGCAAAGTGACACATGGATGTTGTTACTCAAAATACATTTTGGAGTAATGAATAAAAAGGTGGTTATTAATATGGCCATTAAGATTAATTGATCAATATTACACCCCCAAATCTAAGCTAGATACTGTTGGGAAGAAGCATTAGACAAGGTCCTTGCCCACAAGGAGCTTAAAGTGCAGTTGAGAAGACAAGACTTACACAGTCCTGTCCAGACTTATATGTACCTCTGAATTCAAGAGAAGGCAGATAAAATCAGGTGCTGAATTGTGGGCTGTAGCATATTCTGGATTTCAGGGGTTTAAATATATCAATTATAGCAATAATATTATTGATTATGAATCACTACTCACAAGTCCTCGTAATGCTTTAACTAAATTGCAACAAGGATGAAAGGAGGATGCAGCCAGCCCCTAGGTACCCAAGCTTCTGCTCAGTGGGGCTCAGGCTGCTGGTCACTGTCTCCTACCACTGTCAGCCTGTAATGCACGTATCATATGAGGGAAGAGCACAGGCTCTAGGGTCAGTCGATCTCATTCGTATCACACATCCCAAACCTATTAGCTGGTGCCCTGGATGAGTTCTTTATGCTCTTTGTGGCTTGGGTGTCATAATCATACTTCCCTCTTAGGATGGCAGTAAGGATTAAATGGGCTAATACATGCCAAGTATTTGGCATACAGTAAGGGCCCAGCAAATGCTGGTTATCGTTGTGGCTGTTGACTCGTTTTCATTATTACTATCACTGTTATTATTATAGCAGTGTTTTCCAAAGCGTGTTTAGTGGACACTGGTCTTGCAAGATGCCCCTCACAAAGGAGGTTCTGTGGTTCAAGTATGTGGCAATTGCTACCTTTTACATGTGTAAAAGTGCACGTTAGTATTGAAACATGGAAGTTCTTAAGGAAAGATGTTTAACTTGTGCTAACCTGGATTATCTAAGCATGCTTGACCATGGGGTCCTTGGCTCCTGCATTAGCCCAGTGGCCTTTGACTTCCTCCCCAGGGCACACTTCAGGGGACTCCATGGAGATGAAAAAAATGGGGGGTGTAACCATTGGGGAATTTGATGTAATTATGAATTGCAAAAATATAATTGGATCATGTTTGTAAACTGATCTGTTAATCTGGGCATGATTGAGTTATGATTGGGTCATTGACTGGGCCACATCAGTACGGCGTTGAGCCCCACCCCTTGGTGGATGGGGAATCAAACATAAAAGGCATGGCAAGAACAGAGTTGAAGCGGTTTTTAAGAAGCAGTTTTGATGTTGGAAAGAAGGCCCCAAGTGAAGAGAAGCAAGCCGTTTGCCTAATCTTCTACAGCAGACCTTGTGGAGGAAACAGGAGCTAAGCCCAGATAGAAATGCAGCCCCAGGAAGAGAGGAACCCCAGAAGCCTGAACCCTGGCAAATGTCGGCAGCTGTCTTCCTCCAACACGTGGCAATGGACTTTGGTGAGAGAAGAAACTTAATGCTTTATGGCCTGGTATCTGTGGACTTCTACCCTAAACAAATACCCTTTATAAAGACCAACCCATTTTTGGTATTTCACATTAGCACCCCTTTGACTGACTAATATAGGGGGAAACTCCAATGTATAAATATTTTAAACTTAGTCAAGGGCTTTGAAACAGTGAGGGAATCAACTGGAAATATTAACTACACAGTAGGTGGTTTTCTTCAAGTTTTCAAAGAAATACTTGGAATTTTTTAAGTTTAATTTTTAGCTTCTTATTTGATGGATTAAAATGGACTGAAATATTGATTTTTCTCTCCAGCCAATGTCTGACCTGCGGTTTTGTAAAAACAAAAGGAATATAAGAAATGTCACACTCGGTCTCGCCGATCCTGTTAAAAGGGCCAAAAGGAATGTGTTGAAGAATATGTGTGTCTCATCTGCTGGCAAACATAAATGTTTGTAGTAACTCCCTAGACAACTTAATTTAACTTATGATGTATGAATTTTTCTAAAACTTTTTAGGCTCCATCATCCTTGGAACAGTGGATTTCATGTGTCTAATTGCCGCATTATACATTAAGGCCAATGTATCTGGATGCAGTGATAAGTTTAATGTTTATCTTCCATCTCTTTGAAAATGCTATCATATTGCCCTGCCTCCACATAGACCCACCTTGATGCTGCTGTCACTTTTGCAGAATATGTCCTCTCCAGCAGAACACTGGTGGAGCTGTCAGGAAAGCAGGTGAGGATAGAAAGATCTGACAAAACTTAATTTCTCACATTGTCTGGAGGGGTGTAAGTAAACATAACTTTTCCAAACTGAAGCATGTGATCTAAAGACAAGAGGAACACGGGTTTATGCAGAAGGATATATAGCCTTTCCATTGACTTGGCAAGCCAAGGTGGGCTCTCTTGAGCCCCAGGCCTTGAGAAATCCCACAATGTATAACTGATGTTTGGGATAACTTGTGAGCCTTTCCAGTGTTGACATACCAAGGCCCTAATTCAAGTTATGCCTGTGATTTAACCCTTACCCCTTTCCTTCCCTAGAGAGCCAGTTTCAAGAAATAAAAGCTGCTTAACATTGGTATCCTATTTTAGTCATCAACTGGTGATAAAAATATTCCCTTCTGGTCTTGAATCTTCTACTATCTGTCTTACTACTTCCAGGGTTGGTAACTTGGCCTTTGTTAAAATAAAATTATTGCATAAGAGGAGTGACACAAAAGCATTTTCAGTTAAGATGCCTTCACTCACTTGAATTCTTCAGTTCAGTCACAAAGGATAGGGTAATTGGGAAAGAGACATTTGACTGGTAAGAGTCACAGAGGAGAGGTAGAACACAGAAAGCCATTCTTGGCTTCAGTAGGACACACCTATCAGGAGCACTCTGTAGTTGAAAGGTCACAAAAATGTGCCAAGTTCCACTGGAATTCAGAAGTGGGAGAAGTAATTAAAAAGGGGGTGACTAAGACTAACCTGACATTTTCCCCCATGATACAGCTTTGGGATGGCCTTGTCTTTGGGACCTCATTAGTACCTAGCCATAGTTTTGTTTTTCTTTTCTTTTTAACTTCTCTGTTCCTTCATTTTAACTTACAGCAATGGATTGACAATCAAAATATTTCAATATGAATTTTGTCCTCTCTCTTCTATTCCCTGAAATCTAACTTGGGAATTTTCAATAGGACATGCCACCAATCTCTTCACCAGAGAAAATCAAGGGCACTGAGGCAGGGGGTGGGAGGGCAGACACTTGTTCATGCTCCCTCAGCATAGGGAGTCATGCAAACCCAGGATAAAACTGAATCTTCGAGCTTGTCAATGGGAGAGAAAAACCCAGGTATCAAGATTCAAAATTAAAAGGGACTCACCAAGTGAGAAAGGCTGGAGTCAATCCAAAGGGCCTAGTCTCTTGAGAGACCTCTGGAAGGCAGAAGTCTGGGCCTTTCTACCCTCTCTGCCATCCCTCTCTCTGAGAGTTGAAGGGCAGAAGAACTGCCCAAGAAACTCTGCTAGGGTTGCCATCCATTGAACAGGGTGCTGGGGCTGGTGGTGTATGTGTTTCTTTTTTAAATATATTTTTTTCCATCCTGGTTAAACCCACAAGTATTTGAAATACTCCCAGAGGAATGAAATCTCAGACCTGTGGAATGTCAGTTGTGGAAATTAAATGGCCACCACGTGACCTAGCAAATGCCACTGTGGAAAATAAACATGTGATGCTGAGCAGACCTGCTGTTTACTCTAACATTTTGAGATGACAGGCAATCACTTTCCAAAACCACGGCCAGAGGTAGAGCTCTCTAAAGGCTTAAATCAAGAGCCTTTTAAAGCAAATTGACTATTCGGCTGTGATTCCCCAGCAAATTAAGGATCTGCTCTTGAATGCTGGACAATGAAATCTTGTACAAAGCTACTAAACGCGCACAAGCTCGCTCTTCCTTTTTGGCCACAAAAGACCAGGCTGTTAAGTGCCATCTTGCTCAATCCTGTTTGCAGCTGTGCACAACCAAAATCTATTTTAAAGGAGTAAAGGCAACAGCTTGACTCTGGTGTGATGCTAGAAGGTGATGTGAGCTAAGGCTGGGAAGAGAAAACATCAGTGATAGAGGGTGCCAAGGAAGAGGGGGAAAAGGTGAACAGAGGGTAGATGTAAAAGGAGAGCTGGAAAAGAGAGGAAGGGAAAGGGTGGTACAAGGTGAGGGAAAATGGAAAGGAGATGGGAGTGAGAAGATGAAAGGAGGAGAGAGAGAATAGGAAGGAGAGAGAAAAGGAAAGAAGTGCTAAAATGGGAGTGAGTATGGGGAGAGAATCAGCAGATGGCTAAATGGAGGCATAGGGGGTGACCAGAGGGGAGAGGGCCCCACACGGAAGCCCTCTTTCCCCTCAGATGACTTTACTAATGCAAAAGTCTGGGCCAGCATGGCACCATACTGCTGGAATCAATCCGGGAGAGTGTGGGCAACTATCCAGGCCTGCCCGTGGGAAGCAGCGGGAAGCCCTTCCCTCTGGCTTGGCAAGACCCGGCACAAGCCTGCCAGGACCCTGGGTCTCCTCAAGGGAGCCTGAAGGAGTGAGAGGAAGCCACCTTTAGGCCTTCAAAACATTAATTTGAGGTTCATTGTTTCCTAGTCAGTGGATGTAAAATCTTCATCCAATCGTGCAGTTGTATGATTTGTATTTGCACCTATTTCCTCCTCCTCTCCGGACCCTTTCCACATTTTAAGTGGCTCAGCTCATTGGATTAAAATGTGTCAGTGGCCTACAATGTCATCGGTTATTGGCTCTGTGCTGGCAGTGCTGAGGGATGGACACATGGTTAGCGTCTGCCTTTCAAGCTCTTTCAAGTTCCTGTCTCTCACCTCAGGGTCCTAGGACTTTGAGTTGAAGCCAAAAGAGCAAGGACATGCCAATGTGCCCTGCTATCAGTGGCAGGGTTCTATGGTTCTTTGAGGAGACAACATGGCTGGCTGAAAAGAGGGTTCAGACTGTGAAGGAGACATCCTCGTTATATTCCCAGGAAATGTACTGCCTGCCAGTGTGACCTTGGGCCCATGGATTCCTCTCCTGGACCTCAGACTCCCTACCTGTAAAATGCCAGACTTGATAACCTATTAGGTCTCCTCTAGCTCTCCAGTTGTGTGATTCTACTCAAAACATCCTCACTTCCCCCTCATGCCCACCTTTACCAATTTTCAACCATCTCTGGATTCAAATAAGATGACTTGCCCAGATTTCTTTTTAGCAATGGCCTAGAATTTCCTGACTCATTCCAGCACATAAGAATTCTAGGATAAAAAATTATTCACTATGAAAATTTAATTTAGGAAATAGGAATTAAATCAAATATATCTTAAATCACTTTAATGAGTTTACAAAATTGAAATAGATCCATTTGTACTCTAAAGATAAGACTTGGAACTAGAGGTTCAGTTCCATCTTTCAAATGGCTTAGCATGAGGGTGGGGATGAGGAGGAATATATTCATATCTGAAAATAATTAAACGAAAGAAAATTTAACCTTAATTATCGTCCTAACAGCTGCTGATGGAATGCTTACCAAAATTTAAAGTGCCTGGGTTCTGTCCTTTTAAATGAAGATTTTTTTTTTTTTTTTTTTTGCAGTCATTTGAATTTTTTAAATTTTTAATATTTATTTTCTTTTATTTTTTTGAGATACTGGGGTCGAGGATTGAACCCAGGACCTCTTCAGTGGGAAGCTGGCTCTCAACCACTGAGCCACATTGGCTCCCCTGAGTTGGTTTTTTCGTTGGTTTGCTTGTTTTGCTTGTTGTTTTTGTTTTGTTTTTAGGAGGCACTGGGAACCCAACCCCGGACCTCCCATGTGGGAAGCAGGAGCTCAACCACTCGAGCCACATCACTTCCCTCATTTGACTTTTAAAGTTATAACGCACGTCTATTTTCAAAGACAGCAAATATTTTAATACTTTACATAATCTGTTCATCTCCCAAAAATCTGTGGATCTCTCTGAACTAGTTTTGAGCTGCTTATTGGTTTGAATTCTTTCTGAAGTAAAGGGTCTTCCTTCTCTCCCTTTTTCTCAAACTGGGCTTCTGGAGAGTCTGAAAGTGCCCATGTTTGAAAACCACAGGTCTACAACAGTGGGGGACTCTAGGCTGCTGCTGATCTGTGATGAAATTTTGTCAGAATGAGACAAGCTGCTTAAGTGAGAAGTTTTGCTTTTTCTTTCTTTCTTTTTTTTTTTTTTTAAAGCCAGATATTCATTTTAAATGACTTTCATTTCGTCTGACTTTATGTCATTCAAACATTTTGTTGTTAATATGTACTTTAGGGTTTCTTAATATCTATATTTGGAAAAGCAAAACTTGGAAGCCCTATTAGAGCTCACCCATTAACAACCTATTGGTGGTAAACTGCAACATTTAGGAAATACCAGTATAGATTATTTCTAAGGTTCCTGCTCACTTTCAAAATACTATGGTCTGATCCTCATCTCCCTGCTACCCCAATCTTAGATGGAAATAGATTTCAAATCTGCAGTTTTCTCTTATAATAGAGTTGATTCCTGGGCTTTTTCACAAATACAAGAGTCTAGGGTTCTGATATAGATGCTCAGAGGGCAGGGTTTGTCCAGTCCAGAGCTCAGCCTGTGACTCGGTGCACCTTTGGCATAATTCTCATTGCTGGAAACAAAGGGAACCAAGGGCTTTCTATTGCAGAAATAGCTTTTTATCAGTAATGGAGCCTTCTGAGGCAGGTTGTTGTATTAAAGCAAAGAATTCACAAGATACATGTTTCCTCCATTGTATTTTTTAATGACCTAGGATATAATACTTCTCCTTTCCTTCAAACTCCAGAGTAGGAGAGACTTTGTCATCATAGTCAACTGGAGGCCACCATTTGTGTAGATAGTCTATTCACTAGCAATCCTGTGACTCAGAATGCATGTGCAGGGAAACTGTCCTTTTTCTGACAGGGAAGGTAGTTTGGGTCCCTGAATGCAGTGGAAAATCTTTCTGAGTAAGAGTCCCCTCTAAGGTTTATGTCCATAATAATGTCTATGACTGAATTTCTCAATCTGATTTCAGTGTGTGATCTTGTAACATTCATATTATGAATCACAGATACTCTTCCCTAGAATGATGAAGCTGAAGAAATTTAAGAGATAATCTGGTCCATCTGCCTCCTTTACCCCGTTTACGGAAAGAAAACTGAAGTCCTGAAAGGTTAAGTGATCATTGGCTAGTTACTAGCAGAGGAAGACCTCAGTTCAAAGTCTTGATCCCAATCCTAGGTTCCTTCACCATATCAAGCTGCCTTTGATTGTTTTTCTGCACATATTTATTGAACTCCTACTATGTGCAAGATGCTGTGATAAAGGCTTTCAGTTAAAATCAGTGGCTCTTAACCAGGAGTGTAAAACATAAACACATGAGATTTTTCAGTATGGATGCCAAGCCCCAAACCCAGACCTAATGAATCTGAGACTGTAGAGTGTGTTTGACAAGTGGAATGGCTGCATTGTGTGGGTGATATATGTTGGTCTTTTTAAGAAACTGCTGAAACATGAATGTACCATTTCACATCCCCAGCAGCAGCACATACAACACTTGGTATGGTCAGTCTTCTTCATTTTAGCCTTTTGTACAGGTGCAGCTCATAATTTTTCATGTCTGCATTTTATTTCATAGGATGCAAATACCATTATTTATTAACCAGTTCCCCTATTGATGGACATTTAGGTGTTTCCAAACTTTTGCTATGACAACAATGTTGCCCATCCCTGTGCGCTTTCTTTTGTCCTTGGACTACTACATTGCAATTCTCCAGGAATCATCATTCCCACTGTTGTCCATGTAAATGCCACCCCCAGAATAGTGTCATTGAAGCAGAATTTTTAATAAGTAGGAAAAATTCCTAAAAGTAGAATTTCTGGGCCAAAAAGTACGTATATTTAACTATGTTTGTACATGTGCATGTTTCCCCCCCCAGTACACTAGAATAGGAGAAAGGGGGATGGGTAATATCAGCCATAGGTAAATTTGAGAATTTGAAGGATGAGTAGAGAGCATGTGCAAAGACAGGACACTCTGAAATACCAACATTAAAGGTGCAGGTAGAAGAAAAGGAAAAACCCAGCAGACATGAGTGAAATGATGGCATGATAGGTAAGAGGAGAAAGAGAAGTAGACATTCAGGGCAGTCAAGTGATGTGCCCAGGGATGCTCAGTTGGACACCAGCAAAGAAAAGGAAATATTATACTTGACAATGTCCTACAAGTGGAGTTTTCTTTCTGGCAGAGTCATTTCTGCAACTAAACTTTTCTTTCCTATTCTTGCATCTCTCTCTCTCTCTCTCCATATTTTTCTGCATATTTATTTATCTTCCATCTCTTCCCATACCTATTTCTTCCCCATCTGACTTGTCTCTCTGGCAGAAAAATCAAAAGACTCAAGTTCCCTAGTGTCAACTTGCACAAGCCAGTGGCCATGTGAGTCACTCAGCACTCCAGCACGTGACTGGAAAGGAGATGTGCTTTGAGGATCAAGCCTGAGTATGAGTGTTTGGGACCTAGAAGTGTGCTCACAGATAAGGTGATAGAGAATGTAGAGAAGGTGCCCCAGCATCTCTGAAACTGCCAAAGGGACCTGCATTGACTAAGCTTGATGATGTGTTACAGAAGAGGGTGATGATACTGACAATGACATCTCTTCTGGAAAGGAAGCCTGGTTTTTGCCAGATTTTTAAATCCTTCCAGGAAGCCAATACCTCATCTTTTCACTTTCCATCCTATACCGTTCAAAGCCTCATTCAGATGCCTCCACCTCCCTGAGTTCCTCAGCCACACCAGCCCACAGTAATCTCCCTCTCCTGTGAATGCCTGTATTCTACTAACACTTCACTTTATTTCCAGTACTTTACAGCGTTATTAAAACAATTTTTCCATAATGTAAGCAAAGTGCCTAAACCAATGGTTGGCATGTAGCAAGAGTCCACTCTATGGTAATTGGTATGATCGCGGTTAGATACCGGGATATGGCCTGATTGCAATAATGGCTGGCTTCAGAGTTCCATTCCAGTAGGAGAGCAATGCCCATCCACAATGGAGAGGACCACATGTCTGGGGGGGGGGGGAGGGTATGAAAAGTTTTATTTAATGATTTTGACTTTATTATATGGAGGATTGTACAACTTCTGTCTACCTCAATATTTGGTAAGGCAACATCAGGGCAAGAAAAGCTCATTCTTAACACTATACCACCCATGGGCTTGGGCTGAAGGCAGCAAGGAATTTGCAGTCAGGATTCAAGATCAAGTGGCATGTAGCCTGTCTGGGCTTTAGGGAAGAGAGGTATTGTACCACCTGAGACCCAGATAATGGCTCGCACCTGCATAAATGTGTATATATGTGTGCATGTTTGTGTATCAAAGTGCAGAATGGGAATCTCAGCTCTAAAAGGCATGTCTACTTGTTCCTTTTAATCTCCTGGGGCTTCCCTGTGAAACCTCTCTCTATAGCCTCTACTAACTGCTTCAGAGGAATTGTGAACATTTCTGGTGGGACCTACACATTTTCCCAGTAACTTGCTTCAGGCATCTGATCTTCATCATTTCCAGTAATGTTCACAGCTGGCTTCCAATTCAGGGAAAAATACCTATAAAGATAACACTTCTCTTTCTCCCAAGATTTCTCAGAACCAAAAAGCACAACTAGCTAGAGGGTTCAGTTGTAGGATAAGGTCTCTGTGGTAAGTCCAGGAGTCCTCAGCTCTTCTTATGTTCTGAACCACTTCTTAATCCCAGAACAGTGCCAGGCCATGAGTTTCCCACAGGCAGTTCTGATCTAACCCTGTCCCTCCCATTAGCACACTGGGGCCAGAGGAAATGGGAAGGAAATTTAGAAAAGAGTAAGAAGGGGAAATGAGGACAGCAAGAAAGACAGAGAACAAAAACCAAAGATGAAAGAAGATACAAGAGTAATAGAAAATTAGGGCAAAGGAAGGAGGCAAAAGAGAAAGGGAAGAGTAGAAAAAAAGGAAAAATGAATAAAGGGGGAAAAAATTAGGCTACAAGTGATTATCAAGCACTTTAACGTGGCCATGGAATAAAAACAAGATTAAAACATATAATGAGAACTAATTAAAATTTACCCTCAAATGTGAGCAGAAAAACATTAAGATAGATGTACATTAGGACCTGTTTAAATGCCTAGTGTCAATTTTAGCCACTTGTTTCTTTAAAGTGTCCACACCTTTACTAGCGTTATCAGAGCTCCTAGGGAATCACATTGTTTGAATTTCTGAGTGTGGGTTCACATTCTACTTTCTTCTGTTTCAAATCCAAGATCCAGCCTTAATGAGGATTCTTCTTTTTCTCTGATGGGTATTAGGTCTGCATGATATTTAGTCAATGACTCTGATTCATGGAATGGATTCGACAGTGTCTAATCTGGTTATGAAGTCATTTTTGTTGAGTGCTGTAGCTGGAAAGAGAGAGACCTTTCACCAGACAGTCAGGAAACAAAGACCAGGGAGGCCAGATGATTTTCAGGAGGTCAAATGCTGCAGTTCTACCTCTCACTGAAACTTAGACAAATTATGCAACCTCTCTAAGCTCAGTTTGTCTTCTCCCAAATGAGTGCTATAATACTAGGTTCAAGGACTTTTGAATAGATTAAAAGTGTCAGTGCTTGAAAGGCAAATAGCACCAAGCCAAAGGAGGTGCTCCAAAATGTTAAGTACACGTGTGCACAAACACATAGAGAAAAACACCCTGCCCCTTGCCCCTTCCAGAAATAAGACTGGAGAGTTGACTATACCTTAGTGTCCTGGTTGGGGCATCATGGGGGAATAAATAATTCCAAATATAAAATAATAGAAAAAGAGTGAATATGGGAGTAAATGAATTGATGAATGAATGAAAGTTACTTCCTCTTCCTAGTTAGAGAAAACCCATACACAATATTTTTATAAAAGTCCTTAAAGAAGGAAACAAATATTTTAAAATATATATTTATGTAAAATATCACCTTCTTCACTAAGACTGAGGCAACCAAATTTAAAAATGCAGTTATCAGTTGTTCCCGAGTGAAGGTCCTTCCATGCGTGTATAGAAATGTGCACAAATACAGGCCCATGAAGGCTATTTTGGAGGCAACTCCCCAAAGGATGATGGAAGTTTTCTTCTATTTCCTTGAAAAGATACTAAAGGGAATTTAAAAGAGAAAAATTATGGAAAGTGGACAGCAATGAAAATATCATTTTACCCAGGTTCATAAATCATTTAAAAAATTCTTCTCTCATTTCCAGCCACACAGCAGATTTATGGAAAATTTATCACCTAAATTGCCTAAGAGCTAAGGCAGAATACCATTGTAGTTCTGTGGCTCCATTTCAAAACTAGCCTGTGTTTTACAGAATTTCAAACATCCAAGTCACTTCCAGTCACAGGAGCTAAAATTGGTCAGGGTGGAACTTGTGGCTGTCAGAACTGATAAACATTTCCTGAATGCCAATTGGTTGGAGAACCATGTCTCTGAATACCAGTTTTGAAAGTCTGAAATTTACCTCCACATGCAACCCTAAGTTTCAATTGCTTGTCAGGAAAATGAGACTTTGTTTGAACATGCTCTACCAATTTCTCAGTCCCACATTTTGTAGTCCAGGTGTCTTGTGAGAGCTGAGATCTCTGGGGGAAACAGACAAAGTTCTCTTTTTCTACATTGTGATGAAAATAATAAAGCTCAAATCCCAAAGCTCCTGGGCACAGCGTTTTTCCTCAGGGACTCCTGCTTTCCATGGGTCTCGGGAAGTCTCAAGAAGACAAGAAGAAATGAAAATCAAATCAAAGCAGCCAATATTGCAAAAATGGGCTTGAAAATGGGTAAGACCTTGTTCTGTCTTGCAGCAACTTTCTTGTCTAAGGTAAAGTTTATCTGTGTCAAAAATGTTTCATTTTAGTCACTTCCCTAACTTTTCCCTTTTCTATGTAGTGACCCCTGCCAGATAAGCATTTATTATGCCCATTCAAATGGGCCTACCACCATCCTTCCAAGGGATCATGGATATACATCCCACAGAACCTCAGTTATAGAAGGGGGTTGTGGTGGCTTGGAACTATATACCCAAGAAAAACATGTCCTTAAGCTTAACCCATTCCTATGATTGTGAACCCAACATAAGTAGGATCTTTTGATGAGGTTAGTTTAAGGTATGGCCTAACTGAATCTTATTAAATTAAAACACAAGGAGGAAAAGCCCAATGAAGAGCAACCAGAAGTTGGAAGTCAATGGAATGGGGAAGCCAGGAGAAGCTGCCATGTGCATTGCCATGTGACAGAAAATCCAAGGATGAAGGATTGCTAGCAGCCTGCCCCAGAATGCCACAGTCTTTTGGGAGAAGGCATCACCTTGGTGACACCTTGATTATGGACTTCTTCTAGCCTCAAAACCATGAGCCAATAAATTCCCATTGTTTAAGCCAAACTACTGCATGATATTTGCCTTAGCAACCAGGAAACTAAAACAGGGTCTTTTGTTCACAACTGATAAAGGCAACCCGAGCTACTTTAGGCTCAAAGAGAACTTATTAACTCACCTGGAGTCAGGAAGGACACAGAGGCTCTGGACCTCGGGGACACTGGGAATCAAGTGTTGTAATTCCATCAGTTTCCTCTCTTACACACTCTCATCCATGCTTCTGTCTGGGTCTGTTCCATTCTCTCTTACCATAGACCGGCTTCTTTTATCATGAGGACATAGTTGTCCACAACACCAATGCCTCATAGCTCATCAAGAGAGAGTTACTTCTCTTTTGGAACCAAGTTTAAAAACACTTAGGAAGAGTTTGATTGGGTTAATAAAGGTCAGGTGCACATTACTAGAACATCCGACTGAAGCCAGGAAAATGAGGTTATAGAATTAAAGAATTGACTCAGCTTGGTTCAGGGAGTGGGATCTATTGGAAGTTGACAGCTTCCATTTGGACTACTTGAGGAAGAAGGGTAAGAGGAGCATTTCAGAAAGAAGGAAGGGGTAGACAAAATTATATATGTTATTGGAGAAATCCAAAAAATTTGTAAAGCAAATTTCTCTCACACATTAAAGTCTTAATAAGGATAAGTGGCTGAGGCCAGAATCTGAGGATGTTCAGGTCACAGGTTCCAAGCCTTTGCAACCCATTGAAGGAGGCCATATGCTATCATACTCCTACTCAGCATCCTTCAGCATCACTTGCTCGATTTGGGCACATTTATACCTTTTTACACAATAAGCATGTTTCTAGAAAACTGTGTATAAATCAATTCTTCTGAAGAGTGAATCAAAATTTTTAAATGTTTAATATTTTATTTCTACATATGACATTTGGATACAAAAATGGCCTGGACGGTATTGACTTGCGTTACAATGTATGTAGCTGTGTTGAGGACAGCATCAATTACTAAAGGCAAATTTATAAATGAAAAGTACCTCCACTGTTAGGCAGGTCCTATGGCTTCCTTTTTACCAGGAAGCTCTTAGATCCCTGGAAGTTTATGATTGTTTTTCCTTTTTAATTTATTGACAGCTCTTCATGCTGCTGTAATGAAGAGATTCCAGGCTGAGAATAAATCTGAGATACAGCATCTGGGAAGCAGAACCATCGAATTATAAAACCATCTTTCTTTCCTTCTGCCGGTCTTAAAGTGGTTATTTAGATTTGGTCTATCATTTCTCTTGGTGCAGATGAAAGAAAAGCAATTCACAAAATGCCCTAAATCTGAATGTGATAGTGGCAGAAACTAGAAAAAAACTAGTCTAAGAATCTACAGACTCGCAGAGCTGGAGGGGATCTCACCACCAACTGGTGTGCTGACTATCTTTCAAAGCAGCAAATGTAATCTTACCACGGAGGTCCAATATATAAAAAAAGATAAGAACCAAGCTGTTACGGTTGTAGGGACAGACCTCCTGCTTACCCCCTTTCCATTTAGGGCCTCAAATAGCTCTATGAGCTTTCGCAACTGAATTTGCAACCACTGATTTCGTCCAATCCTTACATTTTCCGCTTAGAAAACTGGTGCCCAGTGAGGAAAAGTGGCTTACTTCTGCTCACATTGGCCAGAAGTAAATCTTGATTTCTCTTTTTTTTTTTTTTTTTTGACTAGTGCTCTTTCCACTATGTCACACAGTTTTATTTCAAAAACATTTGCAGATATTAAATCAAAGTGCACTCCTTATGACTCTTTTCCTCTCTAGGGAATCAAACCATTGCATATTGTGGAAACTCACTAAATTTCTAAAAAAAAAAAGTGGAACGCATACTCGTATACTATGCACTGGGCATTACGCAGACATTTTTATATACATAATCATTTACCACACAGGAACAATAAATCCATCTCGTTTTACTGATTAAACAATGAAGATTCAGAAATTGGCTTTTCACAAGACAGCAGAATGAGCAAGGCCATCCCCTCAGTTTTCACTGTCAAGGAAATTTATTTAGATTTCCTGAAAGAGTAATTGAGCTGCTTTGAGTCATTGGCCACCTCTAGAAAACATTTCCTCCTATTTTAGAAGCCTCGCTTTTTTTTGGGGGGGGGGTCTTAGGACCATTTAGAGTTGATCCAGTCTAAATGTGTATTTCCTCACAAAGGGCAGAAATTGTTTCATGACATGTCATTTATCCTTTCTTCCTTCTGTTGAACCCACCCTCTTCTCTGACCTCTACTGAAAGAGTTTACAGTGAAGTTTACCATCCTCCTTGCTAGAGGATGATGACTGTCATTTGCTGAGAGAGCACTGACCAAACAATTGGCTTCTTCAGAGGTTGGTTATTTTAACCATCTGGAGAAAAAGTTCTCCTAGGGCAAGGACTCATTTGTTCATTCACACATTGGACAAAATTTATGAAGAGACTATTATATCATGGGAGCTGGAATAGATATAAAGTGATTGCAGAGAGATGTGTTAGCTGCACACCAGGGCAGAGCAGAATTGCCCTAAGAGAGCCCACACATGCTCAGGTGGCCCAGAGATGAGATGCTTCTGCCCAGAGTGATCAGAGAAGGCTCCATGCAGATCAGTCATTTGAGCTGGACATTGGGGAATGGTTTTCATTCTTGAGGTAGAGGCAGAAGGCATCCCTCCCAGTAAAGGGAATGACAGCAGAAATATTGAAGTCACCAGGATGAGGAGTGGGCCAGTGTGGTCCCATGGGGGCCTTTACTCTGGGACATGCTGGGAGATATACTAGAAAGATGGTTGGATGTATCCAAAGGATTGAACATCAGGCTGAGAAGTTTTACATTAATCAACAGCATCTACTCAGCAGCTGTCAACAGGGAGAAGACAGCTGGGAAGGAAGACTCTGGTCAGTGAGAATGAAATGAAATATCCCTGAAATAATCTAGGGACAATGTAGTGAAGGCCAGACAAGGGTGTCAGCAGTGAGAATGGGATGAGACCACCATGGAAGAGATGCTGAAGAAAGAACAAGGGCAGAGAAGGGACTGGATTTGGGGGTGAGGAAGGTGAGTATCAAAGGTGATTCTCATGTTTTGAAATAACAGCGATGCCTCTAGCTGAAATAAGGAAGCTGTTTTTGGTGAGAAAATCAAAGGTGTAGTTTCAAATGTGTTAACTAAAAGAATGTCTTCTATTTCTTGGGCACCTCCCTTAGGGCCTAGAAGAGAGCTATGGTTAGAGTAGGAGCAATTCTCGCAAGATACAATTTTATCTTGAGGAAGGAGATTATCAGGGCTCAGAAGGCCCAAGTGCCTTTTGAAAGTAGGTGTGAAGGCAGTACTGTTCTTTCCTTATTTTGACCTCCCTTTCCTTCTTCCTTCCTTTTTAAAAGTAACTAAAGATTAAAGCTGAAAATGACTTTAAAATAAGAGAAAGCCCTTATGGGTTTCACTCTTCCCTTCTCTTTATTCTCCACAGATTGGTGGCAGATGGCATTCTCGGGACTACGATTCTATGTGTCATGCTTATCAGTCCTTGGATTCATCTGGAGTCAGCGTCACCAGTTTGTCCTCACAGAGCAGGATGAGGGTGAGAAATCAGGGACTCCAACCAACAGCAGCGGCGATGCAGCCGTAGTCATCCACTCCAGCGTGGTGGCACTGGCAGCTGTGGGCAGAAGTCGACACTGCGGCACTGCTCCAGGGTCTCAGGGACTGGGTGGTTGGCAGCCACGGTTGAAGAGTTGCTGCTGCTTGCTTCCACCAAGCAAGCCAAGCAGAAGGAGGTGAAGACCAGGCTGAGGGCCAGGGTGGCCGAGTCCCAGAGGTGAGACGCTTCTTGCTGGAGGCAGAGACATTGCCTGCACCGGCCCCCAAGCTCTGTGCTGAGCCCCGTGCCACGTGCCCCGCATGTGCCCCAGGTTGCTGAGCTTACTCCTGCCCTATGGGAGCTGGGAAACAACTCTGCTAGAGTTGATTTCTGCTCTTGTTTGGGAGGTGAAGGGTAGGGGGTGGGGAGAGAAAGTGAATAAAATTTTAAATGTACTGGGAAGATTACTCTCTGAAAAACTTTTTTAAAAAGTGATAGTTTTGCTTACAATAGCCTTAGAATTTATCTATTCTTTGAATACAGATTTTATATTGTGTTTATTTAAATTGAAAGGGGGAATGAGGTCAGGATTGGAAACACCTACACATTTAATATGATGTTTTCTTAATCCGATGTTCTGAAAAACATTTTTGGTTTGCATCGTGTTTTTTCCTGTCACAACAGGTAAGATAGTCCTTTGTGGTGACTCAGTTGGATGATCTCAAACAAGTCACTTATCCCTGTTAAGCCTCATTTTCCTCATCTGCAAAATGAGGATCATAACAATAGTTATTTCTACTTTACAACATTAGTGAGAGGTTCCAATGCAGTAAGCCTATGACAGGACCTTTTATCTTACAGCACTGTAAGATACTAAACCAATAGTACACTACATAAAATAGGTTATTTAATATGTTTATTATTTCCTAGGACCGTGTTAGATTTTCCATCCTTACCATCCCATAATAATCTATGCAGAAGCTGCTCCAGTAATGTCATAGCTTACTTTTCAAAGCATCTTTTAAATGAGCAAAGCAAGAGTGTACACTCTTGAAGAACAGACACCAAGTCGGAGAGCTTGAAAATGCTAGCAGCTTGTAGCTGGGTAGAAGAGGTGTAAAACAGGACTCAAGTCATAAAGGAATAATCAGATGATGATGAATAGATGATGAAGAATGAATAAATGAGTAGCATATGAAGGAATGATGAATTAAATTGAGTAGAAATAATGTCTTTTCCACACCAAGCGTTTCCACAGAGCAAACTGGCAATAGTCACTGAAAACACCTCCCTCTCACCTGCACTCTACCTCACCAATGGGCAACCAGCCGTGGTCTCCGAGCAAAGGCCAAGTCTGAATATTCACAGTTCTCAAGAGGCAAGAACGCAAGACACTCATAAACGTCCTGAATTCTCAAGTGTCCAACAGATTAGGTTGCTCTGAGATTATCCATGCTGAAATTATCCCACACCATGTTCTGGTAAATCCAAGAGATGGGATGATTATGGAGCCTGAGGAAAGAGGGTAAGGGCAAGAGCTGCACAGATGGCCACAAGGAGCAAAGAATACTCAGTTCCTGCAGCCCCAGGACACAGGGAAGACCTCACAGCCTCTAGATGCCAGGAAGTCCTGGGGATACCTCCAGCTACAGGAAGTCCCGGGGAACATCTCCAGCTACATTCTCGGGACTGGTTGCATGCCCAGGCGAGCTGGGACCATGAAATGATTGGGGGCTACAGGAATGGCCAGATGCTAAGTTCCCAACAGTTTTCCCAGCAACCCGGAAACTTCAGTTAGAAATGTACCTTTGCCTATTACAGTCTCCTTGGTGCCCCTGCAGAATAGAGGCACAGGAAATGCTGGGATGAAAGAAGTCACAGGAGTTTGAGAGAGGCCCCAGAGGAGAAGCATAGAGTACCCAAGATACCCTTCACACAATTGTGTGTGTGAAGCCTAAGTACTGAGAGAGTTGAATTGCCCCATTAATATCATCGCTCCCTGCCATCTGTGCCCCAGGCTCATACAGTGCTTGGCATGTGGCTGAGTCTTAGTATTGGTTGGAATGAATGAAAGGATGGTGGGTAGAGGAATGGATGAATGAATAAATGCAGGACAACTGGGTTGGCCTTTGTCAAAATTTTGGACGTAATGTTTGGCACTCTCTCCTATTTTCTCTGTTTCTTTCCACCACAACTTCCCTGCACTTCATCCCTTTAGGACTTTGCTCCCAGCAGGGTGCCATACAATCCTTCTTTCTCTCTATTGATTTGGGCTTTTCTCACATAGGCATATTTATATATTCACATTTATTTTAAAACCATTGCCTTTAAATAAAAGTATCTGCAGTAACTTACTCATAAAATATACCTAAAGCTAGGCAAATGAAATGAAAATTAATCAGAAAATTCAGAACTGTTATCAAATAAAGCAGAGAAAATCATTTGTAAAAGCTGGAATGAAGGTGAACCTGATTTTCTCAGGGAGGCAACCCGGTTGCCGGGCTGCCCGGAGGCCTCCCAGAGCTTCCTTCCTATACTTGGTAAACACTGCAGTCTAGGATCTGCCTCTCCGACTTGCAGACTCAAAAACCTGGTTTGGTCAGCACTCAAGAATGAATAGGTTGGCCAGGAATGGTCTCCAATTAACCTCAGAGACCTTGTGTAAATCAGACTGCTCATTAATTAATTTACCCGAACACCGTAACTCCTGTGCCAATCAGATTGGGTACAGGCAGCACGTTTCTGCCTGTAGGTAGGCATACCTGGGATGCCAAAAGCAAACCAGAAGACTGCTAGGGGAGAAGAGGAGTAGAACAAGAGAAGTGTGACAGTAAATGGCTTTAGATTAAGATGTCAGTAAAGCTGTGCCTTGCAAAGCCTGTGCCGTGCACCTGCCTCCTGGACCTCTGGGTGGGCACTTCCCACACCAGCCCCCCAGATTCTCATTTGGTCTATGCCTCTGGTGCCGGACCACACTTCTGCTGCCTGATCCATTTTTTCTAAAGATGTCTTGAAACTCTCGATCCATTTACAATTAAGATCCATTCACTTCAGAACTTTCTCCTTGATAAGGGGACAGCTAATATCTGATCTGACCTATCATGTGTTCCCAGGTCATGTGTTTCTCAGGGCAATCATAGTCCCCTTAATGTCAGGTCCTTTTGAGCTCCCCTCATTTATTCTCCACTTGCATCATTTCTTTGGGATAGCAGCTGAGAGCACTGGTTCTGAGGTTGTAGAAACCTGGATTCAAATCCAAGGTGGAAGAACATGGCCAAGTCACTTAACCACCATGAGCCTATTTCCTCTTCTGTAAAATGGTCAGAAAAATAGCTGAGAAGACTATTGTTAGGATTAATTACAGCAATGTTTGTAAAGTACTTGGCATGCCTGAAACTCTCACTCAGTAAGCAGTACCAATAAATGTGACTATTATTCCTTATTTATAATTACTATTATTATTCAACCATCCATCACTGAGCACCCACTAAATGTGCCTACCCCCGCACTGGCCAGGGGTCCAAAACAGGGTAATTACTATAACTGAATATTGAATTTAGCTCTTAGATTCCTGGCTGCCAAGACCCAAAGGGCCTCATTAATTATCACTAAGAGTTTTTTCTGAACTCATGTTTATTCTACCCTATGATGCTTATGCAAGAAGCTCAGTTCTAAAATGTTTTAGAGCTAAAGGAATGGCTATCTAATTATGGACTTTCAGATACTGAAACAATCAGATGAGGATGGCATCTCAGCACTTAGCTCGAAAGGGCCGATCTGGTGGTAGCACACATCATTCCATGTTAACAATATCCCATGCTTCCCTGAACTTCCCACATATCCTAAATAAATACAGAGCACACATGCAGGTGATTGTCACAACATCTCATTCTTTGCAAATAGGACCCATGCCACTGGCTGAGGAGAGGAATATGCAGTTTGAAGCTAATAGAGACGTGACCTTAGCCACAAATGATTTCTTTGTAATTTTAAATACGGTGCTTAAGAAACAGACTCCCGTGGCTAAGATGCATGTGTGCATTCATTTAGCCTGTTCTTGAGTAAGTCACATTAATAAGAAAGACACAGAGCCCCGTCTTACCATATGCCGACAGTCACTTTACTGGACTCAAGATAGAATCAAAGTAATTGCTCCATAAAGTAAAGCAGTTAGTAATAACCTAAACTCCAAAAGCCCTTTAATTTTCTGATTCATATCTTTAATCAATTTGCAACATGGAGCAATTGAGTTTTCCCTCTAGTTTCCCAATTGTTTGCTCAAAAGGGCTGCTCTGCTGCTTTTGACTGACGTGACATTATTGCATTGATATTGACTTTTACAGCAATTTTTACAATATTTGAGGCGCATAAGTTACATGAAAATGTAGCACGGGAGCCTTTCAGGATAAAGTAGCCGTAAAGAGAGTGCTCGGCTATAATGCTTGCAATTTACAGTGTGAGGAAATTATAAATGGAGAAGGGCAAACTGGGCCTGGACCCAGCGATGTCCACATCCAACTCCCCCAGGAAATCGTTCCCCCTTACATACCACAGGACCTGGGTCAGGAAATCCCAGGGCTGTCCCGGTTGCTTTTGGCTTTGCCATGCTTGGGAGAAGTTCTAAAACCCTTTCTTAGACATGTAGAACACAGAGGCATTTACCAGTCTCAAAGCTGGAGGAGGGAAGGTGCTAGGAGAAGAGGCTGGCCAGGCAGGATTGTTTTGAAGATGGAATATAGCACCTGAGGTCCATAGGGTGTCAGGGAATTGCTTGACAATGATAGTGCTGGTTACCACCTGTTCTCAGCTGGCACCTCAGTCTTCACCATCTACCTTCCCACTAGGCACTGGACAGTGCGGCGGAAACAAATGGAAGACCGTTTCTCATCTACAAAGGGCCTTTTACTTCCACTGTCTCATCCAATTCAGGTCCTCAGCATCTCACACTCATCGGTCCCCAAATCTTAAATCTGTCACCTCTCAACGTCAACCTTCCTGTCCTCGCTAGAGATATTTTCCTAAGACATCTGTCAGCGCATGACACTCCTCTCCCAAAAACATGTCCAGTGGCTTGCTGCTCTTCAGAGTAAGGTCCCAACCCATTCCTGGGCACCTAAGGATTGCTAACTGTAGCACCATTTACCTTCCAGGGCCAGCTGTGACCAGGAACCAGCAGTTCTGGCCACATGTACTTTTTAAATTTTAACCTTCAGTGTGCTTTACCACTCTTTCAGCTGTATCCCATTTATGTCTCTATTTACCAAAGGGTTGTGAGAGGTTAAAAGCAAGATGCTAGAGCCAAACTCTGTGGTCTTGAACCACAGTCTTACCACCTTGGTCTCTAGGCAAACTACTTAATTTTCCATGCCTCAGTTTTCTCATCTGTAAAATGGGTATAATAGCAATACTTATCTCATTGGATTGCTATGAGTAGCAATTCATTTGCTGTATATGCAGAGCTAAGAACAGTATTTGGTAAAGTAAGAGCTGTTTAAGTATTAGTTTCCATTTAAATGTTCGATTCTCTGCATTTCTTCTTAAAACACACTTCCTACCTTCTCTACTAATTAAGAATCAGTCCTTCAATGAATAGCACAAGTAGTTCCTCCTCAGTGAAACCAGTCTAGGTTTTCCTGTCTGAATGAGGTATCCTCTGTGCTTCCCACAACCCCCCCGCCCCACCTCCGGTGACTTATGGCTTCTTGGTTGCAGTGTTTTCCTTATGCGCAGGCAGTTGGAATGGCTAATGTTTGTTACTTAAGACGTTTACTAACACAGTATATAAGTGCCTCTGCTCAGAAGGACGAGACTGTTAGCAGCAGCAGGAGCCATTGCTGTGAGAGGACCTCCCCAGGAACCCAGCACTGAGAGTCAGCCTGGCCTCCCTCCCCACCCTCCAGGCATGCCCCTCAGGGCTCCTGTCAGGGGGTGCACCACAGGAGTGTAAAGTTCAGTCCTGTTATGTCACCTGTGATTTGGGCTCGACTCATGTCAGTTAATGCTCAAAGTTCCAGGGAAAATCTGAATCCATGAAGCTACCCAAATCTTCTCCTGGGTGAGCCCTCACACACCTTTAGCTTCCTTCCTTCCTTCCTTCCAGCAGAGGGACAGGAAAGGGTTGGTTCAAAACCTTGTTACCAAGGGGAGGTCTGGGGCTGGCTCTGGATTTCCTCTGTGAGGCTGGTTGGAGCTGGGAGAACTGCCCTAGAGCCTCACAGAGGCAATTAATTAGCAGCTACCCCTCTGGAAATGAAAGAATTAAGTGCTTGGCTAATATTCTTGGCAGGAAATCGTCTTTAGACAGATGGACATTTAATTTTATATACATATTTTCAAGAAAATATTTCTCATGAATTAGTGGTCTTTATTTTATTCTTTCTGACAGTGTAGTTAATTGCTTCCTTGTATTCTCTCTCCTGGGTTGGAAGGTCCTTAAGGTTTGGAATTGTGCCTTTTAGTTATTTATTTTTGAATATTTCATTTTTAAAATACTAGGCACACACGCATATATTGCCATTAGTTACATATGTGTGTAAGGAAAATTACATCTAATTTTCCTTAAGTTTCTCTAGTTGTGTCTGTTTATCTATCTATCTATCTATCTATCTATCTATCTATCTATCTATCTAT
>JAKSZT010054215.1:34226553-34263287 GCA_026826555.1 Tolypeutes matacus
TATCTATCTATCTATCTATCTATCTATCTATCTATCTATCTATCTATCTATACCTGTCTGTCTAAGGCATCCAATCCCACAAACATACATACACAGATTATAAAAAGTAAATCATTGGTCTGTAACATTTTGTTTCCATTTAATGGTATATTATGGATATCTTTTCCAGGCTGTCACTTTTCTTAAATTCCTCACAGTAACAACATTATATCAATGCACCAAGATATACTCAGACATTCTCCTATTGATGGATGTTTAGACTGTTTCTTTTTTTTTTCTTCTTTCTTTAAATACCATTTTGGAATGAAGATCATTTTCCACAGATTTTTTGTATTGGTCCTACTGCTTCTACAGAAGAGGTTCCTAGAAGTAGAGTTACTGGGTCTCAAAGAGCCAAAACATTTTTAGTTTGTGATCTCTCTAAGTCTTCAATGATTTGGTGTCATCTTTCAGATGTCTCTTTCACTACCCTAACCACTCTCTCAGGATCCCAGAGGCCTAGTTGCTCCTTGAAGAGCATATACCCGTCCAAGTTCCTTTTGTGTCTTATCAGTCTTTATATTCACCTTCCTCCCCACTCAGAGCCCAGGACAGTGCTGTGCATAAAGCAAGTGCTCAATAAAAACCTGTTATAAGAATGAATGGACGTGCAGAAACCCGAGTATAATGTGACCAGATAAAGGCCAGAACCATCTGCTAGGCAGACAGCATATGTAGTTCAGAGATTTTCTGTGTTGCTTTCATGAAGTTACCAAACTTTTTTTGTTTCCTCAGTTTCCCATTCATCCAGTAAGTCTAGAAGTATTGGCTTGTCTCCCAGGAGACTTTGGGTAGAATCTAGTATTTCAAAGTACTTAGTTATGCTGCTCAGTAAATAAAAGATGTTATTAATATGCATGAAGCTATTTCATCAAGAGGCCAAGAGAGCAAACTTAAAAGCTATCTTTAAGGGAAAAGAACTAAACTGACATTATCATGCATACTAATAACTGCAATGGAAGTCTTCAGGAGCCAGGACAATGAACTCTCAGGGGCCCTTAAGATACTGCAGAAAGCTTATGGTGCCCCTAGTCTCACTCTCAGCTTCTCAAGTAAGGGTCTGGAGAAGAAGAATCATCTTTTACCTCCAGACTCCCACAAACAATACAAGTCCCTGAGCCAAGGAGCTCTCAGCAGTGGGGCTGTGCTTAAGGGCCCCAAGATGATACAGCCGATTGATTCCGAGAACTGTCCCTAACAATATGAAAAATTAGATGTGAAACAGCCAACACAGAAGCAGGAGGAAGGCTTAGGATGATTTATGGTTTGCCACCACTCCAAGGTCACACTTCCACTTGTAGGCAGGAGAAATGAGGAGCATGGTTAAGGCAGTGTCATTAGGAGTGAATTGATCGTGCTGGGCCAACTGGAGAACTAGTAGGATGCTGAGAAAGGAAGATAGAAGCTCTGGGTCCCTCCTAGCCACATGACCATGGACAAACACTCATCTACAGGTAACCAGAAACACCCTACTGAGGACCCTACAGGTTCATATTAGCAGGGAGGCTAATCTCTCCTCCTGAGGCTCCTCCTCCTTAATTATTCATTTGCCAGTGGAGTCTATCTTTGTTTCAAATGTCCAGAAGAGAACTGGGGAGTGGGATGTGTCCATTAATAGGTCCCCAGTTGAGCTGCCTTTGTTTCTGATATTGTCACAAGGTGCTCCTATTGAAAATAGTCCCCTTAGCCCCCTATGTTCCTTTTACTACTGAGAGGATGCCTTTTCTAGACCAGATCCTATTACAGGTTACAGTGGGACCCCACATTTGTGACCCTTTAATAAGAGCTGTCCAGCTAGGTGTGTTATATTCACATGCACAGCCCTTGCCTCAAGGCATGATTTCTGGGTTCTCCCCTGAGACTTACAGGCTCTGAGGTTGAGACCAGACCAATGGTCTAGCTATGTAAAATTCTTTCCCACCAACAAATATCAGTTGACCCATCTCAAACTTTCATAGAAAATCTAAAAATGTTGAGGCTTAAAGGGGAGGTTTAGAATCTGAGTTTCCTTAGCCCTACTGGCACCTATACAAATTTACCCATCTCCTCTCCAGCTAAGCATACTATGGGATATTGGAAGGCTTCTAAGGGTTACATCCTTTACAACTTACCTTTGTGTAATTAGGAGAGGCAACCCATTGGTTCTGAAAAGAGGCAAATTTAATGGGTTCTACAGTGACTTTCTGCGTCCACCTAGACAAAGAAGTGGCAAATTCTCTTAAAAAAAAAGTTCTACCTTGCTGGGTACTTTGCAACAAGTATAATGTGCTTTACTAATACCTGCTTTGTCTATTTCACTGGGATGTTGTAAGGCCCAAATGAGGCATTTGATTAAAAAATGCACTTGAAAAGTAAAATAAAACAGAAAAACTAAACAATACAGATGAGGAATTGCTATATAAATGACCCATTCTATTAGAGATGGAGTTTAGTTCTAGAAACTCTGGGTTTACTTCTAGATAGGTAGGGCTTCCCAACAGAGAGGAAGGAATAAAAATTGGTTCCTTAAAGAAAGCTGGGGATAGAGCATATTTGATTTGTGGTACAGGCACAGAGGGGAAGTCAAAGGAATGGGCTGACTGAAAAAGGAGCAGTTGCAAGGACAGTATTACTAATTTACACCCAGTCTATTCATCTCTCACTTAACCAATCTCCGTTCTTTTAGTTTTTCCCCTAAAATTTGTATGTTATTTTAGAAGCCACTTAACCACTCTGGGCTCCTGTCTCCTAAATGTGAAATGAGGGAGTTAGACAAACGTCAGTAGTATTCAAATTCTTTTAGCTGTCCAATGCTTTGTACAAGTTAAGACTTACCAGATGCCCAGTAAGAAAATCCACTGAAATAGAGTATTTGAACACTCAAAGATTATAGTCAGAGATTATATTAGTCAGCTAAAGGGGTGCTAATGCAAAATACCAGAAATCTGTTGGCTTTTATAAAGGGTGTTTATTGGGGTAGAAGTTTACAGTTACCAGGTCATAAAGCATAAGTTATTTCCCTCACCAAAGTCTGTTGCCACGTGTTGGAGCAAGATGGCTGCCAACGTCTGCAAGGGTTCAGGCTTCCTCTTCCTCCCCAGGCTCCTTGGTCCCAGCTTCTTCCAATATCAGCTGTAGGCTGGGATAAGTCTCATCTCTCTCCTGGGGCACATTTCTCTCCAGGCTCAGCTGCTCTGCTCTCTCCACAAGGCCAGCTGTAAACTATCAGGTGAATTGCTCTCTTGCCAGGGCCTCTGCCATGTCTAATGGAGCCTTCTCTCTTTCCTCACATATCTGCTTCTCTGTGTATTTACTTCCCAGGGCTCTAGCATAAAAACTCTAAATTCCTCTGTCATGTCATTTTCTCTGTGAGTCCCCACCCACCAAGTGGGGCAGGGACTCAATGTCCTACTGACATGGTCTAGTCAAAGCCTTAATCATAATTTAATCAAGTAAAAGTGAAACCTCTGAATCCAATACAATATAATATGCCCAGAGGAAAAGACTAGTTTGCAAACATAATCCAATATTTAATTTTGGAATTCATAAACAATATCAAACTGCTACAGAGATAAATAAGCTTCCAAGATTTGTTCATATCTTACAAAGTAAGAGATGATGCCCTACCAGCAACTCCATAAGCGAGGCCCCTTGGAGATATTTTAGGGCAAAGGTCTTTGGTGGTCAAGGCCTCAGCCCCTCAGCCCCTCAGCCTAGGATTGTATCTATAATCCCATTGAGCTTTTGTGGTCATCTGACAGCTCTGGGCAGATGAAGGAATTTAGTAATCAGCACTTAATTTTTCCTAATTTCTCAAATAGAAAGAATAATTGACTCTGGCTGAAGGTATAATGTGAGAAAATTACTTTTGATAATGCCTATGAGGCCATAAGTAGGTTAGACAATGAATAGTTCAGGTAGCTTTTCTTTATCTAATATTAAGCCTGAATTCTGCTAATGACCTAATTTTTCACTTTTTCAAGAGAGGTAACTAAGTCACTCTTGCTACCCCCTCCCCCATAAAAAAGAATCCACTGTGTGGTGATAAGCAATTTCACTCTGCCACATAAAGGCACTATGACCACTGACAAATGCTTTTAGGTGGGGGCAGTGGGTGGGGTGGAAAGTGAAGAGCATTTAAGAATAAACCAAGAACATAGAGGCGACCTTGTAATACAGTGAGGCTAAGAGGTACTTATAAAAATCAATCTGACAAGCCAAAGGAAACGAGGAACTTAGTAGTAGTCATGTCAAGCACATAGCCAAATCATAGTTTAACTATTTCTCTACAAAGTCATGTAGATCGTCCACTTATCATACACAGTTTCAAGTTCCCATGACAGATCATGAAATAGGGGACTTTGGGGTTTGAGTTCGTCTCACTCTCCTGGGTGTACTCCCATGATGTACTTTTACCCATATTGAGGTAAAAAGACACCCCCTTAATCTGCAGAGCAAGAAGCTAGTTTTGGTTTGGCAGTAGTTCACCCTAAACAAGATGGCACTTCATTTATCTGGTCTCCTTAGTCATGGGAGTTTAGATTAGAACAATGCTAGGCCTAAGAGGTCAACTTGGGTAATTTCCTAAATAGCACAGGAATCCCTTTTATTACATTGCAGAAAGATGGCCCCTCAGGTTCTGTGTGAGCCTCTTCAGGGACAGAAACTTACCACCACTCCTATTATCAGAAAGTCATTCCTTATAGTCAGACTAAGGGACTCAATTTCTTGAAGTTTCAAAGACATTTGAAAGAAAAATAAAATGTGTAACCCCAAAGAATGCATTTTGAGTGGTAAAATCTCATGTAGGCATTTAAGTTGGAGGAACACTTGGGTACAAGAAGTCAATCTGTTCCTTCTCCTTTCATAGACCTCCTCTTGTGTCACCACAGCACTCGATGCCTTTCCACAGAGGCTGGCTCTTAATTATATACTTTTAATCATATTATCCTTTTGGTTTTTCATGTTTGTGCCTCTAATGTGGGCACACAAGCTGCTTAACAATATCTCCCATGGCCCCCAGCCTGGAGCTGGCTCTCCCAGTAGTAATCCTTAAAGACTTCTGTTACTAAACCAACTTAGCTGAACATATAACAGATATTTTAGGGGACAATTGCAAATGTATTTAAATATTATCTCCTCGGTTAGGTCACAAAGAGCTTATGCATGGTACCAGCTTGAGGTTCCCTGGTTTGATAAATGGCTCTTTGAAGCTGGGATTCAAGTTGGCTGAGTCCTCCACAGAATCCCATACACTTCACATTTCCAACTAGTCACTGGAAAGGCAGAGATTAGAACAATAGGTTGAGACGTGCTGCTATCATGTCCTAGCCAATCTTTCCCTGTCTGCCCCCATAGGTACAACCCTGTTTCAAGGGGTCATCATTTTGTGTTTTTATTATTGCAATGGGCTCTTAACTGAAATTCTTTTGTCAGTTCACAAGGCACCATAGGCACACCTAGTTTTATTGTGCATTGCTTTATTGTGCTTTGCAGATACTGCATATTTTACAAATTAAAGGTTTGTGGCAACCCTGCAGGGAGCAAGTCTATCAGTGCCATTTTTCCAATAGCATGTGCTCACTTCATGTCTCTGTGTCACATTTTACTTAAGGTATGTACATCATTTTTTAAAAGCATGATGCTATTGCACACTTAGACTACAGGATAGTGAAAACATAACTTTTACATGAACAGGTAAACAAAAAAATTCATGTGACTTACCTTATTGCGATAACCACTTTATTGCAGTGGTCTGGAACTGAACCCACAAAATCTCCGAGGTGTGCCTGTATAGGAAAGGCTTCCACTTTCATTTGCTGCCTCTTCCCAAAGTAGCCTGTGTTTCTCTTTGGATAATACTCTTCAGACTCTTCAAATAAGTACTTACTTATTGCAGGTTTGCTTCCCCTACCATACCATAAATACTCCATCAGGGAGTGACCATGCCCTGGACCTTCACCAAGGTACTCAGCCTTACAGATGTTCAATAACTACTTATTGAATGAATGACCTAATGCTACATTTTAGCCTTTGCCTCTGAATTATGCTGTGGCCTTAGGCAATTTTATTTAACATCTCTGTGCATTCAATCCTTATCCTATGAAGTATGGGTAATAATGCCATTCCACTCCATGACATCTCCAAGAGACTGTGTTAAAATGACTGGAAAACACCCTGGGCTTTTCACTCCAGCTTATAATAATTTTTTTATTATTAAAGATTTAACATAATTGCAACCTGGGCTCAAAAAAAATTCTGCCTGCAATATTAATACACGTAAAAACTCATAACCATTCATGCCCATGATTTGCAAAACTAAGATAAAGAAATTATTTTCTGGAAAACAATAAAAAACCTCTTCAAAGCTCTTCTAGAGTCTTCCCTGACACCCTGCAAGTATGAGGTTCAGTTCAACATTTCTTAAAAGGTTTTTATATGCCATGCCTCATGAGGAACAGTTGGTGGGGTAGGGAAGATCTGTCTTTAAGGAGCTTGTGGTAGGCAGAAAGATGGCACACCTCCACAAGATGTCCACCACCTAACCCCTGGAACCTGTGAATATATCACCTTATATGATAAGCATAGCATTAAGTTAAGAATCTTGGGATGGGGAGATTATTCTGGATTATCCAGTTGGGCCCAATCTAATTACATGGGTCCTTAATAGTGCAGGACCTTTCCTCACTGGTCAGAAAGTAATAGGTGATGACAGAAGAAGGATCAGTGAGATGCAACATTATTGGCTTTGAAGATGGAGGAAGGCACCATGAACTAAAGAATGCAGGCAGCTTCTAGAAGCTGGAAAAGACAAGGATACAGATTCTCCCCTAGAGTCTTCAGAAAAAACACAGGCCTGCAGACACCTTGATTTCAGCCCAATGAGACCTGCGTTGGACTTCTAACTGATAGAACCACAAAATAATAAAATTGTGTTGTTTAAGCTGCAGGGTTTGTGATAATTTCTTACAGCAGCAACAGGAAACTAATAGAGACCTCATGGAGCAGCAAATGGGAGAATAAGGGGAGAAATCACAACAATCTAAGGGCATCCAGGATAAATTCTGAAAGTAGTAGGATAATCCAGTAATATTGATACTGATGATGATTATGGTAATCCTTAAATAGTACTTAATATGTGCCAAGTCCTGTTCTAAACAATACACATGTTAACTCATATAATGCTTGAGACAGGTTTTATATTTGACTCCATTTTACAGAAGGGAAAACTGAGGCACAGGGAGATTAACTAATTTGCCCAAAATTATGCAGCAAGCATGTGCAGATCCTGGATGTGAATACAGGAAGTCTGGCTGTAGAGCCTGCACTTTTAACCATGTTCATTTCACAAGTCCTACCTGGGAGCTGAACAGCATCTTCCTGGAGTATAGGATCTGTGCTTGTCCTTGAACTGTTGAGTAGGATTTTGAGTGGAGAAGCTTGTGAGAGCACCAAGTGGAGGAAATAATATGAGTGATGGCATAGAAACAGCCCTGTGCTTGAGGGAAGGTGAAGAGTTAAAGCTGACACCATGGAAAGTGCCAGAAGTTGTCCTGGTTAGATACAGAGTGGAAAAGTGGTTTGAAACCAAATCATAGAGGTCTGGCCATGCTAGGTGCTCGGGTTGTATTCAGCAGGCAGACAGGAGCTACAGAAGTCTTCTAAGCAGTGGTGCACAAAGCTGAGCTCATTTAACTCTCAAGTGGTCCACCAAGAAAACAAGACTTGCAAAGCAGTGTGAGGGGGCACTTTTTTTCAAAAAGCCTAGACCATGGGAAAAACTGTCGACTTGACTCTCAGGAGATCTGTATCTATTATTCTTGTCTCAAATGCTGACTTTTTTTCCCATCAGCATTTAACTCTTTAGTTATTTTCTCCTGACCTCTTATCATTTGGAAGGCAGGACCTGGATTCTCTCCACGTGTACCCCCAGCACCTACCACAGGGCCCAACCCAGCCAAAGGGCTTACTAAAAAAAAAAATCAGCAAGTGAATGGACATCTGGGTCAAGTCATGTATTCCCAAACATCCTTTACTGAAGATGTATGCCTTGTATTAATTTAAATGCACCTCCTTTTTAATCCAGAAATTCTACAGCTAAAACCATATCTTGAGCATATTCTTGCTACATATGCAAGGTTATATACTTATAAGGATATTGGTTAAAATAGGAACAAACTGGAAGCACCGTAGGTGTCCTTACTGGGGGATTGAGCAAGGACATGTTAAAAACAAAGTGTTGATAAGTTATCCAAGAGATATTCTTAAGTTAAAAACAAGCTAGAAAAGTATGATCTGATCTCATTTGTTATTTTTAAGGATATATATATATATATGAAATATTCTTTTACATAAAATATGTATAATATCTTCTAGAAGTACACAAAGTAACAAAGTAGTTTCTGAAGAAACTACAGATCTATAATGCACAGTGCAAAGGTACATGAGACATGTACATGCCAAACTAAACAGAAGTTTTCTTAAAAATTGGAGAGCCTTGGGACACCAGAATTCAGCAGTTTCGAATTCTGAGAGGGTGGTGATGGCGGTGCAGGGGTGCGTGTGCTGGGAAGAGAGTTGTCAGCCATTGAAACCACTGCAGAGGGCTGTGTGACCAGGAGCAGTCATGTGACAGGAGGCTGGAGGTGAAGGCATGGGCCTCAGAAGTGTGACGTCCAGGCAAGACAGCTGGAGCCTGGGCGGTACGCACTGAGTGTCTCCCTGCAGCCCACCCAAAGCATCAGTCAAGGTCCTGGATGCACAAGTTGCTGAACATGATTAGCTTTCTTACGGAAAATGGTGGAGGGTGGCATTTTACTTTGGGGTATGACGATAGTAGAAGAAAGCCTGATGCAAGGAAGAAAGTGCTCAAGAGCAGATCCTGTGAGAGACACTTCAGGGCCTAGACTTTTGTTTGCCCTGAAGGATAGAGAAGGGTAGCCCCCGTCCCCTGAGAGGAGAAGAGGGCTGGCCCAGAGACGGCATGAAGAGGACCCTGATGGTCCAAGGGAAACACATATGCCCTCACTACTGAGCTGGGGGCAATGACGCGGGTTCAACCTCTATAATCACCAAGATTCTAGAACAGCTCTGGAGAGGCCAAAAGAACACAAAGAGCCAAAGAGGGCCTTGCCTGTTGGTGGGGAGTGGCGAGAGAGCATCTCCCACACAGAGAGAGAGTCAAGAGGAAGTCCCCATCCCAGCGTCTGTCTCCAAGCCTGTTGGTAATAGCTCCATTTCTAGAAAAGTTTCTGCCAATTATATTAATTCAGGATCATCCTTTTCTCTACTAGGACTACTGTCATAGTAACTTAACTGTATATTCTTTTTCAATGACAAGCTCTTTATTCTTTTCTTTTAGCCAAACTACAATTCAACTTTAAAGAAAACGTTGTACTACTACTAATAAATCACCCCCTATTGTGTCAGCTAACATAACCACTGTCGTCATTGTCTTATTCTTAATCCCTCTAATTAATGACTGTCTCTCTTGTCCTATAGGAAGGACATTCCCAGTGAGACAATGAAAGGAGAAAAGGAAGAATTCTTCAATTATCTATTTAAAGTAATGCAATCTAATTTAAATGTAGCAAAAAAAGATCTTAATATAAGGACCTGGAATATTTTTTCCTACAGTGATGTCCAGCCACAAACATTAGGACCAGTTGTAGGAAGTTTAGCAAATTGAAGTAACTTACCCATACATCTTGTTAAAGCACGGACTAGAGAACCTGGCTGATGGGGGTATGGAAAGAAAAATACCGATCTGTAAGGATAAAGTTTGGAGTTCTGGATTGGTAGTGAATCCTGCCGCAATCCAAGTTCCAGGGGGCTTTCCAATCTAGTCTCCCATCAGCTCTCCACAGAAGCCTCAGATCCAGGCATAGGGGTGCCTCACCATCTCCGTGCTTTCAACATTCCTCTCTAGCACCTTCACCTTCCCCCTGATTGCTTGGATCACGTTTTAGCTGTGGAGCAGTTGCAATTGCCATGCCTGTCCTATTGTAGAGACTGAAAAGCCTAATCCTTGCTTTTCCAGCCTTCCTTTCAACTGGGGGAGGCCATGTGATTCATTTCTTCATAATGAGACATACAAAGTCTGCTTTTTTGGGGAGAGTTTGGTTCTAGAAAACAATTTCTTACCTGCTAAGAGACTGACAGTGAGGCATGAACCTTTCTCCTTTCCTTCTTCCTGCCTTGAATACAGATGTGATGTCTGGGGGCACACAGCCTTCTTGTGACAAGAAGGTGCTGAGCATGAGAGAAAGGGCAAGAGAATGGCCTTCATCTCACTGAGCTGTTGACCATGTGCCAGCAGCTGCTACCTCCAGACTCTTATGATGACAGAAAAATTAACTCATTTATGTAAGTCACCACAAATCATGTTTTTTGTTCCTGTAATCCAAAGTACTCTTAAGTGATGTAATTGCCCATATCAGCTTCCCTAACCAATCCAACTTGAGAAGCAATGGCATAATGGATATGAACTTGGGTTCTGGAGCCAAACATAGCTTTGAATCCCAGGTCTATCACATCTAGTAGGTGAGAAGCTACCTTTCATTAGCTTCATTTTACTCATCTATAAAAATGGGAATAACTATGGTATGGGCTTCATGAGATTGTTTTTAAATGAGATAACACATATAACATACTTAAAGCATTGGCTAGCATACCTGTGTCAAGTCATCAGGCATTAAGTTTTACTAGCAGAGGTGCCATTATCAACTCTCAGTACCTCTGATGACTGTCATTCCTGAACTCTTCCTGTCTCATGTGCTGACTCTCTCCTCCAGCTCAGAGCCCCATGTTCTGACTGTACTGTGAACAGGGAATCCATAGCACGCACACACACACACACACACACACTCTGCCTGCCCTGTCGTGTCTCTGTGGGCCTAGGCTCTGGAGTCTGAGCTGGACTTGGCAGCCATAAGCTCTCACCGTTCCTGTTATTACTCCCACAGCTGATTCAGGGCCTCATATTACTTTGCTCTTTGGTTTCCTTGAAAGTGGAACTTGTAGCAGAGAGAAGGAAAGAACAGAGTTATGAGTCCATTTCCCATCTTCCTGCTTCTCAGCCACCAGTGGCCGGGTGGCCCAAGAGATTCCAGCTGTTGCCATGGCAGTGGCTCCAGGATGCCACAAAGGCAGCCTCTTGATCTGTCTGGCACTTCAAGGATGGGAAAAATAAATTGTTCGAAGAATCTCCTTCTCCCTTGGGAACTAGGGATTATGCTGAAACTTTATTATTACTTTAAATAAATAAATTACTCCCTTGAGGCCAGATGAAAACATGCTCTTATTAAAAATTTTTAAGGGTGAATGGAATTGGAGGAGAACACAATCAAAGGTGCCCAAATGGATTGAAGTGGCTCCTCAGAAGCTGAAATAATAGCAATTTGTATTTATATTATGCTGTCATCAAAGGAGCATGTCACCAAAGCTCCATTTCCCCAGAGTTGCCCCACAGGGCTTAACTCCAACACAACACGGTAGGGACCAGTACCACCGGGAGTTGCCAGTTTCCAAAGCCTGGCCTCAGGGCTCTGACCGGAGCCGCTGATCTCCATTTTCTGGATCTCAGGGCCAGCTAAGTCTCAGAGTCTTTCTGGGAGTGGTCTGAGGGAAGCAGAATGGCTGCCTCCCAGGTAAGGATTCCCAGTGGAGATAGACCGTGGACATCTTATTGGGGTTTGTACACCTCCCCACAAACATGTTCCCTCACACACACACACACACACACACACACACACGTCATGGAAATGGAGGCAGCCTGTCGTTGAACATAGGAGTCTGTCGGGGTTGAGGTTCTTTCCCAACTCTCCATTAGCTGAGACCAGGATTTCTGACTGCTTTCGGTTTACCCCAAGCATGTAGACCATGCAGGGCAGTGATAAAGAACTTTTTCTTCCTTCATATTCTAGATGGGAGACATATATACATACATGTATATACACATATACATGTGATGTACATGTATGTGCATACATATATGAAAGTATCTATCAACGGATGCCCTTGTGTAGGGGTTAAATAAGCATCTTCAATGAAATGACTGAACAAATGAATTAAGAGAGGGCAAAGAGAATAAATTAGACAATAAGTGGAGATTTCCAGGTCAGAGAGCTCACTCTGCCTAGAGAGCTGGGCAGGATTTCACTCCTTAAACAACAACAAAAAAACAATTGTAAAAAATGGTGTCATTTATTGAAAGTTCACTCTATCTGGCACTGTGCTAAGAATTTAATATATTTTTAAAAGAATAATCTTCATCATAACCTTTCTAGTAGCACCACTTTACAGATGAAGAAACTGAGATTCAGGGAAGCTGTAAATTGCCCATGGGCTTGGTAAGGTCAAAGTGGGAACCCACCTCTACTTGGTTCCCAATCCACATTCCTCCCCGGTGCCTCCAGCCTCCCTACACCCATAGTTCTGCCTTGTCTTTCTACTGTAATTCCCACATCCACACTTCACCCATGGAAATTCCACTCTTGAAATATCATCTTCCTCTCTTATTTAGCAAAACTCTATTTTCCTTAGGGTCCAACCCTACCCTAATATCTGCCAAAACCTGGACTGTGTCTCAGTACACCCACCAACTAAAGCCTTCATGAAGAAGGCAGAGCAGGGAATCCCACATTAATTAAACAAGGTTTGGCTGCTCCCCATAATGGCAAATTACTCTGGGAGGGAAATTTCCCTCCCTGAACATCCATCATTTTGTGGTTGTGAGCTCTGGCGCTGTAGCCAAAGGCCCAGATCTAAGTCCCACCTCTATCATTTATCACCTTTGTGACCTTAGTCAGGCTACAGAAACTCTCTGAGCATTATTTTCTTTACCCATTCCATAGGGCTGTTTTAGGAGAAAGATTAAATGAAATTCTAACAGAGTACTTGGCACATGGTCATGATGCCCAACATTGATAGTGATGATGACTGTGATAATCGAGATGGCAGCCCTAACATGCTCCTCATACAGTTTTAGCCTTGATGGAGTTGGCTGAGGCCCTGTGTGGGACTGAGCCAGGAATTAAAGGGTTTTCAGTCACCTCATCTGAGTGTCATTGTGGTATGTAGGAACTGACAAAGGGGAGAACATCTTGCACTATCCATGCTGCTTAAATGGCTTCTTCACATGAATAGGATCAACTAACGGTGAGGTTGATCCCCAGCAGACGATACAGGTGATAAAAATGTCTGGGATATTTAAAAGAAGTAGTGTGAAGTGATATTCAAAAGGTCAGTTGGTGACCACTGCAGACCTGAGTGCTTCTCTCTGGGTTAAGCTTTACCCTTTCCCACCTCTGGCCTCTCACTCACACTTTCTCCAGCTGGTGCCGAATTCCCATTTTCCATGCTTAACTTCCTATCCTTGTTCATCTTAATTTCAACTATCCATTAAAGCCCAGTTAAAATCCTACCTGCTGTGTGAAGTTTTACTCACCACTGCAGTCCAAAAGACCCTCTCTTCCCTCTGAGCCCATAAATCAGAACTGCCTGTACCTTTCACATGTCAGTTTCAATATGGTGACATCTCACTAATATTCCATTGTTCAAACTGAAGCGTTGATACTTTGTCTGCAGTTCTTCATGGACAGAGCCTCATGCTAAACATAGATTTCTGCATTCCAAAACTGAAGTCAGTACTGAGCCCAGGTGAAGTTGATAACCAGTTATCAAGCTGCTCACTTGTTGAACTGAAAGATAAGTAGCAACCAGCTGACGTGACAGGGTCCTAAAAGTTCATAAAGTCTAAATCCTTTCGTTAGAAACTGAGTTAACTGAGAACCAGAGAATGTTCCTAGCCAAGTCATAGTTAATGTCAGAGCCCAGATTAGTGTTTCTCTACTCAGGTTATAAGAAATCTTAAGCTTTAAAAGAGAAATAAAATTACAAAATGCATTCCATCCTCTCCCCATGCCCCTTGATGTCTTTATGTTAATGAAAGTTCTGAGTTTCATTGTTTAATTGGGAAAAGAGCCAAAAATATATGCTCACTTTTGATCCACTGTGGGCCTTCCAAACTTTGTCCATTTTGAGGACATGGACTCTCCAGCCTCAACTTTTACACTCCACTCTACCATGTTGAACTATTATACCTACAATTCTCTAAAACTCCCAGACAAGATTTTGCATGTGGTTCCCATGCCTTGCTAGCCTTCCTGGCTAGCCTTCTCCTCCTTAAGACTTATCTTTAAGGTCATTGCTTATGTGACATTATCTATGGTCTCCCAAGACTTTTTTGGGTGCTCCCACCAGGTGCTCGCCTAGCATGCTTTGCATTTTTGCTGCTGAGAGTTAGATTAGACCATTATTCAGAGCCTTATTACATCGTATTGAAAATTTCGTGCTTATTTGACGATCTCTCACCCCCAAAAGATACATTGGGCTGTCTGTTTAGATCACACTTCCCCTGATGATCAGGTTTTTTTGAGGAGCTCCACCTCCTCCTCACCCAATTAACTCTGAAAATATGATCCAGATGAGGGCTGCCATCTTGATAAGACCCTGCCTCTCTGGCTGCAGTGAGGTGGCCATCCATGGAATCTGGACATCTTTCCCGATTTCACACTGATTGGTCCATGAATCACTGAAGAATCATTGCTTCGTGAAAGGCCACCTGGTGCAAGAGAGGCCAATCAGAAGTTTTCCCCACGATGTTTTAAAACTCAAGTTGGGATTCCTTGTCCTTTCTAATAATGCACTAAAGATGTGAGGTCAGAGGTCCTGGAAGCCTTAGTTCCCTTCTACTGGAGAAGATATTCTGGAATGATGAAGCAGACTCAGAAAGAGAAAAGCAGAGACAAAGTTTAGAGGAAGAGAATCTTGACTGTGCTTGATCCTTTGATTCTCAAGTCCTGCTCTACCTCTGCCCATTAGATAGTTTGATCAAATGACCCCAACATTCCCCTTTTTGGCTCAAATTAGTTCAAGATTAGTCCTTAACTTTTGCAATCAAAGGGCATGAGTACAGACTGTCAAATATCTTCAGCACATGTAATGGTGACTATATCCCAAATAGCTTCATGTCCTTTGCCAAGGCTCAAGGCCTGACAAAAAAGGGCTCAGCCATGAACACACATGTGGGCTGACAGCATGCCTAAGGTGAATAATTAAAAATTTTGCCTCAGGTTCATGCATTAGTGGCTGCCTGAAACACTTTGATTGCTAAACAACTTTTCCCTTTACAAAATCCAGAATCACTGAGCGATGATAAAATTGACTTTCATTCTATGAATAATAATGGACTGGATAACTGTGACTGACAAAAAGACTGGCATTTTTTGCTAGATAGAATTTACCTCCAACAAACTCTCTTGGAAAATAAACCCAGTGAAGGTGGTCACTCAGCCAAGATCAGATAGCCTGCTTTAAATGTGACTGGATGACAATTTCTGGGGCATTTTTCCAACTCCCAAATCAGCTATTTGCTTCCTGCCAGGAAGGGGTATTTTCTAGCTCTATTACAAATGACTTCACCAGCTAAAGATCAATATCTTTTTTTTTCATCTAATAATATTATCTGAGTTCTAAGTTAAACCACCATTCATTCACCAAATAGTTACTGGGTGTCTACAAGCAATCAGAAAACAAAGTACCTCACCACATTAACTTAGCTTCCTACAGTAAATCTTTTATTTAGCCAAGATTCAAAGTATTAAACTTCTACAAGTGTCAGCCTTAGAAACTACTTCTTAAACCTTGAAGAGCTTCTCTATTTACCCTAGATCTTGTTGGCTGTTTTTTGCCCTGTTGCAGTCCTCGTATGTAAAGACCACCTACTCACTCCAGCTGCCATTGCAGGGACCCTCTCCTTCTTAAAATATAGTTTCTGGATATATTTTCCTTCCTTCCTATCCCTAAATAACCCCATGGCTTGTTTAAAAATTTTACTCAGGAAAGTTTGGAAAACAGCAGTGAAAAACTCAACAATGAGAAATTTACTAAGTTATAAAGAGTCTTTAGTAACGGATATTTCAGGTTCTCAGAGGTGCAGAAACAGGCAACTGAATGTTTTTAACTCTTACCTTTTTTTTTCAAATGCATCCCTCTCTATCAGTCTCCCCCGCCCCCTGCCAAATATTTGACTATGACTTTGATAACCTCCTTCTACCTTTGCACCTTCTTCTCTTTCCACACCAGACTCTTTTGTTTAATGAAACCATGGCTAAAAATTAGTCCTCATGGTGAGCATGCTTCTAACAAAGGACTTAACTGCCTTCATTTTTTTCTTGCTTTAAAGAGCAAAAGATTATAAGAAAAAAAAATTATTTAAACAGCATTGCTATATCTTCCACAAAAATGGAACCAAAATGGAACAACTGAAGTTGTTCACTACATCTATATTTTAATGTTCTTTATGAGGACACAAGATAAATTATGGAGTTTAGTTAAAGGATTTTTAAAACAATGAACGACTCCTCTGATTATCAATTTAAGTACCTTTGTCCTAACTTCAGAAAAATAGAGGCAAATTTGTTTTCCAAGTATCAGTTCACTCAATTCAAGGCTCTGAGACAACTCACTTTTTCACTTTTTCAGATGCTCTCACGCTTAACTTCTTAAAGACTATATATCTTGCTTTAATCCAGTATTTTTTCAAAGTGTTACAACCAAAATATCAATGAAAAAATGATTGAGTCAGACATGCTTAGAAAATGCTGGGATAAATAAATTAAGAATTTGTTTTAAATCCACAAGACTTCTCAGATGTTTTTAAATGGTTGTGTGCCATGAGAACCTACAAGCAGTGGGGAAGCAGCACTCACGGATTTATTTTACCAACCATACCCTTTTTTTGTGGCAAGGATCTTTTAGGATTAGTGGTCTAGGGAACATGGTTTTGATATCTCTAGACACCTCTAAGCCTGTCATAAGAAAGAAACTTTAAAGGCATAAAATAAAAACATTCTTGTTTTTCCTTTAAAAATCCAAGCTACTGCTCAGCTTTACCTTAGTACTTCTATTGATTGCCTCAATGGGTGTAGTATTTATGGTTGATCAGAGGGGGATATTCTTCTAAGAAAGGACTGAATTCAAGCCCTTGAGTCAAATAGTTAAATATTTCACAATATAAAGAGAATATAAAGTCACCAAAAAAATACCCAGAGATGTATGTAGAGGACTTTGGGATGGTCATGAGCATTTTATCTTCACCACAAACTTGAGGTGATTACTACATGGACAGGTGAAAACCTGGTTAAGAAGGATAGAACATCAAGAAGGGAAAGGGGAATCTGAATAACTGGTGTTTGAAGGATATTGAAGGCCAATCTCCATGCAGATTTCATTTTTAAGAACATTCTTCTGTAATATAGGAGGTTAAGCAACACACCAGTTTTGAAAGGTAGAGCTAAGGGAACAAGAAATAAATAACCTTAAGTGCTAAACATGTTGTTATATTTTAAATCTATATAAGGGTCTAATGTGTCCAAGGGCAGGGCTAGGTAATATTACAGATACAAACACAAAAAAGTTTAGATCATTCTCCCCCTGGTAACCTAGAATCTTACTGGAAGATACATGTTTGAGTAAATTGGTGACAAGAAAGCTGTACAAAGAGACATGAATGAGTTATAAATATGGAGCACAGGGAGTATGGGAAGAGAAGAAATTAAGTCTGATTGAAGGTCCATTTCTTCTTCCTCACAACTATCCTAATTTATCCATTTTCAAGGTCCAAACCTCCACTGCCTATGAGAAGCCATTGCTCCTTGTTCTAACCCACTGTGATCTAACTTTTGAATTCTTATGCAGCTGCCTTCTTGTAACTATACAGGGCATCGTCCTTCTTTACTCAGTGATTTTAGGTAGACTTGGTAACATGGCTAATGTGTATTTATGTATCATAATGTGCTCTCCTTATTTAAATAGAGGCATCCATTGCTTTGGGAATGATTAAGATTAAGAATGCAAAAATAGGAAAATTGAATGTTGAGTCCACAGTGGCAAAAAGGTTTTGAAAGCCAAGCTTGGCCAAGAAAGAAAAGATTTTCTAAATTCCAAAAGCTAGATCAGAAGGCAAGCCTGGCAAATTCAAGGATAAAATTTCACCCTCAATCACGATGTAGAGAACAGAGACAATTAAAGGAAGTTCCCACCAGATAAGAAAAGGAAAAAGCATTCCCAGGCAAGGAGGAAGATGAGGATTTTGTGTGGATGCCCCCAGGTTTAGAATGCAGTGCTATTCTCTAAGAACGTAAAGCCTTCACTTCTTAGGCCTTTGCTGAGGGTGGGAAGCGAGTTGATCAGACAGACTAAGGTCTTCTAGAACACTCAGGCTGCTGCTCTGCCCCTCTGTGCCCAGGATTCCTGGAGAGGTCTAAACAGGCTGGAGAGAAAGAGAGCTCTGATTCCACTGACAACACTCATTGCATGCAGGGGTCTCTTGAGTTCCCACACGCTCCAGTTTGGGGGACACAAATGTGCTGAGATCCTGCAACATTGGCTGAGGGGTTAGATGAGGAGGCTAAAAAGTGCAAGGACCTTTGGATGTAATTTGATGACTCAGAAGGGATATATTTTGATGCCTACGGCCTTCAGCTGCCAGTACCAGCACATTACTCACAGAAACCAGGTGAGATTAGCCATACTGAGCAGATACTAGCACTGGGTGTGCAGGAACCCTGCCATCCCACCTTTCTGCAGGGAAGCCTTGCCTCCCCACCCCACCCCAAGAGGACATGTAAGCTTCCCCTGCACATGTCCAGCCATCCTGGGAAGGGGGCAATGGAGGCTTTTGCTAAAGGAGAAACAGCTCTGAATGAGCATTTACACTTCAAATTTATTAAATATCTGACCAAATTGTATCTAAGAAACTCTTCTAAAGTGAAAAACATTCAATTATATTTAATTGGAAAGCTTAAATCCACCTTAACACTTTTGGTGGGAATGAGGAGAGCAGTTGTAGAAAAGAAGTTTATTCTTTTATTCTTTGATCCATTTAACTTAAAGTACATAAATGTTCATCCCTTTTCATGCATTTAACATAAATAGACAGGAGTCTCCTGAAGTCTATGGCAAGTTTGATGCTATTTATGCAATAGGCATTACTAAATATGCGCTGCATGAAGACATAGAAGGAAGAAAATATGGATTTCATTTCTTCCCTGCCTCTCATTCCATTAAAGCCAAAATAAATGATAAAAGACAGAGAGAGAAGAGAGAGAGAGAGAGAGAGAGAGAGAGAGAGAGAGAGAAAGAGAGAGAATACCCTAAGTGACATCACAGAGAAAGTTCTGAAAAGGAATGACATTAGGAAAGGCACAGGGTTTAGTCCCCTGAATATTAAAATTTCTGGCCACATCCTCTCTTCCTGTGAAGATCTGTGTCAATAAGCTGGGGCAAATATCTACCTGGACCAGTAAGGTCCCACAAAAGTAATAAGTGAAGTTTTCAATCTTCAAAAATGAACAACTCTGTCTTTTACAGGAAAAAAACTGGAACTTCTCATAAATGGATATTTCCCTTGGGAACTAATATCCTCTCCAGGGCCAAACTTGAATTTTCCTTAAGCCTTGAGAAGCAACATTCACAAGGAAGTCATTCATTTTTTTTCTTTCTTGTTTTCTTACCTTAAAACTCACTTTGCTTCAGAAGTAATTGAATATCCATTTTTCTGATTAGGGCTTTCAGTAGGGGAGAAATTAGGGAAATTTTTAGATAAAGCAAAAGTCAATTTTAAAAGTTGGCTAGCAGGTCAGGGAAGCCTTAATGAGAAAGTTAACTGGCTGGCTGGCTTTTCCTTGTGTGGATGATGAGGCATGCAAGGCTATTAATGATAGAACTCTGCAAAAAGCACTGTGGAAAGCAGGTGAATATTGATTTTCAGTCATACAGTCATAAATAATTAAAAAGGTAATTGTGGTTTAAAGATATAGGCATTACCTTTTTATTGTACCACAAAAGGATTCAGAATCTCACCGTATTCAGTATCCCATAAAGAGATCCTTCTCATTCTTTAAGAAGCCACTCAAATTGCATCTCATTCCTAAAGCCTTCCCTACCAGCCCAGCCCTCACTGATCACTCACTTTCCTAAAGTGTAAGAGTATTGATTGCCTGTAGTACTCACTGGGCATAAGCTGTTAGGTATCTTTTTTAACAAACATGTTCCAATAGATAATAAAACCTTCCAGGGTGGGGATCACATTAAATTCCTCTTATTATCCATAGTACCTAGCATGGAGCCTAATCCCCAGCCCGTAAGTGTTCAATAAATGTTTGCTGCTAATGATGATATGTTGTAGATACATCTGAAACATAATCTGGGTAAACACAGTACAGTAAAAGTGCAAATCACCATCTAACAAACATGCAAGCCCAGAAATGAATACGAGAGAGCTATCTGAGCACCAAGTGAAAGACAAAGTAATACTCTCCTCCCTTCCCCAATATCCAACATGGTGATGGATTATATTACATAAAATTGTTGATAAAGACCAATGTAGTCACATTGACTTCTAAACAGTAGCAAGAAATATTAGATTCCAAATGCAATATAACTAAGGCAGGAGAACTAAAATGCCATAGAGGGAGAAAGTGATACATTCAGCGATGAAGAACCTCTTTGCCAAAGAAGTAACTCCAAGCATAATTAAAGCACAGTGCTTTCATTTCCTTCTTCTCTATCTCCCATCCTAGAGACTAAGATGCTGATTTCCCATAAGATACGTCTAACGTGCGTCACTTGTCCCTTAAACAAAGGAACAGGAAAGCAAACTTGGGCATTCAACCTTTGCCAAAACAAACCCAACCCTTTCAAATGAGTTATCACAATGTGAGTCAGGCTGAGTAAATTCATACAATTCTCACTTACATATACAAAGAGAATAGAACAATCTACTTACCTCTGGTCCAGATTTCCGTCTTCTTCTACAAGGTTGAGCTTATTAACTTAGTAGCAGAAGGTTTGAGCCAAATCTGTTCCAGCAATGAACCTCATCTTGCCTTTCTCTGTCACTCTTGTTTACCTTTTCTCTAGTTATACTCTTTCTTTTATCCTTGGTTATAGGACACTCTGGCAGAAGGAGCTACCATTTTGATTAAATATACAGGTAAACTATTCAGCAGTTGCAAGGATCTAACTGATGTGAAGCAGGGGAAATATCAAACTAATTCAAATGTCTTGGAGCCCTGGGCAAGGCTCTGGGCAGGGTATGGGCAAGTAAGGACCACAGGTTTAATATTTCCCCCCAAGTTGTAATATTTCTTGTAGTTATATGGACTACCTGAATAGGATGATTAATTTAACTGGTCAATTAAATGGAATATTGATAATGATTTGACTGATTTATAATAGCATTTACCAATTATTTGGCCTAACTAACCAATCAACATGACTTTAACTAGTACATTCACTGCCGACCCTATCAACTACTGTGTTTCTCACTTACCTATAAAATGCTGAATTTGATAAAGAACTTGCAAAACAAATTGGCTGTATGGACACAGCTCTAATAGCCTATTTTTCTCCACCATTATTAACCCTTTTGATATATAAAATCCATTAGCTAAAGGAAATGAGGATTAATGTCAAGTGTTGATGCCTAACAGTAACTATTTCTATAAGAAAACTTGTCTTCATTTATACCCAAAAGTAAACCAAAACTATCTTATCTCTCTGAAACAGATGGCCTGTGGCATCTTTTATAGACCAATGGCCTCACTAATAAACTATTTCTAAATTTAGTAAAAACAGTAAGTCTTCTTTAGAGAGTTTGGAGTTTTTCCTCCTACATCTTGAAGACATGGCATTAGAAATGAGTCATGTACTCACAATCATTCACGTCCTGTCATCAGTGGACTGGGATGTTCCAATGCTTTTCCTTATCTGAAGTTAGAGGTGGGAATCTTTCAATGAGATGTACTCAGGTCCAGAAACACCCCGGAAGAAAACTGGACCAGGCCTAAATAGAATGATAATGAAGCTGATTCAACAGGGTTGTTTCTTAGGAGGATGAACATAGCCCACAAAATGGTAAATTGGGGCAATGGCTGGAGCCAACACGAAGAGGCACTCTGGGGCAGAAAGCAAGAGCCCCACTAGATGGTGCTAGGGTAATTCTGTTACCCATGGGTACTGTTACCCTGGCAGAGCAGAGGGATAGGATATATAGGCAAGGCCCTATATTGAGGGCCGTGTCAACGAGCGAGCATGTGTGGGTATTTCATACCTCCTTAGGTTTTACCCTACATTGAAGGGTATAGCTCAGGTGGCAAATGTGTCAATTCTTATGATTATATATGTGGGTATGAATATATATGTGTGTGTTTGTATATATATAATATATATCAGATATTATATACACACATATATGTGTACATATAAGATTATATAGTTACGGGTTTCTATAGCTATAGATTGGGGGCTGTTATCACAATAAATGGAAATCATGTGGTGGAAGGGGTCTAGTTTCTGTTGAGTATCTACTGTGTGCTGTACCCCTTCATCCGCTTCTCATTTAACCTTCAAAATAGCTGTCAAAGGTGGCTATCATTACCTCTGTATTTTCCAGAGATGAATATGATGAACCTCATATAAGTTATGTTGCTTGCTCAAGGTTACACAGCTGCTGGGCTTCAAAACCATATTATAGCTATGTCTCATATCACATGGACTCATTGTAGTTTCTTGTTGTGTACTAATTAACACCAGGGAATATCTTACACGTGGAGGTATATGGTTTGTGGTATGTTTGTACAAACAATACTGACGTGTACATTATACAAAGTGAAAGCATAATTGCAAAAGTTTGATCTATCTTGGGCAACATACATTAAAAATGTTAAATAAATAAGGCATTCCATTTCCCCTTTTGACCCCAAGATAATTATTGAAGAATGGCATTGCTGGAAAGCACACAAGAATGGATTCTAATACGTGATTCAATTAAAATAAGCCACTTAAAAGAATAAGTTTATTTTAAAGTGGATGTATCAAATCCACTCGGACACATATTTGAAACCATTCGCTATTTGCCACAAAATACATAGGCATTAAGGTGACAAAACAAATTCTATTTATGTTGCCTCTTTATATTGTAGGAAAAACTATTTCCATTGAGATGGTTGGAACACACCTTTATACCCAATCCACTCAACACTACAGTGCATTGTCATCAAAGACTATAACCTTTGAGCATTGGCCTTTTTAATTTTTTCTTGGCCAGAAAGTGTAATGTTCTGAGAAGTGTGTTTTTGTAAGACAGATTAAAGCATGCAGTGTATATTGAGTATTTGGCACAGTGTCTGGCAAACAGTAAATGCTGAATAAAAGTCAACAATAGTAATTAATGATGACTATAGGAAGAGAAGAAGGAATCAGAAGAGGGAGAACTGAAGGAAGGAGCCTAAGGAGAAGGAGACCAAGAGGATGAAGAAAGAAGATAATGACAAGAAGAGGAAGAAGGTGGGCTTATAGAGAGAAAGAGGGGATTATAGTGACTATTTGCAGTTCTTGTTCTCTTAGTGTCAGAGCTTCTCCCAGTGGTACAAAAGTCACTGAAACAATATGAAATTTTAAATATCTTCCCTGCACTCTGCAAATCATTCTATTTGCTACCTTAGACTTTGTGCATTTTTCTTTTTCTTTTTTTGGTTTAAGATTGGTTAGTGTTTCTGTAGGCTAAAGAAGAGTGCCCTGAGAACTGAGTTCCTGGCTGATTGTGGGACTGAAAAGGGTGTGGGGACGGCCTGTACGTGGAGTGGGTTGGAGGCAAGCAGCATTCCATCACGTGTTACTTTGGGCAATTGGAAAATATATTGGTTGTGTTGTTTACAAATTGGCTATTCAGGGGCTTGTTAAAGATTAATTCTAGCACTCCTACACCAGGTGGAAGATGTGGAAGCCAAAGCAAAATAGATTTTCTTCTTTGTTTCCACACTCTAATTAAGGGCGGGTATCTGAAAGAAGTCACAACACATGAAGAAGGGAGGTAAGGAAAATATTCCGTTGTCTTCAGAAGTAAAATTCTACTTAGTAAATTTCCTAAGTAGATTTTTGCCATAGGCTTCAGTCTCTGTTTCTTTCATTTGTGTTGGGGAACATTGGAAACTGAACCAATAATAGAAAAATAGTAATAATAATAAAGGCTAACATTTATTCAGCACGTACTCTTATGCAAAGCTGTGTTTTCCATGCTTTAGATCACTTTACATTTGATACAATCCTATAAATGACACACCATATTAGAGATTAGAAATCTGAGGCTGAGAAAATTTAATATTTTGGCCAAAGTCACATATGTAGTAGGTGACAGAGCTAAAACTCAAACCAAAGCCCATTCTGTAGACCCGGATACTACATTTTGATAACATACAAATACTTGTTTCCATGCCCGACATGCAGTAGGCATACACTAAAGTTCCCCTTTGCTTTCTCTGAAGGAGTTATTGCCTTCGGATTGTCACCTCTTTCATTAAAGCTCTATTTTAATATGTACTCTGTTTGGGGGAAAGTCATATGCAGGAATGTAATAATAAATTTAATCTGGGGATCTGAGATATCTTTTGGATGCTCATTATTTCCTAGATTTTTCTGTTCTGCTGGTCCTAGACCTTAGCATAAAAACATAGCATCCTTCCCTGTGTTCAAGAAGCTGTGTGATAGTGGACAACTGTTGGGGTTTCCTGCATGAGTATATCGGTGGTGAGACATGCAGTGGGAGAAGGAAGATGCTCGACTCTATTGGCCTTTCTTTTTCCATACCATTCTTGCACATTCAATACTTACATAATCACATGGTACATGCAAATCTTTAAAATTAGAGGAAAATCCCAAAGTGTGACCATATTTCCAGCAGATAATGTCCTGAGCTATAGTGGGTTCCGTATAATATTTTAGGTAATCTAAGCACCTCTTAAAATATATGTATATATATATATATAAAATAACATCTTTGTAAGCAAATACACATATATGCATATATATTTATATATCATTTTAGAAATGTTTGTATGTATTGTGAGAATTTTGATTTTTACCCATAATAAAAAAAAAAAAAAAGTTCTATAGCAAATCGGATCATGGGCATTGGACATGGTGGACACCAATTGGCTATTGCCTCAATAAGAAGATGGACCCATCAGTTGTAGAGGCTGTTGAATAACTATCTCAACTTTTCCCTTTTGTCTCCTTTTATCTTCTTAACCCCCAAACTAGGAGACCAAGAAGAATGAAGAAATCAAGGCCCATAGCACTCTAAGGTCACACCATTAGACTATAACTGAACTAGAACCTAGGTTTCCTACCTCCCAGCCAAAAATAAGCTTTGTTTAAAATATTTCCACAAACCCGAAAGAAGCATTGCTTCGGGGGGGGGGGGTCGAGGGGGAGGATGCCAATTAGTCAGATCCGGTGTTTTTGTTTTTCTTTTTTCTTCTGTTTGTTTGTTTAACTTGGTTGTATCTGTAATTTTCCATACATTTTGACTACAGGTTTTGGAGTTTTTGTTTGTTTTTAGGATCTGTTAATATCCATAGGCACTAATATTCCTCAGAATTCATTTTGAGAAATGCATTGCAAAATGATTCACAGCCAGTTTGCTAATGCTCCTTATAGATAATAATAGCAGAAGTAAAAATGATACTATTTGCCTTTTATTGGTATTTTTATGTGCAATCACTTCATCCCAGTACACAACCATATCTGTGACAAGACTTCTTAATCCCCAACTTTTCCCATCTAATTCATCTTCTGTGTTTCTCCTTGATTTGCCTTCCCTAAGTACACCTTTCCCATGCCCTCCTTCTACTCAATCATCCATGGCACTCAACCATCTTCTCAGTCTGGCATTTCCGCCTCTCTCTCTCTCCGGCTTCTATCTGCACTGCTCCCTAAGTGAGCCCTTCAGTTTCATCAACTGGGTTCACTGTGATCCCTGAACAGTGAACACACTCACCCACTTCCCCTACCTTTGCGTTCTCCCTTCCTCCCTCTCTGCCCAGGAGTGCAGGTAGGCTTCCCAATAGAGTGCCGGTTCCTCTGAAGGCAGAGTTTGTTACCTGCTCATCAGTGCTGCCCTCGCAGCACCTGGCTCTGTATTTTAGCCTAGGAATGTTGTAACAATCACAGTAGGCCAGCTGGCTTACCTTTCTTTACTTCCCATCCTATGTCTCTCAAAAGTTATTTTCCACAAGCAAGGCTCACTTTTGATGACCTGACACTCAGCAACTCATGTGTTTTTGACTTTTTAACTTTAACTATGGTGACAAAACTTTACTATTATAGAAATTGGAAAAACATAGAAAGAATTGCAAAACTGCTCTTAAAAAAGGAAAAAGCAATAGCTATTTTAATTCTTTTAATTTTTTAAATTGAAATTCTACACCTTCAAGCCCAAGCTGTTGTGCTGTTATAAGCACAGTTTTAGGTGCCCATGAGCTTGTGCCACTGAACTCCTGGTAGTTACATCTCTACTTAATAGAGGTAACTGCTTGCAGATGAGCAATGGATATGAAGGCCAAATGGCTGTGAGAGAAGGACAGACAATCTACTGTCAGAAGAGCTGGCTTTGGGTCCCAGTTTTATGGCCAACTCCTGAGTGACCTTGGGAAAAGTCACTTGACCTTCCTAAGCAGCAGTTCCTTCAGCTGTAAAATAGGAAGTCTAACATTTAAACTCATGGAGTTATTGTAGCAATTAACTGTGGTAATTGCCATAAAATGCCTTCTCAATTATAAGGTGCTTTGCAAATGTTGGTCATTACTAAGGAAACATTCAGGGATCTCTAGTTTTTTTAAAAAGCAATACTAGAGGTGTTTCTAACTGTCCTAAAATCATTTCTATAATGAAACATGTTATTCTCCTGTGTTTGTGTGATTCTTTTATATTCCAGTTCTCTGTTCATCTTTACATACAACAGTCAACTTCTTAACAAATAATTCTCTTTATTGTTTTTTGAAAGCTGCTGCCCAAGCTGTTGTTTAGAAGCCCAATTAAATTTCATGGTGAAAATTTCCATTTAGATGCTGATCCCAAGCATGGATTTTCACTTACAAAGATATCTATATACATGACAAGTTTGTTTTCTTCCCTCCATCCCTCCCTTCCGTCTCTCCTTCCTCTCTTCCTTCCTTCCTGCCTGCCTGCCTCCATATCTTCCTTTCTTCTTTTCCACTGAGAGCCTAGACATATTTGCATCAGAAAATGCCATGTGAATCTTTGACTAAAGTGACTATATTTTACTTCTCCTCCACCTGAGTCTGCTGGGAATGTTTGTAAAGCCTCTCCATTTTCTCCAGAGCACACAGAGAGGCTCTTGGCTGTGAAATGTACCTAACTGTAAGTTATTTACCAATTAGGTCCCTGAGCAGACTATAAAGTTAATGCATAATCTACCATGCAGGATACTTGATTATTGAAGAATGCTCCCCAGGCATTCCATGGCCTATAAGGGTGATACATTTTCTATGATATGATGGGAATTATTGACTCACTGGACTAGAACACTCTCAGAGTCCACACAAAGGTCCTTTTTCCAGAGTGGATTGAAAAGCCAACAGACTCGGGTTTCCTGCATATTCACAGTTTGAAGATTATTGATCTGATAATGAATCAACTCAGCATCCTCTGGGTGTCTTTAGCCTCATGTATGTGCAACTCTCTGTCAGGAGACCTGAGTTGCTGAACTCCCCAAACCAGCACCTGCACAGCAGCTGCTTACAACGTGAAACTGTTCGCTGATTTTTTTTTTGTCTTAAAATGTAATACTTTAGCTTTCCTTAAAACATACAAGGTCAGGGAAAGTAATACTCCTTGGGAAATAATAAGCAAATTGCCACAGATGCCCAGTTATAAATAAGAAAGGCCTATAAAAATATAATCACAGAATTTTCAAGGTGGAAGGAAATGTAATAAAATTGTTTGCAACTTATTGCACATTAAAGGCTGGGCTTGGTGGATTAAAGACAGGGTATTTTTAAAATTAAATGTGTGTGTGCTTGTGTGTGAGCTGATTTTCCTGAAGGGTCGTTGCTGGAGCTTGTTTAACCTAGCCTTCATGCCAGAGGGGAAGAAACGGAGACTTGGAGGGATGGGAGAAGAGGTCACAGAATAGGGTCCTCTAGATTTCTAGGATTGTGGCCTTTCCATTGCACTGACAGCCTTTCAGGAACTAGTGTTCTCAGGTGGATAACACTAGCTATACAGGGCTTAAACGGAATATTGGCGGGGTGGGGGTGAAGGAGAGGGAGAGACGGCCTCGGAACTTAATTTCAGTGCGAGGAGCAATTCTGTTTTGCGTGACCGCTATCGCACATATGCAGACAAAACACACTTTGCTCTTCTATTTCCATGGTCTTTCTGTCCTCACCAGCCTATCCGATTTCATCTTCTAACCCACTGCAAGGGAACCCCCTCTGCTTCATGCAGAGCACCAAATCGGGACTGAGTGATAGGAACCACTCCTCTCCCACGTCCTTCCTTCCCCTCGGGATTTCTCCTCACTTCCTGTCCTCCACTTCTTCCACGTTTTCCAGTCTCTACTACCTACTAGTTAAAGGATTTTGAACAAACTCCCTAATCGCTATGGCTCAGAGTCCTCATTACTGAAATGGCAATCATTGTTGTCATGAGGATAAACTGAGGTAATAGAATCCAATGCTTAGCAAGTTGATGGGCACAGAGAAAATATCCAAACACGCTCCTATCCTCTCTTCCTTGCAGGTATAGACAGGGACCCACTCTATAAGGCCTTGCTCTCTGAAGTGCTACATCTTCTACAGGATCTTCACTCTTTTAATATGTGAAAGAGTGGAAAGATTTCTAAACGCACCATATTGGTTCTCTTGCTTCAACACAAGTAGTGAAGTCTTGAGTCCTATGTTTTTCGATTGCACCTACTCTATTTTTCTATCAAAAACAGTGCCCTCTCACTTACTTCTGTGTTTAACCCCCAACGGTCTTCATTATATAGCTCTGCTCAACAAATGCCAATGCCCAGCCCTTGCTGTTCCTTCTAATCCCAGTTCATTAAGGGTTGATATTAACAAAATGTTTTGCAACTTTCCTGCATGAAGTTGTTAAAGATCCTCTGTTGAGTAATTGATAAAAGAACAGGCCAGCCTGTCCTCTGCATTCCCTGGCTCGAAGTTCATGTAACCTGTACTGTACACGTCACCCCCAACCCCCTTTGGGCCTATTGATTTGGGGATGTCACCCTCAGCTGATGGGGTGGTGCTGATCTCTGGTTCTCCAAGCTATATGACAGCTGGTGCTGCTAGGGGCAGGGCTAGGCCCCCACTGCTCTTGGGGTCCTGGAGGAAAGGCTCTTGAGACAGAGTGGTCTCCAAGCCCAGCACCAAGTAAGCAGCTCCCAGTTCTCACCTGGTTGCATACCATGGAAAGGGGCATGATTGTGCCTCAATATCTATACCCCCACCTAAATGTGTTGAGCAGGGCTTAGGGAGCTGCTACCCAAGGCAAGTATCTCCTCACTTAACCCCCTTCCCATTCCTCCCTACCTCATGCCCTTCTCTCTCCATGTAAAATTAGTGTAGGTGGAAAGTAAGACGGAGGTGGGGGGATGGTTCTGGCAAATAACTGAGCAGGTGCCTTGTCTCAAGCAGAGGTTTAAAAATTGGAAGTTGCTTTTAATTCATGAGAATGCATTAATTGAATTTGCCTCACTGATCTAAAGTCATGGCTTACATGTCCAACAAAATTTCTTTGAGATGATTTAACCATCTTTCTTTTATTGCTAATACCAATTAGCATTTGGCTTTTTAGTCCTAATAAATTTGTTATGTCTGTTTTACTTTCTAGACTGTTATAGATAAGACAAAATAAGAATACATGCTCACCACCCTTGCCTTTAAATCCATGCTTACACAGACTCTATGTGTATCCCCATACAATGTTCTCAGAGGTCATCAAACCCAACTGTCCATCCGACTTGTCAGAAGATTCCATAGTCAACAGGGAACTGGATATGTCAGCTCTGCAATCAAGCCATGGCAGAGGTGGGGCAAACAATGAGGTAGACAAGAAGGCTTCAATTTAACATATATTCCATGAGTCCAAACAGTTGGAATAGATTTTTGGGACTTCCTCCCATTTGGACAGATAGAGCTGTAAATACGTTCCCTTTTTCCACTGACAGGAGCCTCAAGAGGCTGATATTTATCTGTCCCAAATAAATTCGTTTGAACTCTTGGGAGATTCCCTTTAGCTTTACCACTCTGGAATAACAAGCAAATAATTAGGAGACAGCATGCCCTGTGTTTGAAAGAAAATTATTTAATATACAATTATCACATATAGTATATTCTATATGCATCCAACCCCTTCAGAATAATGCATATTCTCAACCCCCATATAGAAGAAATAGGACTTATTAATATTCACTCTTCAAGCTCTGTAAAACTAACTCTTAGATAGTGGCACAACACTCACTGCTCTGGCACCTACACATGCTGGCTGGAGAATTCATGCTCTACAGTGTTTGACACACTCATTCTCTCAGGTGAAATACTGCCGGCAAAACTGCATAATTTATTAGGCTGATACAGCAAGGCTGAATAATTAGATCATTTTGTACAAGGCTACATTTTATTATGGTCTTTTTAACACCAATCTAAATTAGGGTTGGATTTGGGGAGTTGGGTGGAGGTGGGGTTTAAAAGTAAATTAATTGAAAGAATCCGTATGTGAAATAACAGCTATATGTTTCTATGCCATCAAAACCTGGATCCCATCCTCAAAGGGCTTTCAAATAATTTATATTATTGGATAACAATCACCTCAAATGATTTAATAAGAGGGAAATGATTATATATATAGGCAATATTGCATTTTTTTGATGGGTGGGAGAAAATGAGGCCTAGAAGTCAAGGATTTCTCCCTCGAACAGGTAAATACAAGAAGAATTTTCAAATGGATATAAGAGGGGACAAAGCCAGAGAAAGAGCTATGCCTTACCCACAGTTCCTCCTGAGCCTTGATATGATGGTTTTGAGAAAAGTCATCAATTTGCAAAAAGACAAGAACTTGGGGTCCTTCTCTGGTGGTCAAGGTAAAGATCACCAACTCTGAAGACACACGGATGCACTCTTGGCCTTTTCAGTTTTTCCTCACTCTTCCTCCAACGCTAAGAACTAAACTGAGTCCATCATTCCAGGATATTTGCTTTTGAAGTGCCCCCCTTAGACTGCTCTCATTAGCATCCTGTTCTCCTTCATTGGTCAAGTGATATGTGAAGACTGGGTTATTTTCCCATTGGAGAATTTGCTTCTCATTAAGTAGCCAGACAACCCATTTCAGGGGCCTTGGCCAGAACTGTCGGAAGATCATTCTTCCCATGGCCACTCTGGTTCTGCTTGGCCTCCCCCCTGCCACATTGTTTCCTCCTTTTTTTTTTCTTTGCACATTACTGAGAGGTTAAATTTTTACAAATCTTATATTCATAAGACATTTTGCTCTTTGAGCTGATGGGAGATAAGGAAGTCCCATACACCTGGCCTTCCCAGGGTGGAAAACTCCATTTGAGAACTAATTGGTTATCTTGAATGTTGGCATATGAGCCTACTTTATCATTAAATTCAGGCAGGAGAGGCAGGTTCAAAGAAAAGGCCAAAAGAAATCCTTCCCATAAGATCTGTTCTCTTTCCCATTGAGAGAGGACCAGACTGGAATCAACTTCCATCACTTTGATTATTTCTGAACTGAAGGAACTTAAAACTCAGAAGCCTAGAAACCCAGCCTTCATCACCCTCATTCCCATCCTACTCATCTTCATTATCATTATCACAAAAAGAAGCAAAATACTATTTTATTACCTGACATCGAATAGAATGACTTGTGCAAATTTGCCCTAAGCATGGGGTGAAAACAGGCTCACTTGTATTTACTGCTTCCTTTGAACATCACATAATTGGTCCCTAGTTTTCCCTGAAATCTTAGATTTTATTCTAAAAATCTTACTTTAGCTATGACTTTATCCTAAGGATCAACTCCCTTTAAGCCTCAATATCTATTCCTTGCCTTTGGAAATGGAACTGTTTTTCCAAAGGCTCAGCATGCTGTCCTTTGGGCTTTTGCTATATCTATAGCAACCACTCTGTTGGGGAACCATACAAATAAAACAAGGCTTGAGAGTCTGGGCACACACAAAAGATACAATAAACATTTTTGGTTCTTTGTTTAAACCAGCAACAACAGCTTATTAATGGCTGCTGAGGTATTGCCCTTGCTCCCATTAAAGAAAAAGGATATTTCTTGAGATTCAGTATATTTCTAAGATAATTTCCTCTTGCATTTAAGAAATTTCTGTTTGATAATTCAATATTAGATCCATATTTAGAAGAGATGTGTAGCCTCGACTGGCAATTAAAAGTGAAATTCTCTGTGATCTTTGCGGAATTTCCTAGTCTTCTCCAGAAAAAAAAATCTCCATTTTGCAAGTTACCCCTTTCAAAGAAATCTAATGGTTTCATGAAGCCACACATTGTTCCTGAGACTGATAGGAAAAAGTACCATTTTACAAGTGGGGTTGAATAAAGAAAATAATACCTAATCATGTTGGACACAATGCAACATTTACTTTTTGTCAAGAATCTACTTAATAAAAGAATCTAGGGTTCCTTGGCAAAATGGCTTTTTCTACCACTGGGGTGGGAAATAGACAAGATGTGTCTGGAGAACATTAGAGAGCCGAAAGCAAGAAAGTGCTACACATACACAGGCAAAGTTGGTGGGTATGTCAAAAGGACACAAAGGCCAATTGCAAGAGTAGCCAATGACCAAACTGGAACAATTTGAACAACAAAATTTAGTAGTAAAATTAAATAAATATCCATGGGTCCATATTGATATGTGAATTATTAAATAAATAAACAAATGGGGAAGAATAAACAAATTTCCCATACGGAAGAATTACAAAAAATTTATGTAAATAGTCCTCAAGGCATAATTTCCTACTCCTTCAGTGTGGGCTGCTCATAATGACTTCATTCCAAAAAGCACATAGAGTAGGGACAGGGGAAAAAGAGTCACTTTAGAGTGGAGAAATCTGGCAAACAATACCTCAGCTGCATGATCAAGGTTAACATCAAACGTGATGTCATCTTGATAGTGTGTACACTTGGTATGATGTGATAAGATTGTCATTTTATCTTTGTGGTCTTCTTCTCAGAAAGCCATAACCCCAGGCTAATCATGAGAAAAACCTCAATAGAACATTCTACAAAATACCTGACCAGTTCTGCTCAAATCTGTGGAGGTCATCAAAGCAAGGAAAGTGAGAAAATGTCACAGCCAAGTGGAGCCTAAGAAGACATGGTGACTAAATGTAATGCAAAATCCTGCATGGGATCCTGGTACAGAAAAGGACATTGGGGAAAAACTAAGGAAATGTGAATAAAGTATAGACTTTAATTAGTAATAATGATAATGTATCACTATTGGCGTCTTAATTGTGACAAATTACCAAGCTGATGTAAAATATTAATGAGAGGGGAAACTGGGTGTGTCATATGTGGAACGCTCTGTACTGTCTTTGAAATTTTTCTATAAATCTAAAAATATTCTAAAATAAAAAGTTTAATTTTTTAAAAAGAATTTATTTACTATATTTCAGACAACAATCTAAGTGTATGGACACATTTGCATTCATTAAGTGTTTATGGCATCTATGAAAATACAATTTGTTTCTTAGTTTCTGTAAGTTTGCCCTAGTACAACTTCTCCTTCCATTCAAGACTTTTTTCTGTTTTTTAAATACCAAAAATAATTTTGAGGGCTGAAATGGTATATGAAAAAAGCAAATCCTATAATGGAAAAATCAGAAGTAATTTCTTAGCAATGCAAGTAAATATTGACATCACAGATAATCTCCATCACAGCAGAAGTTTAACAATGATAATGCCAAAAGAGACTAAACTTCTTACTTTCAAAATACGTTCACACGTATTTGCAATATCAATTCCTGAACTAATGCTTCGGGAAAGGCAAAGTAGGCATTAGGTTCTCCATTTAACATATCAAAGTCTTGAGGCAGAGAGATTAACATACAATGTGTTTAAGGTGGAGGAGAAGTGCTTCATAACTACATATTTGGCAATAATTAAGGTGTGGCTTGGACAAGCCATTTCAGCTTTCTGGGGTTCAGTTTCCCTGTCTGAAAAATGAAAGGTACTTCCAGGTTAAATGATGGAGAAAAGTGCATATAGAATACAGTCCCTCCAATTGCAAAACCATAGAATCTAATAAATTCATTTATCTATTTTTAAATAAATACAAAGCTGCAACAAAAATTAAGGAAAGAATGTCCAAGGACCGAAAAAGAGAGGAAATCTACAGGTGTAGGCAGAGAGCACAGCCCCATGGTCCCCAGGATGAGGAGAATGGCTCTGCACAGACAGTCGTGCTGGGGCTGCAAAGTCCTCAAAAGGGGGCTTGTGGGTTCCTGATCAGACTCAGGCTGTGCTTCACAGGGACTCCCCTTTTGCCTGTCCAGGGTGACTGCTAGAAACACGCTTCCTTCCTAAATCCTATAGCCAAAGGTGAAATTCTCACGAGACCATACCTAGGCTATGGTAGGTGCCTTGAGAATGGAGTTGCCACCTTTTGGAGAGAGGGAGACATCAGCTGAGCTGCTGACTTAAGGCCTTCTGTGGATCCAGGTAATCAAAGAAGCATGGGCTGAGGCAATGATAAAATGGCCTTCCAGGAAAGGGGTATAGGAGAAAACTCCCTAAGTGATGAGCTAAGCCAAAGAAATGGGAGAGTTTTCATTCAAGGAATAGATAATAGAGAAATGGAAAAATATGAAAGAAATTTTAAAAATTATTATCTTTGAAATCCCCAAATAAATGAAGGAGAGTATATCTTTATTCATTTATTGATTCATTCAATTCAATGCTTATTGAACACTTATTATAACTACAGACAGAGTTCTAGGCACTTGATGAGTCACTCATAGGTGATTATAAAATAATTATAATCAAAGAACCAACTGAAATTCTTGGAAATGGAAAATGTAATCCTTAAAATAGAAAACTCAATAGTGGATTAAAGAATTTGCAAAATGAAAGATAAATCTAAAGAAATTTCTTCGGATGAACAGAGATAAAGTGATAGAAAAATAAAAATTTCAGAAGGGAAAAATAGAAAGAATGAGAGAGAGGGACTAAAGGAGTTAGGTAATGGCTGAAATTTTCTAAAATTGGAGAGAACAGGAGCTTTCAGATTAGAGAAGCCCATTGTGTGCACAGCAGGAGAAATAAAAATAAGTTCAAATACAGACATTGCAATGAAAAGAGGATTTTAAAACCCACTAGAGAGATTACCTAAAAATAACAGTGATCTGGTTGACAGCTCACTTTTTTATTCATAAAAGTACTTACTCAAAGTGCTATTGGAAAATAAGCGTGAACCTAGAATCTTATACCTTCAAGAATGAATTTAAAATGAAAATATCTTCACACATTTAAAGACCAAGAAAACTTATTACTATTAGATGCTCACTACAAGAACTATTAAGGGTATAATTTAGGAAAAGTAAAAATAAACTCAGAAGTAAAGAGTGGGATTCAAGAAAGTTGGTGAGCAAAGAAACTGAATATTGTGATGATAAAAATACATGGGTATGTACTGTAAATAATAAAGAAAAACTACTTATTTTATTTTTAAAAATATTAGAATAAAAATTCTAGACAGCAATAGCACAAAAATTGGGAGCGAGGAGATTTAAGGAGGCTAGAGGAACTAGTAGACTTCATACTTTGTTCAGAAATTAGTCATGGGAGGCGTATGTGGCTCAAATGGTTGGGCGTCCGTCTGCCATATGGAGGGACCTGGGTTCGATCCCCGGGACCTCCCGGTAAAATAAAAAATATATATATAGAAGGCACATAGTCTGCCAGGCTCTGTGTGCCCGTGAGCCGCCAGGTCCCGGGCACTATGCAGCAAGATGATGATGTAACAGGAGAGAGACAAGACGAGATGCTCCGAAAGCTCTGAAAACCAGGAACCGAGGTGGCGCAGGTGGCAGAACACCTCTCTCCTACATCGGAGGTCTCCAGGATCAAATCCTGGTGAGGAGGAGGAGGCAAGATGGCGTTGGTGTAGGAGGGCGCACACTGCAAGCTCCCAGAGCAAGGCGGATTGGGGACGGGGTCCTGCCTGGGGGTCTGTGCTGTGCACGCGTGGAGTGAGAGGCTTGGGACATCTATCTGCGCGGATCGGCTGCGTGGACCGAACGGCGGAGATTCGTGAGTTTTGAGGCTGCCGGTGGAGGTTGGCACAGGAGGCTGAGCCCCGCGGTTACGGAAAAAAAAAAAAAAAAAAACGGCCATTTGGAGCCGCGGGCGGGGCGAAAAAGTTTTATTTTCTGGGGAGCTGACTGCCTGGCGCCCCTTGGACCCTGTGTGAACAGAGCAAACGAGCTAATCAGCACCCGGTGAACCGGAGGGGGGATTTTGGTCAGGGAACGCAGCTGATTTCCCTAGCCACCCAGGGATAAGACCCGGGCCGCTGCGGAGCCAGGAGGAAGGGACACTTCCCAAAGAAGGGAGGGTTCGGTTGGAAGACAGGGAAGGATATTTTATATTTTTAGACATTGATCTGGCTGCCTGCACCGCCCCATAGCTTTGGGGAGCAGATAAGCCGACCTGAAGCAGCATTAGGCTGAGAGCAGACGCGAATCTGCACTCAAACTGATTTACTGAGCAGCCCGGTGACGCTGGAGCTCGGCGCCAGAAGGGGCGGAATCCGCC
>JAKSZT010054215.1:34283287-34665543 GCA_026826555.1 Tolypeutes matacus
CCATAGACTGGGAGAAAATTATTTGCAAGTTATATATCTGATAAAGGGCTTAAACCCAGAATATAAAAAAGAAATCTTAAAACTTAATAACAAGGAAATAAACACCTCGTTATAAATATGGTAAAAAAAATTTCAATAGACGCTTTACTAAAGAAGATAAACAAAATTTAAAATAAGCAAATGAAAAGATACTCAACATTATTAGTCATTAGGGAAAGGAAAATAAAAACTACAATGAGATATTACTATACAGCTATTAAAGTGGCTAAATTTAAAAGACTAACTATAGCAAGTATTGGAATGGATGTGGAGGAACTGGAAATGTAAAACATGGGCATGTAGAATAATACAAGTACTTTGGAAAACAACAGTTCTTTAGAAATGACCCCTAATATTATCTAAACATTTGAATCCTATGTATTTATTCTAGAGATATTAAAAAATATATATTTACTCAAAGATTTGTACACGGATGCTCATAGCAGCTATATTTGTAATAAACAAGAACTAGAAAACAACCCATAGTCTATTGACAGGAGAATGGATAAACAAATTGTGTTATATCCATACAATGGAGTGCTACACAGCAATAAAGAGGAGTGAATTATTGATACTGCAATGGGGATGAAAATCAAAATAATGCTGAGTGAAAGAAGCTAGATGAAAAAGAGTATGTACTATATAATTACATTTATATGAAATTCCAGGAAATGCAAACTAATGCAGAGTGACAGAAAGCAAATCATTGATTGTCTGAGGACAGAGTCAGAGGAGAAATAGAGGTAGAAGAGAGGAAATACAAGGGAGCTTGAAGAAACTTTTGAGGATGATAAATACATTCACTTTTCTGATTGTAGTAATAGCTTCATGGACATATCCATATGCAAAGATGTATCAAATTATACTCTTAAAGTATGTTGATTATACTTCGATAAAGTAGGAAAAAAATTAATATATGGGTGGTACCACATCTTCAGGTATGCTAAAAAAAAAAAAAAAAACTCTACTAGAACAAATTTCACAAACTGAAAATGATGGAATAATTTTAGAATTAGGACATTATGTCCACTGCTACCCTGAAGGAAGGAGGGATTCAGTGAAGCACATATGAAAGCTGAGACTAGAAAAATACAAAGCCTTGTCATATGGATACACCAATGAGTAGGGATGCCTCAGTAGACAAGTTTTATTTGCACACAGATCCTAGTTCCTCCTTTCAGAATATTCTTTTTTCCACATGACAGTTCATCAAACACACCAAGTCAGTTGTCATGACTCCTCTTAAGTCTCTTCTCTAGAATAAACACCCTCAGTTTCTACAGACACAAGATATGGTTTCCAACCTGGTCCATCTCAATGGCTTCTTTTTTTTTTTTTTTCACTTATTGTTTATTTTTAATTATAGAAGTTGTATATTTACAGAGAAATCATGAGGAAAATACAGAGTTCCTATATAACCCCCAACACACACATACACAGTTTTCCCTATTATTAACACTGCATCAGTGTGGTACCTTTGCTACAATCAATGAAGCAATATGATTATAATTTTACTATTAATTATAGTCCATAGTTTACATGAGGGTTCACTGTTTATGTTGTACAGTACTGTTTTTTAAATGTTTATTCTAGTAATATATATAAAATCCAAGATTCCCATTTTAACAACATTCAAATACATAATTCAGCAGTTGTTAATTGCATTCACTGTGTTGTGCTACCACCATCGCCATCCATTGCCAACACTTTTCCTTCACCCCAAACAGAAACTCTGCACCCATTAAGCATTAAATCTCCATCCCCTACCCTCACCCTAATCCCTAGTAATCTGCATTCTAGTTTCTGATGCTATGAATTTGCTTCTTCTAATAATTTAATATTAGTGAGAACATACAATATTTGTACTTCTGGGTATGACTTATTTCACTAAATAAATGTCTTCAGGGTTCATCCATATTGTCACATGTATGAGAACTCCATTCTCATACATCTTTTCATGTGCCTATTGGCCATTTGTCTACCTTCTTTGGAAAAAATGCCCATTCAAGCATTTTCCCCTTTTTAATTGGGATTTTTATCTTTTGTCATTAATTGTATGATTTCTTTATAGCGTCTGTATATTTAACCCTTATGAGCAATGTATTTTCCAAATACTTTCTCCTATTTTGTAGCCTTTTTTACTTTGATGATTAAGTCCTTTGAAACATAAACATTTTTTAATATTGATGCAAACATTTTGATGAGATCCCATTTATCTATATTGTTGTTGTTTGTACTTTGGATATAAAGTCTAAGAAACCATTTTATAACACAAGGTTTTGACACTATGTTTGATTCCTATGTTTTCTTCTAGGAGTTCTGTAGTTTTGGCTCTTATATTTAGGTGTTTGATCCATTTGAGTTAAATTTTGTATATGGTGGAGGTAAGGGGTCTACCTTCATTCTTTTGCATGTGGATATCCAGTTTTCCCAGCACCATTTGTTTAAGAGACTACATTTTTCTCATTGAGGTGAACTTGGCACACTTGTCAAAATCAATTGACCATAGATGTGAGTGTTTATTTCTGAATTCTCACTTTGATTCCATGGGTCTATACGCCTGTTCTTGTGCCAGTACCAAGTTTTAAAATAGGGGATTGTGAGTCCTCCAACTACATTCTTCTTTTTGAAGATGTTTTTGGCTGTTCATGGACTCTTGCTTTTCCATATAAATCTTATTATTGGCTTTTCCATTTCTGCAAGAAGTTTGTTAGAATTTTGATGGGGGTTGCATTGAATTCATAAACTGCTTTGGGTAGAAGTGACGTCTTAGCAATAGTTAATCTTCTAATCCATGAACACAGAAAGTGCTTCTATTTCTTTAAGTCTTCTTTAATTATTTTAGCAAGGTTTTTATAGTTTTCCATGTATAAACCTTTTATATCCTTGGTTAAATTTTTTACTAGACATTTGATTCTACTAGTTGGTATTGTAAGTGGAATTTTTTTCTTTATTTCCTCCTATTATTGTTCATTACTTGTATATAGAAACATTACTGATTTTTGTGTGTTGAACTAGTACCTCATCACTTTTCTGCATTAATTTATTAGCACTAGCAGCTTTACTGTGGATTTTTCCAGATTTTCTATATATAGAATCACATCTGCAAACAAGGAGAGTTTTACTTCTTCCTTTCCAATTTGGATGTCTTTTATTTCTTTTTCTGAATCAAACTTCCAGTACAATCTTGAATAACAGTGGTAACAGTGGGCATCCTTGTCTTGTGATTGATTTTAGAGTGAAACCTGTCAGTCTTTCACCTTTGAATACGTTAGCTGTGGGTTTTTCATTTATGTCTTTTATCATATCAAGGAAATTTCCTTCTACTTGTAGTTTTCTAAGGATTTCCATCAAGAAGTGGTGCTAAATATGGTCAAATGCCTTTCTGTGTCAATTGAGATGTGAAAAATCAAATGTGATTTTTCCCTTTGTTACATTAATGTGATGTTTAATATTGATTATCTTATGTTGAACCACCCTTGCATTCCAGGAATAAATCTCAGTTAATTATGGTGTATAATTCTTTCAATGTGATATTGGATTCAGTTTGCCAGTTTTTATTGAGGATTTTTGCATCCATATGCCCAGGGGTATTGGTCTATAATTGTACCTTTTTTTTTTTTTTCAATTTTGTAGGTATATATTAATAAATCCATCCAAAGAGTACAATCAATAGTATTCGGTTTAATCACCGAATTGTGCATTCATCACCCCAATCACTCGCAGAGCACTTTCATTATTCCAAATAATAGTAATAACCAAAAATCAAACAAATAAAACTCATCACTTCTCAGTCTCTCTATGCATCGCCTGCTGTACATAGCTTCATTCTTTTCCTTCTCTCTACTGTATTTGTGTTTATATTTTGTAAAAACTGTCTTATTTGCAATATCACCCATATACGTGTTTACTATCTTATACAGTCCCATGTTACAGTTTTTAGCTTTCCTTCTAGTAATACACATGACCTTAGACCTTGCCTTTCAACCAGTCATACCCATACAATAGCTCTGCTAGTTATAAACACCATGATATGCTTTCATCATTTCTATTCATTTCCAAAAATTTATAAACAAACTTTTAAACAATTCTGCACATTTTAACCCTCAGTTTTCCATTCTCTACCCTCATTCTATTTTCTGGTGACCTATATTCTAATTATTAACTCCATGAGTTTACACAGTATATTTAGTTCATAATAGCACAATCATACAGTATTTGTCCTTTTGTGTCTGGCTTGCTTCACTCATCATAATGTTCTCCAGGTTCATCCATGTTGTCATATGCTTCATGACTTCATTTCTTTCTTACAGCTGCATAATATTCCATCATGTGTATACACCACGTTTTGTTTATCCTTTCATCAGTTGATGGACACCTGAGTTGTTTTCAACTTTTGGAAATTGTGAACACTGTTGCTATGATTATCAGTGTGCAGATGTGTGTTCATGTTTCTGCTCTCAATTCTTCTGAGTATACACCTAGCAATGGTATTGCTGGGTCACATGGCAAGTATATATTCAACTTCCTTACGAACTACAAAACAGTCCTCCATGGTGGCTGTATCATTCTATATTCTCACCAACAGTGAATAAGTGTTCCTATCTCTCCACATCCTCTCCAACATTTCCAGTTTTCTGACTTTTTAATAGTGGGCATTCTAATAGGTGTGAAATGATATCTCATTGTAGTTTGGATTGGCATTTCCCTAATTGCTAGTGATGTTGAACATTTTTTCATGTGTTTCTTTGCCATTTGTATTTCTTCTTTGGATAATTGTCTTTTAAAGTCTTTTGCCCATTTTTTAATTGGGTAATTTGTCTTTTTATTGTTGAGTCGTATGATTTCTTTGTATATCATAGATATTAAAACCCTTATCGGAAATGTAATTGCCAAATATTTTCTCCCATTGAGTGGGCTGCCTTTTCACTCTTTTGACAAAGCCCTTTGAGGTGCAAAAGTTTTTAATTTTGAGGAGGTCCCATTTATCTATTTGTTGTTGTTGTTGTTGTTGTTGTTGCTCGTGCTTTGGGTGTAAGGTTTAAGAAACTACCACCTACCACAAGATCTTGAAGATGTTTTCCTCATTTTCTTCTAAGAGTTTTATGGTTGTCACTTTTATATTTAGGTAGTTGATCCATTTTGAGTTAATTTTTTTGCATAAGGTTGAGGTAGGGGTCTTCTTTCTTTCTTTCTTTCTTTTTTTTTTTTTTGGATATGGATATCCAGTTTTTTCAGTATCATTTGTTGAAAGACTGTTGTGGCCCAGCTGGGAGGGCTTGACTGCCTTATCAAAACTCACTTGACTAGATGTGAGGGTGTATTTCTGAGTGCTCGATTCAGTTCCATTGGTCAATGTGTCAGTCTTTATGGCAGTACCATGCTGTTTTTACCACTGTAGCTAGGTAATATGTTTTAAAGTCCGGAAGTGAGAGTCCTCCAACTTCGTTCTTCTTTTTTAAGATCTTTTTGGCTATTTGAGCCCCTTACCCTTCCAAATAAATTTGATAATTGGTTTTTCCACTTCTGCAAAAAAAGGCTGTTGGGATTTTAATTGGGATTGCATTGAATCTGTAAATCAGTTTGGGGAGAATTGACTTCTTAATGATATTTAGTCTTCTAATTCATGAGCAGAGAATGTCCTTCCATTTTCTTAAGTCTTCTTCAGTTTTTTTAGCAATGTCTTGCAGGATTCTGAATACAGGTCCTTTATGTCCTTGGTTAAGTTTAACCCTAAATATTTGATTATTTTAGTTGCTATTGTAAACTGAATTTTTTTTTTCTGATTTCCTCCTCAGATTGCACATCAGTAGTGTATAGAAACACTATTGATTTTTTTGTATTAATCTTGTATCCCGCCACTTGGCTGAACTCGTTTATTAGTTCTAGCGGCTTTGCTGTGGCTTTTTCATGAGATTCTAGATACAGGATCATATCATCAGTGAATAGTGAAAGTTTTACTTCTTCCTTTCCTATTTGGGTGCCTTTTATTTCTTTATCTAGCCTAATTGCTTTAGCTAGAACCTCTAGCACAATATTGAATAACAATGGTGATAGTGGGCATCCTTGTCTTGTTCCTAATCTCAGCAAGAAAGCTTTCTGTCTTTCACCATTAAGTACTATGCTAGCTGTAGGTTTTTCATATATGTACTTTACCATATTGAGAAAGCTTCCTTCTATTCCTATCTTTTGGAGTGTTTTTTATCAAGAAAGGGTGCTGTATTTTATCAAATGCCTTTTCTGCATCAATTGAGATGATCATGTGATTTTTCTTCGTCAATTCATCAGTATTTAATTATACTAATAATTGATTTTCTTGTGTTGAACCACCCTTTCATACCTGGTATAAAACCCACTTGATCGTGGTGTATAATTCTTTTAATGTGCTTTTGGATTCTGTTTGCAAGTATTTTGTTGAGGATATTTGTATCTATATTCATTAGAGATATTGGTCTGTAATTTTCTTTTTTTGTAGTATCTTTATCTGGTTTTGGTATTAGGGTGATGTTGGCTTTATAAAATGAGTTTGGTAGCATTCTTTCCTGTTCAATTTTTTGGAAGAGCTTGAGCAAGACTGGCCTTAGATCATCTTTGAATGATTGGTAAAATTAACCTGTGAAGCTATCTGGTCCCGGGCTTTTCATCTTTTTTAGATGTTTGATGACTGTTTCAATCTCTTCACTGTGATTGGTTTGCTGAGGTCATCTATTTCTTCTAGGGTCAGTGTAGGGGGTTTGTATGTTTTTAGGATTCTAGTGGTGTCTTTATCTGGTTTTTGTATGATGGCCTCATAGAATGAGCTAGGAAGTATTTCCTTTTCAAATTTTTGGAGGAGTTTGAGGAGGAATGTTATTAATTCTTGGAATGTTTAATAAAATTCATCAGTGAAGTCATATGGGCTTTTCTCTGTGGAGAGGTTTCTAATTACCAATTCAATATTTTTCCTTGTTATTGGTCTGTTGAAATCATCTGTTTCTTCTAGGATCAATGTAGGTAATTTGTGTGTTTCTAACAATACGTCCATTTCATCTAGGTTGAAATTAGGTTATCTAATTTGTTTACATACAGTTATTCATAGTATCCTCTTTTTGGCTGTTTGAAGCTTTTGTGGACCCCAGAAAATCAGGTCCTTAGGGTTAATTCATTCCTGTGCATGTGAATGTATTGTGATGGGAACTTCAGTTAAAGGCCTTTAATTAGATTGCATGACCCAGGGTGGGTCTCAATTCTCTCACTGGGCTCTTTTATAAATTCAGGAATAAAAAGCTGCATATACAGAAAAATCTGCAGAGAAGGAGAGGAACCCAGAAGCTGAGAGAGAAGGCACCTGGAGCCAGAAGTTGAAATCAACAGAACACAAAAGCTGAGAGGAAGTCACTTTATCCAGAAGCTGAAAGCTACAAGGCCCAGAGGAGAGGGGAGGGAGAAGTAGACACTGACATCTGTCTGATCACCCACAGCTGCAGTGAGGGGAAAGAGTATCTTCTGATGATGCCTTGATTGGGACACTTCCATGGCTTCAGAACTGTAAGCTTATAAGTTAATAAACCTCAATTGTAAAAGCTAACCCATTTCTGGTATATTGCCTTGGCAGCCTTTAGCAACCTAAAACACTCTTATAATCCTTTTTATTTCTGTAGAGTTAGTAGTAATGTCCCCCCTATCAATTCCAATTTTAGTTTTATGCATTCTCCCTTTTACTTCTTTGTCAGACCAGCTAAGGCTTGATTTTATTGTTTTTTTCCAAGAACTTACTTTGGGTTTTGTTGATTCTTTCCACTGTGTTTTTATTCTCTCTCTCTCTCTCTCTTTTTAACCTCCACTCTAATCTTTATTTCCTTCCATCTGCTTTCTTTGGGTTTACTTTCCACTTCTTTTCCAGTTGTGAGGTTAAATATTTGATTTGATATCTTTTTAATTTTTTAATGTAAGCATTTAGAGCTATAAATTTCCATTTCAGCACTGTCTTTGCTACATCCCATAACTTTTGGGTATGTTGTATTTTCATTTCCATTTGCCTCAAGATATTTTCTAATTTCCCTGTGGTTTCTTCTTTGACCCATTGGTTTGTAAGAGTATGTTATTTAATATCCACATATTTGTGAATTTTCCTGTTCTCCCTCTCTCATTGATTTCTTTTTTTTTTTTTTTGAAGTTACTTAGATTACACAAATGTCATAAAAAATATAAGGGATTCTCATGTGCCCTGCTCCCCACACCCACCACATTTTCCCACATTAACAACATCCTTCATTAGTGAGGTACATTCATTGCAATTGATGAACACATTTTGGAGCATTCCCACTAAGCATGGATGAAAGTTTATACTGTAGTTTACACTCTCTCCCACTCAATTCTGTAGGTTATGGCAAGATTTATAATGTCCTGTATCTGTCATTGCAATGTCATTCAGGAGGATTCCCAAGTCCTGAAAATGCCCCCGTGTTATACCTGTTTTTCCCTCTCCCTGCCCTTAGAACCTCCAGTGGCAACTGCCTCCACATCAATGATATAATTTTTTCCATTACTAGGATCACAATAAGTCTATAGTAGAATACCAGTAAGTCTATATTAGTCCATAGTTCATTCTCCAATCCTGAGGATTCTGGGATGATGATGTTCACTCCACTTCTAATTGAGAGGGGGCTGCGATACCATAGGGCCAATGGATGGGACTCTTTTGCTTACAGTTGTAGACTCATTTCCTTGGTATGGTAGTTGTCCATTATCACCTCTTTGTTAGTTGTCCTGGGAAATCTCTCATTGATTTCCAGCTTCATTCCATTGTGGTCAGAGAAAATATATTGAATGATTTCAATATTTTTGTAATTATTGAGACTTGTTTAATGAACTTACATATGGTCTTTCCTGGAGAATGACCTGTAATCAGTAGAGGAGGATATGCATTCTGCTGCTGTTTAGTGAAGTGTTTTATATATGTTAGGTTTAGTTGGTTTGTAGTATCTTTTAAGTCTTCTATTTCTTTATTGATCTTCTCTCTAGATGTTCTATCGATTATTGAAAGTGGTATGTTGAGGTTTCTTACTATTAATGTAGAACCATCTATTCCTCCCTTCAAATCTGTCAGTATTTGCTTCATATATTTTAGGGCTCTGCTATTAGGTGCATAACTGTGTATAATTATTATGTCTTCTTATTGAATTGATCCTTTTACCAGTATATAGTGACCTTCTTTGTACCTTGTAATAGTTTTTGATTTAAAGTCTATTTTATTTGATATTAGTATAGTAACTGTGGGTATTGTTTGGTTGCTATTTGCATGGCATATATTTTTTCCATCCTTTCACTTTCCACCTACTCATGTCTTTGAATTCAAGGTGAGTCTCTTGTAAACAGCATATAGCTGGGTCATGCTGTTTTATCCATTTTGCCAATCTTTGCCTTTTGACTGGGGAGTTTAATCCATTTCCATTTAAAGTAACTACTGATAATGCAGAACTTTATTCTATCATTTTGTTACTTGGTCTTTCTAAGTCTTATACCTTTTTCTCCCTCAATTCTTCTGGTAAGGTCTACTTCATATTTATTGATTTCTTTGTAGTGTACCATTTTCAGTCCCTACTTATTTCTTTCTTTATATATTTTCAGATATTTTTTTGTGATTACTATGGAGCTTAAATTTACTTCCTAAATCTATAACAATCATGTTTGACTTGATACCAACTTAACTTGAATGGCATACACTGTTCCTATACATTTCCATCTCTCCATCTTTTTGCTGTGCTTCTTACAAATCATATCTTTATACCTTGTATGTCCCAAACCAAGGATTTATCATTAATTTTTATGAATTTTAATACCTGGAATGAAGTAAACAGTGGTGTTACATACCCAAAACACAATACAATAATAATCAGCATTTATAATTACCTATATGGATACCTTTACTGGAGGTCTTTATTTCTTTATGCTGCTTCAATTCACTTTCTAGTGTCCTTTCCTTTCAGTCTAAAGAACTTCCTTTAGCATTTCTTATAAAGCAAGTCTACTAGTGATCAACTCTATCAGCTTTTGTTTATCCAAGAATTCTTAATTTCTTTCTCATTTTTGAAAGATATTCTTACTCCTATAAAATTTGTACTCAGCAATTGTATTTTTTTTAACAGTTTAAATATTTTGTCCCACTGCCTTCTTGCCTCCATGGTTTCTAATGAGAAATCAGCACTTAATTTTATTGTAACATCCTTGTACATAACACACTGATTTTCTCTTGCAGCTTTCAGAACTCTCTCCTAGTCTTTGACACTCAAAAGTTTGACTTCTATGTGTTTGGGAATGGTTCACTTCAAATTTATATTGTTTGGGGCTCATTAGGATTCTTGAAGGTGTATATATTCATGTCTCTCATGAAATTTTGGATGTTTTCTGCCATTATTTATTTGAATGTTCCTTCTGCCCCTTTTTCTCTTTCTTCTTCTTCTAGGATTCCCGTAATGTGTATTTCAGTATACTTGCTGGTGTCCCACAGGTCAGTTACACTCTGTTGGTCTTCATTTTTTCTTTTTGTTCTTCACCCTGAATATTTCAATTTGTCTTTGAGTTCACTGATTCTTTCTTCTGCCAGATCCAATCTGCTTTTGAAACACTCCAGGGATCTTCTCATTTAAGTTATTGTGGTCTTCAGCCCCAGTATTTCTGTTTGTCTGCTTTTTAAATTTTCTATCTCTTTATTGAGTTTCTCATATTGTTAATTCATTGTTTTCCTGATAGCCTTCAGTTCTTTCCCTGTGTTTTCCTGTATCTCCTTGAACATATTGGAATTTTTTTTTTTTTTTAAGTCTTTGTCTGGTATATCCAAAGTCTGGTCTTCTTCATTGGTGGTATCTGGATTTTTATCTTGTTCCTTTGGATGGGTCATCACTTCCTGTTTTTTTATGTTGTCTTGTAATCTTTTGTTGCACATTGTACATATTAATATTTTAAAGTGTTAGCTCTGTGATTTAGTCCCTGCTGTCTGTTCCTTAAGTTTCTATTCAGATGGTAATATGACAAGGATTTCCTTGAGTTCCAGGAACTAATGAAAACAAACAAACAAACAAAAATAAAAATCTTCTTTCACTGTCTTTTCAAATTGCTTCTGCATTGGCTCGTGCTCTCCTTCAGAGTTTAGCCATCCTATCAGGAAAATCAGACTGAGGCAAAAGCAAAGCTCTGGGTCTTCGCTTCTTTTCTGAGCCTATGTCTTGTCCTGGGCTTGTACTTGCTAATGACCTTTGTAATCTCCCTGTTTACAGGAATTTGAATGACCCCTTTCCCCCTTTACCTCCCATGAAATAGATTTTCTGCCCATCCCAGGCACTCTGTTTTTTTGTCTTAAAGCAGGAAATCTTTTGCCACAGGCCAGTTTGACTTAATTGTATCTTACTCTGATTTAGCTGTCCACAAGCTTCTTCTACCTGCAAGGCAATTTCTGGGAAGGTGAGCCAGAGAAGAGTTTCTTGGTTTAGGTTTTCAGGTTGCCACCTGATAGACTGGAACCAACATCTAGGCACCTCAGTATGAACATGGCCAGGGACTTACGTGGGAGCAAAGGCTGGCTCCACACTGCACTGGAATGGGTATAGGGGAGGGGCCAACAAGGGCATCGGAAGCTTCTTCTACCATATTTTTTGAGCTGCATTTTCTTGATTTGACACTCACTGAATGTGTTTTAGTTTACTGGGCTGCCAAAAGCAGATACCATGAAATGTGCTAGCTTTTAACAGTGGGAATTCATTGGCTTACAAGCTTACAGTTTCAAAGCTGAGAAAAATGTCCAAATCAAGGCATCGCCGGGTAATACGTTCTCCCCCAAAGACTGCCTGCCAGTGATCCTGGACTCCTCTGTCACATGGCAAGGCACATGGTGCCATCTGCTGGTTTTTCCCTTCACTTCCAGGTTTCTTTGCTTTCAGCTTCTGGCTTTCATGGCTTTCTCTCTCTCTTTGTCTGATTTCTCTTATAAAGGACTCCAGTATGAGGATTAAGACCCACCCTGGGCCACACCTTAACTAAAATAACCTAATCAAAAGGCACTACTTACAATAGGTTTGTGCCCACAGGATTGGATTAGCTTTAAGAACATGATTTTCTGGGGCACTTACAGTTCCAAACCACCATGCAGTGCCACCCTTTAACTGTTTTCCAGAGGTCAGAGGAGGGTATCTCTTGTCAGTTTTTGCTACTTGTTCAAAGATTCTGTGGGGGAACAGCACCCTACAGCATCTTCATCTGCTTTCCTGGTCAACCCTCAAACATCTTTTAAATTTCCCAGTAGTTGGTAGATTCTATGTGTATACTTGAGGCTCCCAGCTCTCATACCATTGGGTAGAGTATTCCCAGTCTCAGAGTTGAGAAGGAAGGTCAAACATATTTGGATAAAATCCTGGAATTTCCCCCTGAAGGGGTCTGATTTATAGATATAAAGGAAGGCCCTGGATGATTTCCCAAGAAACAGCCAGACCTGGGCTTGAGGATGAGGATATGTCATTTAATTGAGTACCTAAAATGCATGCTCTTTCTTTTTGGACATGAATTAGAAATTGCCTCACTATGCAAGTATTCTAAAGTAATTGTATAAGTAGATTTGTACATTTTATAATTTCCACTTGGACATTCTATTCTTCAGGAGTTCCCGAAAAGCATGACAGTTCAAAAGAAAACTTACTTTAACACTTCTCTCTGTTTTAGACATCTCTAAGCCATATGCTTCCAAGCTACTTATCTGTCACACATCCTTACTGAATACAAAGTGTGAGTGAGACTATGGGTCAAGCACCAAGGGTGGGCTAACAGAGGGAACATGGAATGAGGATGACTCCAAAAAGGTCATAGTCCTTTCTTTTGAGGAGTTTGGTATATTGGGAGAGAGGATTAGGATGAGACAGAAATAAGTATAGAATGTACCTTAGAGAGACATAAACCAAGGGGAAGGAAGCTCACAGGAGGCCGATTCTCCCCACTCAGCTCTAAGCCCCTCATCAAAGAGAGGGTGTTTTCTCTCTCTCTGTAATATGCCAGTGAAAGCCAAATGCCTACCTGAAGTAAGGGAAATGTTTTTAAAGGGTCACTCAGAGCAGAAGAAAATGGACCTGGGTTATAATCCTGGTCCTGCAATTCTTAGCTGTAAGACCTTGGGCAAATTATTTTCTGCCTCTGAATCTTAGTTTTCTCATCTGTAAAACTTGAATAATAAAAATCCCTTCATTTTTAGTTGTGTAAATTAAGTGCTCCCTAGATTATGTGAATGTGCCCAATTCTTAATAGGTGCTTCACACATATTAGGCTGTCAGGGTACATTTCCTTTGTGATATGGAATTGGCAGAAAGGTGTCTGGTTCTCACTGGTCTGGGAACTGGGAATATGGATTCCAGTGAACTTCATGCCACTGCCACAGCCCATCTGTCCTACAGTCCATCTCTACCATGAATCACAGGAGTTGGACCAGGTACCGACTTGGTCATTGATTCAGTGGCAGAAATGCCAAAGGGAGTGGCTTGAAATGGTGATTGCCAAACTCACCTGCTTATAATAATAATCTAGGGCCTGTGGTTAAAATGCAGACTCTTGGACCCTTCCAGAGGTTCTGTTTCATTCAGCCTAGGATGGGGACTGGGAAAACTTAACACCTGCTTCAGGAGTCTACAACAGCATTTGGAAACCTGTGCCCCTGTCAGTCTCAACACAGAATGCTAACATTCGTTTATTTGTGTCTCTTGAATAGGCATTTGCCAGTTTTTGTAGTATGATTTGCTGTTTCCCCAAGCAAGATTAAAGGAAAAGAGTTTGTAGAGAAAATTATTATATAAACAAGGAAAATGTTTAGCATACTAGAGGAGAAAGGTCAACAAATAGTTTCTAAGCAATTATAAAATCCACTTTGTATGCAAATAATGCTGCTAAACAAGAAATGTGCTAATTATAAATTATTCTTATCTCACCTGCAAAGCCTTTCCCAATCTTCAAATGCCAATTATAGACCTGTGCCCTGCTCAGGACCCAGGCATCAGCTGTATCTTGGGGAAAACCAGGGCCATCACCTCAGCCTTCATGCTTTGGAGGCTCTTCTGGGGGTAGGAGGTAGCATTCCCCAAGAGCTCCCAGAGACACAGGGCTCATCTAAATGTAAACTAAGGGCTGCGACTGCCCACCCTTGACTCTTACTTGTTGGTTGTGTGATTTTGCCTCCATTATACTATTCTAGGCAAAAGTTCTTAGCTACCTTCACCTGGATTACTGGTTCTATTAATGATAATTGATCCCTTTGAAGGAGCACTTACTAAGCACCAGGCACTCCTTTAAGCATTTCACATGCTTTATCTCAACAAATATTTGAAGCACACATGATTATCATATCTTAAGATGTAGGAAGTTAGTCTTAGAGAAATTAGGTAATATGGTCAAGGTTGAATATATAATAAGACATTTGAGGTCTAAGTATAAGACCCAGAGTCTTAATCCCTCTGCTCCGCAGACTCATACCTCAACAAGAACTCCATTTTATCTATTGATGACAGTTTGTCCTTAGGCTAATTTCTCTTACATTTGGCTGGCAGACTTATTTTTCTATCAATAAGAAGGACAATACTAATTGGCATAGAATTATGTGCCAGGGGCTCTTCCCAGTGCTTTTGTGCATTATGTCATTCAAACATCACACGTACCCTATGAGGCAGGTTGTATCATTATCCCCATACATTCAAAAGAAAAAGAATCTGAGCCTCAGAGTTTTGCTCAGGGTTGGTTATAAAACTCATAATGGTTAAGCCTGAATTTGAACTCAAGTCTTTCTGCCTATAAAGCTTGAGCACCTGACCTTCAAGCCTACCTTCTTTTCACTATAATATTTGCCAGTATCCTTCATTACCCACCTCATCAAGTTTAATCTACTTTCCAGTTTCTTAGGTAACTCAATTATTTCTATCTCAAAATTCTGGGTTTCCTTTTTGCCATGGAAATTGGGTTACAAACCTTACAATAATTATATTAATAGATGCAATAAGTATAACAATAATACCATAAAAAGGGGGAAAGGGAATAGAACTTAACAAGAGTAATATTTTTCCATATTACTAAAATTAAGCTGTTATAGATCTGAAGCTTATTCTGATAAAATAAGATGTATATAGTAAACTGTAGAGCAACCACTAAATATTCCTAAAAAATAAAGAAAAAAGCAGTAAAGAAATTAAAATGCTAATTGGAAACTATTCACTTAATGCAAAAGAAAGCAGTAAAAGAGGAAAAGAAGAACAAAAAAGACATGAGGCATATAGAAACAAAAAGTAAATGGCAGACATAAATCCAGTGACATTAGTAACTGCATTACATGTGAATGTATTAAACAATCCAATCAAAAGATAGAGATTGTCAGACTGGATATTAAAACATGATCCAACTATATGCTGTCCAAAGAAGACATATTTTAGACTCAAAGATGCAAATAGATTGAAAGCAAAAGGATGGAAAAAGATGTACCATGCAAACAAACCACAAGAAAGTTAGAGTGGTGTATTAGTCAGCCAAAGGGTCCTGATGCAAAGTACCAGAAATCTGTTGGCTTTTATAAAGGGTATTTATTTGGGGTGGAAGCTTACAGTTACCAGGTCATAAAGCGTAAGTTACTTCCCTCACCAAAGTCTGTTGCCACGTGTTGGAGCAAGATGGCTGCCCATGTCTGCAAGGGTTCAGGCTCCCTTTTCCTCTCTTGGTTCCATGGTCCCAGCTTCTTCCAATATCAGCTGTAGGCTGGGATAAGTCTTGTCTCTTTCATGAGGCCTGTTCTTCTCTGGGCTCAGCTGCTCTGTTCTTTCCACAAGGTCAGCTGTAGACTATCAGTCGAACAGCTGGTCACTCTTCCCAAGACCTCTGCTGTGTCTAATGGAGCCTTCTCTCTTTCCTCATGCATCTGCTTTTCTGTGTGTTTACTTCCCAGGGCTCCAGCTCAAAACTCCAACCTTCCTTCTCTGCAGTGTGGTTGAGTCCCCACTAAGGGGGTGGGGACTCAGTTCCTACTGATGTGGCCCAATCAAAGCCTTAATTATTATTTAATCAAGTGAGAGTGAAACCTCTGAATCCAATATAATCTAATATATCACTGGCCCAGAGGAAGACCAGTTTACAAACATAATCAGTATTTTTTTTTGGAATTCATCAATAATATCAAACTGCCACAAGTGGCTATACTATTTTCAGGCAAAATAGATTTTAAGACCAAAAAAAATGTTATTAGAGACAAAGAGGGCCATTTTATAATGATAAAAGGCCAATCAATCAGGAAGATATATGCACCTAATAAGAGAGCACCAAAGTAAATAAAGCAAAAACTGACAAGAATGAAGAGAGAAATAGCCAATTCAACAATAGAGACTTCAATACCTCACTTTTAATAATGAGTAGAACAACTAGACAGAAGATCAACAAGGAAACAGAGGACTTGAACAACACTACGAAGCAACCAGACCTAACAGACATCCATAGAACACTCCACCCAACAGCAGACTATACATTCTTTTCAAATGCACGGGGAACATTCTCCAGGATTGCCCATATACTAGAACGTAGAGCAAACCTCAATAAATTTAAAAGGATGGAAATAATACAAAATATATTCTTTGGCTACAATGGAATGAAATTAGAAATTAATAGCAGCAAAAAATTCAGGAAACTCACAAATACAAGGACATTAAGCAACACACTCCTAAATAAACAATAGGTCAAAGAATAAATCAAAAGGGAAATCAGAAAATAATGAGATGAATGAAAGCGAAAACACAACATACCCAAACTTACGAGATACAGCTAAAACAATGCTTAGAAGAAGAATTTAGCTGTAAATGCCTATACTAAGAAAGGAGAACGATCTAAAATCAATAATCCCTAGCCTTTCACCTTAAGATACCAGAAAAAGAAAGCAAACTAAACTTAAAGCTAGCAGAAGGAAGGAAATAAAAATTAGAGTGGAAATTAATGAAATAGAGGAAAGAAAAACAATAGAAATGTTAACAAAACAAAAAGCTGGTTCTTTGAAAAGATGAACAATACTGACAAATTTTTAGACAGATTGATCAATGCAAAAAGAGAGAGAGTCAAATTACTAGAATCAGAAGTACGAAGGATTATAAAGGAATATTATGAATGACCATATACCCACAAATTAGATATCTTAGATGAAATGGACAAATTCCTAGAAAAACACAAACGATTGTCTCAAGAAGAAACATACAACCTGAATAGACTATAGCATGAAGAGAGTGAATTAGTAATTAAATAAAAGAAATTTGCAGGCACAGATGACTTTGCCACTTTAATTCTACCAAACATTTAAAGAATTAACACCAACTCTTTACAAACTCTTCCAAGAAATAGAAGAGGGAACACATCCCAATTCATTTTATGAGATTAGTATTATCCTGATAGCAAAGTCAGAGAAAGATGTCACAAGAAAGCAAGCTACAGATCAATATCTTGTATAAATATTAAATAAATACCACTTGATCATGGCGTATAATTCTTTTTACACATTTTTTATTTGATTTGCTAGCATTTTGTTTAGGATTTTGCATCTATGTTCATGAAAAGCATTGATCTGTAGCTTCCCTTTCTTGTAAAGTCTTTATCTGATTTCTGTATTAGGTAAATGCTGGCCTCATAAAACCAGTCAGAAAATATTCCCTCTGCTTCTATTTTCTGGAAGGGAGTGTAGAAAATCTGGATCACTTCGTCCTTAAATGTTTGGTAGAATTCACTAGTGAAACTATCTGGGCCAGATGCTTTCCTTTTGGAAGCTGATTAATTACTAAGTCAATTTCATTAATAAATATATACTGGTTCTGACGATTTATTTCTCCTTGAGTGTTTTGGTAACTTGTGTCTTTCCAGGAATTGGTCCATTCCATCTCAGTTATCAAATTTATGGGGATAGAGTTTTTTGGTAATATTCCTCTATTATGTTTTTAATGTCCATTGGGTCAAATAGAGGTGGCCCCATTCTCATTTCTGATATAGGTAATTTGTGTTTTTTTTCTCTTTCTCTCTCTCTCCCTATTAATTAATTAATTAGGTTTATTTTTTTATTTTTGTTGGTGGTGGTTGTGGTTGGCTTGGCTAGAGTTTTATCCACTTTATTGATCTTTTTAAAAAACCAGCTTTTGGTTTCATTGATTTTCTCTGTTTTTCCTGTTTTCGATTTCATTGTTTTCTGCTTTAATTTTTATTATTTATTTTCCTCTGCTTGCTCTAGGCAAAATTTCTCCTCTTTCTCCAGTTTCCAAGAGTAGAAGCTTAGGTTATTGATTTTAACTTTTTCTAATATATGTATGTAATACTATAAATTTTTCTCTAAGCACTTTTTTCACTTTATCCCACTTTTTAATAAGTTTGCATTTTCAGTTTCATTTAGTTCAAAATATTTTTTAATTTCTCTTGAAACTTCTTCAACCTATGAATTATTTAGAGTTGCATTAATTTCTAAATATTTGAGGGATTTTCCAGCTATCTTTCTATTATTGATTTCTAGTTAAATTCCATTGTGGTCTGAAAACATACTTTATATTATTTCTTCCTTCCTTTCTCCTCTCCTTCCCTCTCCCTCTCCCTCTCCCTCTCCCCCTCCCCCTCCCTCTCCCTTCCTTTTCGTGGTGGTGCCCGGCAAGCAGCGTGTTTATTGAAACTGCAGTCAGTCTCAGAGTGCCCCCAGGACACCCACCACACCCCAACATTTGGGTGACAGCTAGCAGGAGAAGCTGGCTCTGGGTAAGTTCCTGAAAAACATCCCTTTGTAGAAAAATAGACATTTTTCCCAATACACGATTTCTTTGGGGCCTTGAGGGCCATTCTCAGGCAAGGATCTGGGTGTCCAGTTTATTCCAGAGTTGTCCTGCTCCAAGGTATAAAAATACAAAAGGTTTCCAGTTTCCCTATCTGTCGCAGATCAGACTGGTTAAAGGAGCCCTCCAGACACATGCAAAGGAAGATCCAAACGTTTTGCCCTCTATGAAAAGAATCTCCAGCCAAAGAGGGCTCCAGAGTCTTGGAAGGAACCGGAAACCCCAAGCCTGGCCCTGCACCCTTAGTGTCCACGGCCCGTACTGCTGAGCGGCGGCCAGGCTACACCCGGGGGTACCAAAACCCTCCCCTCGTCTGCCCACCACCCACTAGGAGAGCGCCTGCAGCACCTGCGCACGCGCTGCTCCTTCTCCACCAGGGGCGCGTCCTGGCTGCTGGCCTCAGCCTTGTCCAGCTCTGTCTTCTGTATGGTCAGCTCACGGGCCCTGCCCTGCAGCCCTCCCAGGTAGGCCAGCAGGGTGGAGGACTGCTCGTTGGGGACCTTGTCGCTGTCATACGTTTGCAGCCAGGAGCCACATCTACCAGGTCTTCTGGAACTTTACAGTTCTTGTGCTTTGGGGCCCAGCTGCAGAGGTAGTCCAGGGCCAGCTGTGCCCCACCTGGCTTCGAGAGATTCGAGGGCACGCTCTGGGCTGCACCGAGGCCCGCCTCCCGCAGGCGCTTCTTCTCTTTCTTCTTCTGCTCCTTCCTCAACTTCCTTTCTGGCGCCCTCTTCTCTCCGTACAACACTGGGCCGGTCTCCTGCACCTCCGGGCTCGTGGCTCCTCTTTAGGGCTGGTTGCGAGTCTAAGCAGTCCACACAGGCCTCTGTGTGTACTTCCTTTCCACGTGGTTTCAGGTGCGAGCAGGAGCTCTTTTACTGCTGTCTTCTTTTCCTCTGTCACTCAGGTAACTTTCCTGTTTTGCCATCCTGCCTGCGGGCAGAACCCTTATTTAAGTTTCTTAAGGTGTGATTTATGGCTCAGAATGTGGTCTATCTTGGTGAACATTCCATGTAAGCTTGAGGAGAATTTGTATTCTGCTGTTGTTGGGTGACGCATTGTATAAATGTCAATTAGATGTAGTTGGGTGCTGGTGCAGTTCAGTTCAGCTGTATCCTTATTGATTCTCTGCAAGCTGGCTCTGTCGATTACTGACAGGGGGTTGCTGGAGTCTCCAGTTATAATAGTGGAATTGTTTATTTCTCCTTTTAATTCTGCAGTTTTGCCTCATGTATTTTCATGCTCTGTTGTTAGGTGTTACACATATAGGATTGTCACGTCTTCTTGGCAAATAGGCCCCTTTATCATTATATGATTCTTCTCTTTATTCCTGATAATTTTTTCTTGCTCTGAATTCTGCTTTGTTTGAAATTAATATACTACTCCAGCTTTCATCTGATTAATGTTAACATGGTATGTCTTTCTCCTTCACTTTACTTTTGTCTCTTAGTCTTTGTATTTAAAGTGTGTTCCTTGTAGACAACATAGCTGAGTCTGGTTTTTTGATCCACTCTCATAGTCTCTGTCTTTTAATTGATATATTTAGACATTCACATTTGAAGTGATTACTGATAGAGTTGGATTAATAGGAAGCATATTTGTAACTATTTTCTATTCATTGCCTTTGTTCTTTGTTTCTTTTTCTGTCTCCCACTCTTTTCCTACTTTATCTGGCTTTAATTGAACATTTTATATGATTCCATGTTCTCTATTAGTGTATCAATTATACAGCTTTTTAAAAAGTTTTTGTGGATGCCCTAGAGTTTACTATAAGATTTTTAAACTAATCTAAATCTATCTTCAAATTACACTATTCTGCTTCACATAACTCAGTGTTTTACCATTAAGTATGATGTAAACTGTAGGTTTATTGTAGATGTGCTTTATCAGATTGAGGATGCTTCCTTCAATTCCTCCTGATTCTGGGGTGAAGGCCACGCATTCCCATACCAGCTTCCTCCGAGGTAACCCTCTCTATGTGGACTATGAAGAAGCTCGTGTGGCCACAGTGTGATGGTGTTGCTCTTTGTACCTTTTGCCTTATGTCCGTGACTTCTCTGTTGATGTTGAAGCATGACCTGCCATTGGACCTGTTCAGTGACAAATGTCCACATCCTGGAAATTCCAGGGAATGATCCCCATACGTGTAATCCTTTAACCCTTGAGAGAAGTGGCAGATAAATTTTCTCCCTGCCCACCAACCTGCCCTGGGAAGGACTGTCCTGAGACAATGTTTACGTAGCCTTTAGGTGGATCAAACTCTAAACCTGAAATAATCATTCATGCTTAAAACCAAACACAGTCTAGCTTGATGATTGGCTCTCTCCTCATCCATGCTTCACTCTCATTTTCCCTCACTCCTACTTCCCTGGAATTATACTTCCTAATCAAATAGTAGCACATACTCCTCTGATCTCTGGGGAACCCAAGCTAAGAAGCTAGGCAGATGTGAAACCTGGACCTGCTATATTCACTTGGCTAACATAAGTGGGGCTTGTTGAAGGATGAGGCTAATCCACAGAGGTGTGTGTAGCCAAAGAAATCACAAAGAAAGGGAGCTGGACCTGCTAAATTAAGACAACTCTCTGAAACCTGCTCTACCTCTGGCTTCCAGTTTTGTGAAACAATACTATTTCTTATTGTTTAAGTCACTTAAACAATTAGAATTTCTGTTAATTTCAGCTGAAAGTATACTACTTATACCTTGGTTAAATGTTTTAATTATTCTTTTGTGATTTCTTCCATTACTTTTATACTTAAAAAGTGGCTTCCCATTGTGAGATTAAATAAATATCTCCCTTTTTTTTCATGGCTTTAATGTTTTAAATTAAACTGCTTTATTCATGCAGAATTGTTTTGTGTGTATGATGTGAGTTAAGGATTTAACTTTATCCCCATCCCAAATAATTAACTAATTGTATAGAAGAAGTCATTTCTTCAACCTTTATGTCTTTATTTCTCCCTTTATTTGTGATGACATGATTAAAAATCTCCTCTTCTTAGGAATCTTCATAAATAGGAACCAAGGTATGCTCCAGAAAAAAATATATCAACTATACCTGCTACCAAGAGGTGGCATAGTGGTCACCTGTAGTCATTTTTGCTTACTTACTATAATGTATTTGTGTTTTCCATGGCTAATTTTTAGTTATTTTACTAGCATTATTAACCCAAAGATGTCAGATAAATGCAATGTGGTAAGATGATGACAGAAACAAAAATGGGAATAACTTTTTAAGCAGAGATTTAAAATGCAGAATATAATAAAATGTTGAATATTGTATGTTTGTGTGGAATGAAGAATTCCACCATTAGAAATGATTCTGATGGACAAAAACAAAAATGCAAGCTGGGAAAGTGCTGGGCTCCTCTCCTGTGCACTAAATACAATAGACAATAATTCACAACAGTGAAGAAAATTAATGGGAAATATTTTGGATGTAGGCTAAAGGAGCATCATCAACAGCACAAGCCAGTTAGTCAAATGTGCTGAGAGGGCTGAGAGTTTAAGAACATAAAAACTTTGTGTGATAAGAATAGGCTTCTGTTCCATCCCAGTTCAAGATCATTCAAATCAACAAATCAATGCCAGCTGGGCCTGGAACCTCAGCTGAGTTGCAACACCTACTCTACAGCTCACTGGACTCACCCAGGACAACTAATGAGATGATGATGACAACGACCATGCCAAGGAACAGAGAGAGTCTGCAACTGCAAGTGAGTCCCATCCATCAGCTGTATGGGATATAAGCCCCCTCTCAATTAGAGGTGGAGTGGACATCACCATCCCAGAATCCTCAGGATTGGGGAAAGAACTGTGGACTAGAGTGGACTTTACTGGTATTCTACTATAGACATATTGTGATTCTAGCAATGGAAGAAATTACAACATTGATGGGGAGCCAGTGGCCACTGGAGGCTCTGGGGGCAGGGAGAGGGAAAAACAGTTGTAATGCGGGGGCTTTTTTGGGACTTGGGAATCGTCCTGAATGACACTGCAATGACAGATATAGGCCATTTTATATCATCACATAACATGCAGAACTGTGTGGGCAGAGTGTAGACTACATGTGAACTATGGTCCATGCTTAAGGGCAGAGCCCCAGGATGCGTTTATCAATTGCAATGAATGTGCCACACTAATGAAGGATGTTGTTTATGTGGGAGGGTGTGGGTGGTATGGGAGGTGGGGCATATGGGAATCCCTATATTTTTTGGTAACATTTATGTAATCTAAGTATCCTTTAAAAAATATAAAAAAATTATTTAAAAAACAAACAAAAAATCAACACATCAAGGTGAGCAGTGAGAGAGGTGAGGTTATTTCATTTCCTGAGCTTACCTGGAGAGGCTTTCGCAGCCTCCACCAAGCTGAAATGGTTTCCAAAAGGATGGGTCATTGCATGAGTTTCAGCAAGATGCTGAAAGGTGTCCTGGATTTAAAGCATGGACCATATCTCAGTGCAGTTTGGAAGGAATGCATCAGGGAAGCGAGCTTAAACATTATCTTCTTAATCATTCAGGTTTATGAACAGATGGACCTATGAGCCACATTTCCAAATCTAACCGTTCATAATTCTAATCCGTATCAGTCTTTGTTTTTGGCCATTTATACTGTTCTAGTCACCAGACTGTCAAGTCTAGCACCAATACCATACTGCTTTAATTATTCCCTCAAGCTTTTTATTTTGAAAGAATTTCTTGGCAATCTATACCCTTTATTCTTCCAGATAAATTCTAGAATTACTTCAGAATTGAATTAACCTATAAGTTACATTGGGAAGAGCCGTCATATTTATAGTATTTGGTTTTCCTATATAGAAACATAGCATGTTTCTCATGTGTTGTCATATTTACAAGCATCAGCCAACTTTTGTGACTTTCTTCATGTGACTATAACACACTTCATTCTTGATTACTTTATATATTTGTGTAATTTTTGTTGCTATTGGGAATTTGTTTTTTATAGTATTTTCTATCTTATTTTGTTGGAATATAGGAAAACTCCTGATTTCTATGTATCTTTTCTATATTGTCAAATACTCCTGTTGGCCTTAATAGTTTTTAAGTTAATTTTCTAACTACTTTCATCCTTTTTTATACTCTGGTACAACATGAAAATTATCTATTTTTTTTTCCAAAATTTGAAATGATAAATTTTTCAAATTGGCTGGAGTTTTTTTAAAAAAAATATCACTTTTCCATGTTTTAATTGATATTTCTATAACTATCAAGATCAAGAATGGAATGGAATCTCTTAAGTCTTATCTATACAAGAGAAGGGACCTAGCATGGTTTAATTGCTCTGCCTTGCCACCCATTCTCCTTTCTTTAAAATATAAACTGGGATTTACCCTTGTAGATACATTTTTGCTTGTTAATACATCATTATTCTTTTTATAATATTCACCTTAGCTTTCAAAATCTTTGACATTTTACATTATCTTTATGTAATCACATTTACAAGAATTTCTTTTTAATTCTGTTTAAATGAATGATTTTAATACTTATTCCTTAATCTTTTCTACCTCAACTTCCATATTCCTTATTATTATTAACAAAAACCTGCATTTGATTCTTAGGTACCAATTTCTAAGCACTTTAGAATAAAGACTCATTTAATCTTCATAACAATTCTGTGAAATGAGTGTTAATATTATTGCCATTTTACAGATGAGTAAATGGAGGTACAGAGATAACGTGTCTACAGTCACACAGCTAGTTGGAGGCAGAGCCAAGATTTAAAACCCAGGCAATTGAGTGCCAGGGTTCATGTGTTCAGCAGATCTGCTATGCTGCCTCTCATTTGTAAACTCTGTGTTTTAATTCTCATAATGTTTTTTCCAAAATGATACTTGGGTGGTGTATTTTCTGAGCCTTGGTATGCTTTAGAAATATCTTATTTTCTTAATTAATGAAATACAAATTGACTGTGTTTTAAACTAAGCTGGGGCATCATCTTAAGTAAAAAGAAATCTTCCTATAGCCTTGCTGTGTCATCCTTTGCTTTGAGTGATACAGAGGGGAGGGCTCATGTCAGCTGGATGATATAGGATTTTATAAATCTTTATTGTTATATAACAAGGCAGAAGAATGGTATTCACAGAATAACTCTGGGAGAATCTGATATTGTGTGTGTGTGTTCTTTTTCAAAAGAGAACATTGATAAACTGCTCAGGCTGAAAGGTGAGACTCCAAGGGCTGGCTCTAGTGGCTAACGAAGCTGGCTGGATGCCTACGTGTGAGGCAAGGGTGGGGAAGAGGAGCAAGGTGGGAGGACAGGGGCCAGGGAGCCCGCTAGATGGGAGAAGGCTTCACATCACACTACGCAGTGGCTCCTCAGGGCCTTTCCCGAGTCTCTAAACTCAGGCACGGGAGTCCATGAGCTGTATTATGTTACGACATGAGGCTCTGTGAAACGAATGAAGGGGCTGAGTCTGGCACACAGATTGATCAAGATGGAATGGACAGTGCAGTGGAGGCAGAGGAAGTAAGCAGAGAGAATAAAGAGCAAGAAAGCTCGTGGGAATTTTCAGAAATCACATGGGAAGACTTCAGACTCTCTCAAGCAGGGAAATTGGAGGTTAAAAATAGTTTACCTAGATCTCTCAGGTGCAGGGAGGCTCCTGTTGACATCAGTATCAACAGTATATTTTGTAAACTTCTCTGAATGTGAACTTGTTAAAGTATTCTAATGGTCAATTTTACTGGGAAAGGGTTTAACTCCTTCAATAGATATGATCACACATTTTCTCCAGCTCAAAAAAATATTTTTTACTTAATCCTAGTGATTAGGAATACAGACTCTGGAGTCAAATAACCAGGGTATGTATCAAGGCTCTCTCATGTGTGAGTTGTGGAAACTTGTGCAAATTACTTCACTTCTTGGTGCCTCAGTTTCCTCACCTCTAAAATAGAGATAAACACTGTGCCGAGTTTGTACTGCTTTGTGCCATAGTGATGATGTGGTGATGGCATGGAGATGTTTCAGTGCATATCTGGTGCAAAGAAAGTACTTGATAAAAGTTAGCTGTTATTGTTGTATATTTGACTATTCCAATTATTTTGGCTTCTTCCTCAGCAATGTCTAAAGTTCTTGTTATTTTTTTCATTCTGAAGCATTTGATTAGGATCTATGCTCTTTTTTTCATAATTTCCTTCTTTTGATTTATATTTTAATGAAACATCTCATTTTCATCTTCTACATCACAGGTTTAATTTTCCGATATGTCTTTCTTGCTCTTTAATGCCGATGGTGTGTGCTTTTATTCTCTTCCTGCACTTTTGGGTATCTGGCAGGTATTCCTTATCTTACCCATCTCTTTCATCCCATCCAGTCATGTTTTTATCTCATGACTTTCCCTCCTTTGCTTCCTACTAAGAATATAAAGCTGTTTTCACATTTTCTTCTGGTCTCAATATTGGATGATTTTTCATAGCCACTCAGTGCTATGCAATTTTGGTATGCAATTTTGCTGCTTTTTAAGTGCTTTTCTAATGGACCTAAAACAATAAATTGATCATTTCTTCTTCCTGGGAGAGAAGTGGAGCTGGAGCCTCTGTTTGCCCTGGGCATGCTTTGGAGTTGGCCCTTGCCTCTGCCCTCTGCCCTAATGGGGCACTTTATTCTAATTTAGTGCTTTTTCATCTTCTTCAACTTGGGCTTTGACAGGGTAAACAGATAAAATAATGTGAAAAAAAAGCAAAAACAAAAATCTATCTTAGTACTAGATAGAGTACTCTTACTCTACCTTCATTTATAATTCTTTCCTTTGTGTCATATTCATGCATTCATTCACTCATTTGTTCATGCAGACAGGCATTTAATAACTATGAACTGCATGTCTGTTCCATGCTAAGTACTGGGGATAAATGGCTAAACAAAATAAACTTGATCTCATTCCTCAGAAAGTGCACACAAATAATCCCACAAATACGTAATTGTGAATTTGTGAATACTGTGAGGAAAGAGAGTAATAAAGTGAACATGCATTTAATAGCAGAAATTAATCTGGGGGAGGGCCCGAGGAAGAATTTAAGCTATTTGGAAGATGATATAAAGCAATGGGAGAATGAATACTCCAGAGGGGAAATGGTGCATGCAAGTACACGGAGTAGGAGTGAAGGCAAGCCAGTGGCAGGAGCACCACGTGCATGGGGCAGTGTGGAACCCAGTGCTCTGGAAAGTAGGCAGGGCCAGCTCAGGTAAGGCCTTGCAGATCTTATTAAGGACATTGATCTGTAGTCTAAAAGCAATGGAAAGCCACTAACCGTGTTGTAAGCAGTGTAGTGATAAGTGAGAATTCATCTTTACATCTCCCTGATAGCAAAGTGAAAAATGAATTAGCAGATCAATAGATCAACTGTGGACACAGTGAAAACAATTAGGGGCTATTTTAGTGGTCTAGGTACAAGAAGATGGTAGATTCTACCCATGTTGTTTGAGTAGGGAATGGCAGGAAGTGAGGAGAATGGAGAGATCTGTAGAAAGCACAAGTGATAGAATGTGGTAGAAGAATGGTGAAGAAGGAGGAAGAAGGTCAAGGGTGCTTCTTAGGTTATGGTTTGTGCAACTCAGTTGGATGGTGAGGTTTTTCACTGTGATAAGTTTAAAGCAGGTTTAGAAAGAAAAGGTATGAGATTATTTTGGCACTATCTGAAGTTTGAAGTGCCTTTGGGGCATCCAAATAGATAAAGTTTAAAAAGAAAAAAACATGAGGTTATTGTTGGACAGACTGAAGTTTGAAGACCCTTTGAGACATCTATGTAACAAGGTCAAGAAGGCAGCTGAAATACAGATCTGGGGCACAAAATAAAGGTTTGGGCTAGCCTTGTGAGATCGGTGAGTCTTTAGCAAGCAGACAGTAACTGAAGTCATGGCAATCCATGAGATCTCCAAGGAAGAGGGATTAGCATGCATAGAAAAGTGAATTAGGACTAAGCCTGTCAAACTCCACATTTATTGGCTGGGGGGAGGAGAATGAGCCTGTAAATCAGTCACTATGTTGAAAGAAAATCAGGAGAGTAGACTAAAAAATGAGTCATTTTCAGACTCAAAAATGAGTTTTGCTATTTTTCTAGCCATGAATGTAAAGGAGTTTCTATCTGTAAGTGGATATAGAAATGGAAGAACTAATTGGAAAGGAGAAGAGGTGAAGATAAAATCCAGACTGGACAATCAGCATCTACTGTGTGGAAGTTTTCTGTATGGTGCAAATCCTGTGCTTCTGAACCAAGGGAAGCAGGAGTGGGAGGGAGTGGGGCCGGTTGGGGCAGAAGGAGCCATGGGCTCTGGAGTGAGACAGCCTGGATTCAAACCCTAGCTATGCTCCTTCACTAGCTATGAAACCTTGAGCAAGTTTTCTGCACCTAGTTTCTTCATCTGTGAAATGGGATAAAAATATTACTCATCACATGTTGTGGTTGTAAGAGTTAAATGAATTAACATTTTCAAAGCACTCCTGACTCTTATCTGGAGCTTAAGAACATTCAGTGAGTATGAGCTATGATTCAAGCTAATTGAATCATGTGAGCAAGCTCCTCTTTCCAGAAGCTAGAAGATGTGGACAACTAATCGTGGACGTCAGTCCAATCTCCCTGGCAGTCTGTTCACTGGCACCATTTTACTAGATTGCTAAGATATATTATCTTTTCTGTTTCTTCATATGAATTTTACAGGGAGGTTGAAAGGTTATTAGCCAGAGACTATTTTATGCTACAGTTTTAAAATTTTTATTTATTTGAACAGGTACTTGAAGAAGAAATCAGTTCCTCATAATAGACAAAGCTACTTGTCACACAGACTGTCAATTAAGGGCTCAGCAAACCGATAAGACCCTTATGTTTTACTCCCCTGAGCAAAAAGTGTGACCCCTTTGAAAAGTGTGCTGTCAGTGCCCTTTTACGGCAGGCTTTTCAAGGTTGCTAACCCCGTGGCCCAATCATAAGTCAACAGCACAGAATATTCCACAAGGTTGTAACCCATCACAATGAACAGCTTGCGGCATGACTTACTGAACCCAAGTTTCATTCCCTTCTGCCTGTCACCTTAGAAAACAGCTTGTTCAAAAATCTAGGCCTGCAGTCTTCCTTTCCATGGAATATGATCTGTTAATAAGTCACCAAAGTTAAACAATATAAAGAATGAGAGACTCACCCTCCTCTCCCACCTGCCCAGTTCTCACTCAAAGGCAACCCAAATTTTCAGTGTCTCCTGTATCTTCCAGGATTTTTGTTTTGTTTTTTTCTTGTTCACCACCTACACCCATTTTTATCACCAAATATAGTATATTATGCCACTGCTTTTTACCTTTCTCTTTATTTAATTAGATATATTTTGGATATCTTTCCATACCAGTATTTAAAGAACTCTCTTATTCATTTTTAAAGCTGCATATTACTTCATTGTATGGATATATGATGATTTATTTTAAAAGGCCCTTATTAACAGACTTTTGGGTTGTTTCCAATCTTTTGCTGTTATAAACAAGGCTGCAATTAATAACCTTGTAGGCATATCATTTTGCACCTGTGCAAGTTTATCTGTGGGATAAATTCCCAGAAGTGGAATTACTGGGTCAAAGGGTATTTGCATTTGTAATTTTGACAGATATCACCAAATTACCCTCCATGGGGGTTATACAAATTTAAATTCCCACCAGCAATGTATGAAAAGGGCCTGTTTCCCAACAGCCTCCCCAACAGAGTCTGTTTTTGGTCTTTTGGATTTTTGCCAATCTGATAAGTAAAAAATGAGATTGCAGTGATGTTTAAGTTCCATTTCTCTTGTCATATATGACTTTGTACATCTTTTCATTTAAGAGCCTTGGCATTTTCTTTTCTGTTAACTGTCTGTTTATACCCATGGGCCATCCATTAGGTTGTTGTTCTTTCTCTCAGATATTTTAAACATGCATTGTCCCCCCATCCCATAATTTTTTTTTTTAAGGAGATACCGGGGATTGAACCTAGGACCTCGTACATGGGAAGCAGGCGCTCGACCATTGAGCTGCATCCGCTCCCTAATGAGAGCTGGTTTTTCCATTTGTTTGTTTGTTTTTGTTTTTAGGAGGTACAGGGGATCAAACCCGGGACCTCATTCATGGGAGGCAGTTGCTCCCCTCATCCCGTAATTTTTAACACTGCACCCTGGGACCCTAGCCTTATGTTTTTGGTTGGGCCCTTTCTTTCCTTAATTTCTTAATAATATACATGTAGGTGTGTGTATGTGCAGAAGGGATGCATGAGACTCTTATTAGAAGTGAAAAGAAACAGGGAGGAATGGCAATTGATGACTGACATTCAAACTCTGTCTTTTTTAAATGGTGATTCTGGCAGACTCTTTCCAACTTATAGAAGTTAGTATTTCTTCCCAGTTCTGAAAGAAATGTACAAATTAGAGAACATGTATAACCACTCTGGAGTGGTCCTTCTAGAACAATTACTCTCAAGATCGTAGTTAAGAAAATGGTGTAGCAAAGAATAGGATTTGGGGAAATTGTCAAGGAGGAATTACTCTTAAAACCACCTGTCAGTCACCTGGACATCCATTGGAAAGAAAGAAAAATGACCAGCACTCTGTCATCACTAGGGGGAAGGCAGAGTGAGTGCCATTCTTAATAGAGATGCTGACATGGTGGGGCCATCTGCTGTGACATGCTCACTGTCAAGAAGACAACTCACTTCCAAGGTATACATATCTGCCCTATCCTGTGCTTTAAAAATAGAAATGGTGAGCCCAATTCAGGGGCTGCTCTGGGATAAGTGGGAAACATAATCAAATATAAGAATTGACCTCGTAACACATACTCATGAGGTTATAGTTTATTCCATAATAACCTTTACAATGAAACTCAGAAATGATTTGAAATATGAGCATTGACCCAATCAAAATAAAACCAGGAGACTCTAATTTTAATCTAATCTCTGTCAATTATGAGCTACATGTCTTGAGACAAGTTGTTGAACTACTCTTGGGCTGAGTTACCTATTCTGTAAAATGGAGGGGTGGTTTAGGGCAACACCACAGAGCCAGGGTGCTATCAAACAGGGTCCCACATTTAGTTTCCCAGCATCTAAAGAAAATGTACAAATAGTTGGTCCTTACCGTGAATTGAAAATAAGTAGATCTAAAAGGGGGAAATGTTAAATACAAATGAGTCTTTATGGCTAAGAGATTTCAAAGTGAGTTGGGAGGACATTTCAGAAGTTATGTTTATGCATGTCTTAGGAGGATCTCACTGACTGCTGCAGTAAACAGTGCCTCAAGCAGGGGTGCTCCTGAGGGCTCTAGAGACATCTAGATGCTATAGGCTGGGCAGACAACCCCAGGAATTCGGCACTCCGTCAGCAGGTTTTAACTTGGACTATATGATCACCTATCTCCCCAATGTATCAAAGTTAGACTCATTTTATAATTTTCCTACACGTGGTTTTTCTGCCCCTTTTATCTGAACCTATACTTAGCACTATATCCATTAAATATATGTCCCAGAGACTTAAACCTTCCAGCTGTTCATATGCCTGCTGAGCTCTGAATCTCAGCAGAGTTGCATCCAACACCTACTCTCCAGTTCATTGGACTCGCCCAGGACAACTAACAAAAGGACGATGATGGACAACGCCCATCCCCCAAAACAGAGTATCTACAACCATAAGCAAGACAGTTCCATCCATCTGCCCCATGGGATCTAATCCCCCTTTCAGTCGGAAGCAGAGGGGCATCACTATCCCCAAATCCTCAAGACTGAGGGATGAACAAACATAAGGGGGAAAAGTAACTATGGAATTAAATAGACATTATTATTCTAGTAATGGAAGAACTTGTAACATTGATATAAAGGCAGTGGGCACCAGAGGTTCTGAGGGGAGGGAGAGGGAAGAATAGGTGTAACATGGGGCATTTTGGGGACATTGGAATTGTATTGCATGACATTGCAATGATGGATACAGGCCATTATACATTTTGTCAAAACCTATAAAATTGTACAGTGCAAAGTGTAAACCATAATGTAAATTATAGACCATGGTTAGTTGCAATGCTTCAATATGTGTTCATCAATTATAACAACTGTACCACACTAATGAAGGATGTTGTTGATGGGGGAAAGCATGGGAGGGGAAGGATGTGGGGTATATGGGAATCCCTTATATTTTCAATGTAACATTTAAATGTAAAGCTTATTTAAAAATAAAGAAGAAGAAAAAAAAAGAAAAGAAGTAGATCTCCAAGAAAGGGGATACCTTTTGTGTGTGGGTGGGTGGCCTTCCACCTAAAGCTTCAAGTTGCAGCTCAGGTCCTAAACCTTCCCAGCTGTCACAGCCCAAAGCCATTGTTCTCTCTCCTGCCTGCCAAGTTCCATACAGCTGGGCTCACAGCAGGCATGGCCTCTCTCAGGATAATTTGCTGAGACATCTTCCCACTCTCAACTAAATGTTGCCTTGGTTTCTCGTTTCTTTTTCATAAACACTATCTGAGGCAATTTCCTCTATTCTTGAGACTTTAAATCTCACCCGCATGTCGATGAAAGGAAAAACATAGTTAAACTGATAATGGTCTTCCAATGTTTGAGCAGCTAATGTTACGATACATCGTCATCATTGCTGTTGTCACTTATAGATGTAAATGTCCAGATATGAGTTTTCTTTTAGGACTTTGTAAGCCTGATCATAGAATCTTGGGGATGATGAAAATATCTAAAATATCACCCATCTCTCTCTCCCACCTATTTCAAAATACCTCATACAGCAACCCTGGCAAAGGACCATCTAGTTGCTGTACACTCCTGCTGACTGGGAACTCACTACCTCACAAGCTGCTAATTGCATTAACTTAACGATGGCAGGATGTGCCTTCCCGTTTAGATCTTTTAGAAGTAATGTGATATTGATCCATTGTTCCTTATGCCTTTCCTCATCCTAAATTAGGAGAAAACATTTCAGTTTGATAATGCTAATTTACTGTTCATTTAATAATAAAAGTGACAAATACAATCTTTAGTAGCTGTTTTGTGTTGGTGATACAATTCCAATGATTACATTTTACCAAGTCATTTACATCAGGGTTGGGGCAGTATGAGAAGGAGACGGTTGGAAGTCAGGAGAACTAGGACTTCTCACAGATTTGCTCTCAGTGGTGACTTGGGGGAAATAATTTCATTGGCGAATGAATGAATGAATGAATGAATGAATTTCAATGACCCACTGAATATATAGATAGGATAGATAATATTCCACAAGGTAGCTGCTCAGGATTGCCAGAAAAGCTCTATTTACCACCAATATTCATGAACAGTTATTTAAAACGGCTTCTATGTCCTTGGTGCCTTCTGAAATGACATTTCCTTCTAGACCCTTCATTATTTTACTATGTAATGACTCTGGCTTCCTAAAAACATCATTTCTCTCACCCCCACCCCCAAGAAGGGGGAAATTAAATTAATGTAATGAATTATTGGGCCCTTTCCTGGAAACTGTTTTGATGATGGCTGAATGTATTGGCTAGCTTAAGGAAGGGAGCAGGCCACCCTCGAGGTCATAGGAGCCAAATCCCCAGTGCAGGATCATAGCTTGGTGTGAGGGTCCCTGATGGGGTAAAGTAAGGCAAAGGGGGGCAGGGGTAAAATAACTAAGGGAATAATTCTTTGAGTGAAGTCACGTCTTATTTACATGCTCAGCTCAGGCTAGTCATTGCTTACGACATTGATACACATGGAAGATTATTTTCTGGCACAAATCTTTGTGTGGAGACTTTAGTTGTCTGTGGAAAATAACAACTCTGAGAGAAACCTGCTGCTCTAAACTCTTTCGACATCAGTAGCAGTTTGTCCCACTGAGGGCTAATAAAAGGGGTTGGGCCCTAGGGAAACCTGAACACCCAAGGAAGCCTTCCAAAGCTGTTTGAGGTGTTCTGAGTGATTCCAGGTGAAACTTTGGAAAGAATTTCATTGCTTAGCTTTCCCAATACCATGTCCCAACAGTCTGCTGGTTTGGGCCTAGTAGTTTATTTAAGAAATAAGAAAAATATAGCTAGCAGGTTAAAGTGAAGGGAACGTTGGCCCAAGAATTAGGAGATCAGGGTTCTGATCCTAGATCTGTGACCTTGGGCTGTGATTTCTTTATCTGTAAATGAAGGGAGAGATGACTGTTAAGATTTCTTCCAGCATTAATTGTCCATGAACTTTTATTTATCAAACATAAAGATCATATCTACCTAACTTTTATATCAACCCAGAGGCCATTGAACCTATCAGTTTTAAATTTCCATGTAATTCTAGTTGTGACCTTCCCATTCGTCTACCCTTCTCTTCTCCGTAAGTTCTCCATTCTAGACTACCTGTTTTACTCACCATCCCTTTACAAATGGCTGTCTCCTTTCTAATATTACACACTTCCTCTTGCCTCTAAAGATCCCATTCTTCCTAAAGGTTTTCACATCCTTCAAGCCATGATAATATAGACCTTTTCTAAAAGTCTCCCCTGACTAGTTGAAAGGTAAATTACAGGACAACCACTTAAATTTGAATTTCAGGTAACAACAAATAATATTTTTATTTTATTTTTAAAGAAGCTTTAGATTACATAAATGTTACATAAAAAATATAGGGGGATTCCCATATACCCCACCCCCAGCCCCTCCCACACTTTTCCCCATTAATAACAGCTTTCATTAGTGTGGTACATGTGTTACAATTGATGAAAACATATTGAAGCATTGCTACTAACCATGGTCTATAGTTTACATTATAGTTTACACAACGAATAATGTTTTAGTATAAGAATTTCCATGTAATATTTGGGACATATTTATGCCAAAATTATTCAGTGTTTATCAGAAATTAAAATTTAACTAGGCATCCTGAATTTTCATTTAGAAAATGATTTAGATTTAATTAATCTAGCAACCCTACCTTTGACCAGAGTTCTCTGTCCCACTTCCAACGTCCCAGGGAAATGTGTCTAAACCATTCTCTATGTACTTACATTGCTTTTCAACATTTTGAGTGTCTGTTGTGTCCATCTGATTATAAATCTCATTTTGCATCTCTTCTTATCCCCAATGCTGCTTTTTATCACTTTGAAACTGGTCCATTCCTCTAAGACTCCTTCACAACCCATATACTTGTTCCCAATTATTAAGGCACAGTCTTCCTCAAGCAGGCTATGACAACATAATCATACCACATTAGCCTAGACTTTCAAGAAAATAGGGTGGGACTCAATGAAAATTAACCTTCAGTTTCACAACAATTGATCAAGGTTACCAGTGACAATAAAAAATACTAAGTCATCTAATTATTGCTAGTGAATTTACAAGTACAACGAGGTCCCTTGCCAGGCTGAATTCTTAGCTTGAAGATTTTGTGTTAGCCACCCTTTCCTGCAAGCTCCATTTTGCACCACTGGGCCTCCTTAGGTCTGGGCCAGTTTCCTAAGGTAGTGAGTTCCTTTTGTGTCCATGTGCAAACATTTATTATTATGTATCCCTGCTGCAGAAAACCTAGAGCACCAACTCATCTGTGCTCAAACTAAAATCTTTTATTTTAACTTCATTCACATGCTTTGTCTATTCTCTCCTCTCTGTCCACAGATTATTCATTACCCAAGCACATTCTGAACTGTGGCTTGCTCTTGCCTCTGTCTCTAATCCTTCCCATCTCTGCTTCTCCAAGTCCTACCTATTCATAGAGTCAGTGGTTTGTGAAGTTCTCAAGTCAAATGGGCCTTAGGAATCCAGTTTAACCTCCTGTTTTAAATATGAAGAAACTGTCAGCCTCAGATTTACTCGACAACATCTGCAGCAGAGTGACAGAGAGGAGGCTCGAAAATGTCCTCAAAGTTTCTTATTTGTGCCCTTTCTATGTTCCTTCTTCAAGAGCCACTTTCAGCTACAACTTCTTTTTTAGAGGCTTTCCGCGTCATCCCAGCCACAGGTTTTCTCTCTCTCACCTTTAAACCCAGGAAGCATTTTGTCTGTTGCTCTCTTGATACTTAGTCCTTTTTAGGTTGTGTTTTTGTGGGTGGCAAGTTTCCAAGAGAAAACTATCCCCTGTGCTAAGAGAAGAGGACAGGGTGGGCCCCTGCAGCACTATTTTCCTAACAACCTGGTGATTCTGTTGAGAGGGATAATGAGAGTATAGTGTTGCCCAATAGCTAGACCCCATGACTGAGGCTTTTGCAAGCAAGAAATCATGGCTGGCCCTTACCCCAGAATGGAGAAGGGCCTGTGGGGAAGAGCTCAAGGGTGCCTGGATTATTCCAGGGACACAGGTCAAGTGCAGTAAAGAAGAAATGGCTGTTAGTAGAACTTCACTCTGTCTCTTGTTGCATTCAACCAAGCCCTAGGATAATTTGTTTAAAAGGGACACATGAAATAAATGTTTTATTACACTAGGGACATTGTGAAAATCTAAGGTAACCAGGACTCTGAGATTAGAGCCTTATCAGAGTAGTAGCTCTGGAGGAAAACCAGTAGGAGTAGCCTCAGGACAGGGATGAATCAGCCAGGGGAGGGAAGGGGCTGTGTGAGAACCAGGATGTCACTGTCAGCACACTGCTCAATGATGAAGCAGTGTAAGCCGATATGTGGTAGTCACATGTCTCAATGCCAGAATGACTTGGGTCACAAGTCATTTCAACAAAAAATGCCGTACAATACTAGATCAAACTGAGTTAATTTTTTAAAAAATTATACTTCATATGGGAAGTTTCTTGACAATCTACATCATGGCAAATGATTAATTTTTAAACTACATGATTTTTTATCAAGGACATTTTCTTTCAAAACTCACTTCTTTCTTCCAAATGTTGAACCAAGAAGAAACTATGTGAAGACAATAACGACATTTGGTTAATTTCTTAGTGATCCAATCTCTCAAACCCTGGGCTTCAGTGGCCATGTATGTGGTCAACAGCAATAAATGTCATAGGCACAATCACTGTCCTCATTGATCTTGGTCTGCTGTTTCAAGATGTTTACATACCATTTGACGCAGGAATCAAAACAAAATCTCTAATAACTTTAATAAACTTGGAGTAGCAGATTCTATGCTGAAAAACAATTTTTAAACTTTTAGGGCTGTTCCATCATCAGATGTGCACATCATGTTCAAGGCACTGAGTGCCTCATAAAAGAACTTGAGAGCTCTTTTTTCCCCCTGAAAATAATACTCTAACTTGAATGCCTTCATTGAAACAGATTTCTTATGACCAGCCATATACTAAGTCCTTAGATCACATTATGGTAAATTTTCAAAAGGAACTCACTTTACCAAGATTTAAGGGTTCTGGTATATAAGTTCTATGTTTCAAATACAATTACATCTCAAAAATATTACTGAAAGCTAACATTTACTGTGTGCTTCTTTTATGCCCTGCACTGTTCTAACCCTTTCCATTTGTAGTTGAATTTAAAGATTTTTTTTAATTTATTCATTTATCCCCCCCTTGCTGCTTGTGCTCGCTGGGTCAGCTAACACGCCGTGCGGGCGGGCTTGCCTTCACCAGGAAGCCCCGGGAACCGAACCCGGGGCCTCCCATATGGTAAACGGGAGCCCTACTGATTGAGCCACAGCCGCTTCCCATGTGGTTGAATTTAATCTACACAAAACCCTGAGAGGTAGTCACTACTCTTATTATTTCCATTTTACAGATGAAGAAACTGAGGTATTGAGATGTTCACAACTTGCCCATAGACACAAACTAGTGTGCCATTCAGCCAGAATTCAAATCCAAGTGTATGTCTTCAGAGACCACATGCTATTGGCTACACAATCTGATGAATAGTCTTCCCCCATTGTAAATTTAAATTTCATACTAAAAATCATATTAGATTTTCCCTAGAGAAATCCTGGAAATATATTAAAAACTTAGATGTGGTGATTTAAAGCAACTAGGTTTTGTTTTGTTTGTTTGCCAGTTATGTGTTATCTTTCAAAAAAAGTTGCAAGAAATGAGGAAGATCACACTTGATAAGGATGATAGTGTAATGAACCATAGGTTTATAAAAGAAAACTGTTCATCATTAATATGAAGTTGCATATCTGGGGCAACATCAAGATGAATGAACTCTCCACCAAGCTGTTCAACAAAATGGCTGTGTGTTGAGTTAGCAGTGCTTAAGAAAGGTGGGCCTGAAGAAATGATGCCCCAGTAAGGCTCGTGATTATGCAAATAGCAAGGCAACATAAACCCTATAGAGAAGGCATACACAGCAAATATGAGCTCAGTCAAGTCATGACTTAGAACAAGAGAACTTAACTAGAAAATGGCAAATCTCAATTTGTTTCCCATGTAGGGAGTTCAGATAACATTTTATCTAGTACCAAATGAAACAAGTGGAAATTCCAAGGATGAAGATCATCTGAAGTCATCAGAGGGGTAGCAGAGTTGTCATAAGCCAGGAAAGTGGTTAGGGCATCTTGACTGGAAGGTGAGACTTTAGGACAGATGAGCTAGGACCCTCAAGTTTTGTTGGGGAGATCTCAAGCTAGAAACCACTCCTGATTGTTCACTTCCAGACTGGTATATTCTGGGAAATAGGAATTATGGATTATTTATAAATATGCCTCACCACTTCCGTTAAAGTGGTTATAAGGGGAGGAAACACAACTCAACCCAGTTTTTAGCCCCAATGCCTGGCACAGCCTGAGTACAATAAATGTTTGTCAGTTCTCTTTTATCTATGTCTTCTTGTTTGAGTTTATAGGAGGAAAGCATTAGCCTCCAAATGTTTGGTTTACCTTCTTTGTGGTTGTGGTCTGTTCACTGGGAGCTGAGAGACATACTCAATGGCTTGTGGTAGGGATCCGACATCCAGTGCTACACTGAGGCTTGAAGTTGATCCAACTACACATAAAAATTAACAAGAATAGTGATATCATTCAGTAGTATTTGACATGTAGTGAAAAAGAAACTGCCAATTTGTTTGAAAGTCATAAGGTCCCATACTGTCAACATAAAATATATCAAGTGGCTGATTGAAGCAATAACCTCTCTTTGTAGACCAGTAAGAGGTAGAGATTAGGAAGTTGTCTCTCAGATTGTCACAATATGGGGACAGATGTGGCTAGCTGAGTTTTCCCTCATTGACTATGGAAACTTGATGGGCAATCCCAAGTTCCTGAAGCCAGTCTAATTTGCCACGTCCTGAGGTTTTTATAAGGCCAGGCCAGAGAGGGACCGAATTTCACAGGGTCAAACAGTCTGGTGCTGCCCTCTTTGGGCCTTTAACCAAACCAGCTCAGGGGCAAGGCCAAGGCTCAAGGCCTCAGAGAGTAGGAGTAAGTAACCATATCTAGTCTAGGGAGAAAAGAAGTAACATTTTATTGACCATGTGTTATGAAGGAGGCTCTTTACCGGGTGCTCCATATGCCTTAGCTTATTTATTCTTCCTTATCGTTATAGGATGTTGGCATTGCTATCCTCACAGAGACTGTGGTAAAAATAGTTCAGGGAGCTTACGTTGAACTACACCATGGCACAAGTCTGGTGAGTTGTGAGATTGGGATTTGAACCATGTTATCAGAACAGATAAGTATATGCTGGTCCAGCCAATAAAACCCAAGAATAGAATCTGGGTCATGGCCAAAAAGGCCTCGAGGACAATGTGCTTACATAGAGCACCGTTTACCTATAGCATATTACATTCTAAAACACAGTTTACAGAAAGAAAGAAAATAATTGTAAATAGCCAGTCATATCCTATGAGTCAGAACACTACTCCTACCAACTTCATTTTTAGGGAAACCTAGTCACCAGATAATGTGCTTCTAAGACCTGAGCATTTTAATAGGGGCCTGAGGTTCTTTAGAGTGTCTCCTAATGCTGGTAAGAAGAATCGACCCAAGTCAGGACTGTCACACCATACCTACTCTTAGCTTTTGGATCAGTTTGTGCAGTATTTTGAATTTCTTAGGCAAGCCCACTGGAGACCTTCTGAAACATCTATTCTCTCGGCTTGAAGATAAACAGGTGGGATTAGTCTGCCAATTCATTTACCTTGACTTCCAACATAATGTTTAGATGCTTTCTAGACATATGCATCATCAAATACTCTGTATGCCAATAGAACTTTTTCCAGCTGACTCGGATCATGACCTTAGACAGTAACTGATCGACACAAGCTTTCTGGTTTCAGAATTTTGAAGGCTTAAGTGCCCTGGAGCAATGCCCTTGATTGCCTATTTCAGCCTTCCCTGCAACTCACCAAGAAAATTGTTTCACACTCAGATTCTCAGATGTAGCTCAGTCCTGCTTAATCTCTGGAATCTTCTTTAAAATATAGCAAATATAGGATAAGAAACAGCTAGAGTCAGGAAAGAACAAGTAGCAGGCACCGCACCAAGCCTGCTGACAAGCTTTCTTTAAGATCTCCAACCTTGTCCTCAAAACTCATGCTTCCCTTTCTAATTCCCTTTCCTCCTCTTTACAAAAATGTATCTCCACTGGCTTGGCATAAAATATGAATTCTCCAGATGCAGGCAGTCCTCATCACACCTGCCACATGTTTTCTACTTTACATCCGTTTGACCCTGTCTAGCTTTGGGATCTGTTTGGGATCTGGCTGCCACTGAAAAGGGCTAAGAAGAGAAAACATGAAAATCTATTTAGGTAGTAGTTTGCAGCTTCCCATAGAAGTGACAGGTGAGGGTGCAGGGCCAAGAGGAGGGAAGAGGTCTGCGTGTACTGGGCAGACTGACTAGGCCCCCAGCAGCCTCCCTGCAGGTGCTGCGGTGTGAAGAATGCCACTTGCTGGCTGTGTCCACTGGCACATGAGCAGCGTGACTCGAAGGGTTAGGTAGGATCCTTCTGTATATAACAGGACTAAGAGGGCTTATTTATAAGACTTTATGGTGTTAGACAAAAAGAAGTGTTAAAAAATGAACCATTAATGAAAGGTATATAGTTTTATTATCAATTAACTTGAGCTTCTGATTAATTTACTCTAGATACTATGCAGTGGAGTCTAATACCACCTCCTACTGCTGCCCCATAAAGGGCATCAATTACCCCTGACCAAGGTAGCTAACAACACGGTTCTCTGTCTGGTCTGGCCCGCGGCGCTCCTCCTCTCTCCCAGCCCTGCCGATTCAGCGCAGTGCTCTTCCTTGGGCTACCTTTATTTGTTTTCCATCCCAGGCCCTTATTACTAAGTTTTTAGTCTTTCCATCTGCAAAAGCTCAAACTTCAATGTAAGCTTGTGATTCTGGAGCCTTGAATTCCTCTTCTAGGTTCTTTAAAACGCTGGCTGCCTGCTTTACTTGTTAATCTCAGACATGGCTTTTAGGATCTGAAATTCGCTCTCCAGCCTCAGCATTTTCCTCTGCCTCTATTCTCTCTATTGAGCTCTTTCTCCCAGCCCTGCTATGGTAAAGGAAGGGAAGCCCTTGCTGATATGGGACCAAATTGACTAGTGTCCATACTGTTCAGCCTCCCCCCACCCCAAAGTCCTCCGCCAGGGACAAGTGCCTCCATCCTCTCCTAGCCAGTATCATAAGTGAAATGGAAATGGCATCCTGAAATTTCCTCAGGTCATGTGTTAGTGTTACTAATGACTACCTTAAATATTATATTTTGTTAAAAACATCTTAGCACTTTCTAATTACTTTCACACATACTAGCTCATTAATTCAAAATAATGAACTAGTCAGGACAGGTGCAATTCTCATTTTATAAATTAGAAAACGAAGTCACAGGAAGAGACCTGATGTATTTAAGTGCAAAACTGGTAGGTGTCATAAAAACAAGAATTATTGTCTCCTAAAACTTAGCTTATGAGTCTTCTTACCAAATTGCTTATGGAAAACTATTGTGTGAAATGATTTCTGGCAAATAAAATCAGTTGGCCCAGGAGAAACTCACTACTTAAAGGAGCCCTGTTGTAAATCATTTTAAGAAGTAGACGTTCTCTAATGTATCCATTTGATAAATCTGCATTTTTTATATATTTATATTTGCTTAAAATGAGATTATGCATATTTTAACTATTGGCTCTGACCGCTTTCTTCTGACTAGAGGTGGTTGTGACCCGCTGGGTCTGTGATGTGAATAAGAGGCAACAGCTGAGGGGCAGAGAGTGCCTCAGATGGATACTCGAGGGACTCTGGCCCCTGAATTGGCAGGTGGTCAGCTACTTTCCCTTATCTGCCCAAGAAACAGCTTCTAGCAGGACTGGAGGACCAAAGAGCTGGCCCCGAGTCGGCGAGCTGCTTTTGAGATGACCTCATTGCTTGCACCTGCCTTACCCTCCTCTGTTCCCTGACCTCCTGCCGCAGCTATCACAATCTAACTTGCGGGTTTTGTTTTGGATCCGGCCTCTGCCTGCTACTCTTGTGCCTTACCCTTTCTCCAAACTTCATTCCCTCATGATCTCGCTCCTTGCATGTTCCTCAGCTCAGATCTTATCCAGTGGTCCCCAGGCCTGGCTGTATATTAGAGTCACCTGGGAAGTTTTACAGACTTTTCCAATGCCTGGGCCTCACCTCAAACTCCTGATTTAATTGGTTTGGGGTGGGGCCTAGCAGGCCGGTTTTTGTTTGTGTGTTTGCTTGGGTTTTTTGTTTTTGTTTGTGTGTTTTGTTTTGTTTTGATATTTCATGCTCCCCAGATGACTCTAACAGGCAGTAAACTAATCTACTCTATGGCCTGACCTTGACCCTGACCCCTGGTTCCTGGATGGCCCTTAAGATCTCTTTGTAGTTGCTCTGCTCCTGGAGCATATAGCTAGAGTGACCAACTTGTCCCAGCTTGCCCAGGACTTTCCCAGTTTTAGCTCTGACATTCCTGCCTCTGAGAACCCTTTGAGTCTTGGGAAAACTGGGAAAAATTGGTCACCCTAAGCATAACAAAATGGTTAACTTTGTGTGCAGTCTCCAGAAGCAGAATCTCTGGGTTTAAAGGCCCTTCTTTACATTCATGTTGCTTTGAGCCTTAGTTGCTTCAGCTGCAAAAGGACCTACCATGTAGGAATGTCATGTAGATGACAAAGGTTGATATATGTAAAACACCTAGAACGGTTCCTGGCATATAGTAAGCACTCAATAAATATTAACTAAATTAATCTTATCATGCACAATTAGAATATAGTCAATATAGATACTTGCTTTGATGACAGTAAGATAGGAGGCCATGCTTAAAGAGCTGAATATAATCAAAGTCCTTGGCTTGCCATTCATTCATTCTAATCCTGGTGTTTCTTCATTACTGACTTCAGGATGGCCTTGACCTTTTCTCAGCACTTCTGCTCTTCTTGTGTAGTGCACATTTACCATGAGTTGGAACATATAAACAATAACAACAAAAAGAGACAGGTGCTTTTATTTTAACCATTCTGAGTGTTTCTTCTATATCTTCTTAAAAAAACTTGGAGAGGCCAAATCCAGGCAACAGGTAAAAGCCCTGAATCCCCACTCCTGGCTGGCATCTCCATCATTGACTTGATGTGCTCCTTGTTGCCCATTAATTCCAATATGCTCCCTTCCCCTTGGTTCCCTCCATGTCCCTTTTCTGAGCTTGTCAAAGTTTTCCCTTCCTCCAGGACCTCTTGAGAGTAGCAACCAAACAAACTTCCATGCTCCTAAGGGGCCATATCATTCCGTTTTCCAGATCTTGGCTCAAGCCAGAGCTCCAAGCCATAACAAGCTCCTATATCATCTCTGCTGGTCCAAATCCTACCCACTCTTCAAGGTCTGGCTGAAACATACCACCTCTGTGAGAACTTTCCTGATTCATTAGCTGGCATTTATAGAGCACTTGCCATCTGCCAGGAACTAGGCTCGAGTGAGAGCTATAAAGCCTTAACCTCTGCTCCAAAGGGATTAATTCACAGAGGAAGACAGGCTTGCAAACCAGGAAGTACAGGCACAGGGAAGCAATGTCAGTTCTTTGAGGGTGGGTGGGAAGTCAGGAAAAGATTTCAGGGAGGGGTGCCATTGAAGCAGGATCCTGAATGAAGCACAGGTATTTGCCAGGTGACGGTGGAGGGTCATAGTTCAGGCAGAGAAGGCAGCATAAGCAATGGCAAGAGGACATGAAACTGCCTGGCGTGTTAGGAAACCCTAAATAGTTGGCATCTCTGGATTGTAGGAGCAAGTAGAGGCCCAATAAGAGATGAATTCAACCCATCCTGATTTCTTCCCCCTTTCACCACCCATCTGCATAAGGCTAAATCACATAATCATTACTGACTCCAAATTCCAATTTTAAATTAAGTGAGGGCAGGAATTTTCACTTCTATGTATCTTCTAGTAAAATTTGTGGACATATGTTGCTTACTAATTAAAATGGTTGATTGCACCAATAACTCTTTGGAGGATGGATCTATATTGTACAAACATGTATATACATTTGTTCTTTAATTATTTCATTTATTTCCTTTGGAATTTGTATGTCACTCTGTAGAGATCATTGTGAAAACTCCCTACCACACCACCACTACCACCACCTTCTCTCTCACCCTGGGCTCCCTTGGAAGCAGAATTTGTCCAATCCTACTGTTCCACATTCCAGCCACAACTTAGACTCTCTCCCATGTACCCTTGGCTCAGTCACAGCATGGAATATAAAACTAGGGCTAAGAGAAACCAGGCTTTATCTAGAATCAGGGTCACTCCCCAATACTCACCTAAAGCCATTCTTATAGTCTTCCTTCTTTGAGCTGTCCTTTCATTGCTTGGCTTTGAATTTCAATTTCTTTAGTGTTCACTTTAACTACCTTCCTCTGAACCCATTTTCTCTGCTCCATATTAACTGGTTCCTTGATCCAAGCTTGTGGCTTTCCTGGATGTGTAGTCACTGCCAAATCCTTCCTATACAAAAGGTATCAGGAGTTCTTGACCTTGGCTGTGCATGAGAAGCACATGTGAACTACATATGAGGTCAGGTGCTTAGCCTCTGCCCTGGAATAGGAAATATTGGAGGACCATGGTACTTATATATCAACAATAGCAAACAAGAACAGCAAGAAACCCACAAGTGATTCTCATACACAGGCAGGGATGGGAGTATTTCATTAGATATTAAATCTTGGTTTCCTCAAGCTACTTCTTTCCTAGTACTGCATAAGCCCTAAATTGTGTTTGCCCAGATTGTGGGGAAGAGAAAGACAAAGAAGACCATTTGTTCCTAAGTGCCAGTTTATGGGGGCACTACAAAGACTTTGCATGTTTTATACAGAGGCAATAACTATAGATTGAGAGAACCTAGTCATCTTATATTTCCACCTGACCCCACTGATTACATGGGGGGGATGAGGGGTCCAAAACATAATCCTAATAATAACTGGAAACGTGTTTGGAAAGCTAGCTAAAATTTTTAGTTTTACAACATGTTGTGAAGATCATTCAACCTGAACATTCTTGGAAACCAGACGTTTTCTGGGAAAATTTGAGGTTCATAGCTGTAGGCTTTTAGGAAACAAAAACTTGAGGACAGTCTTGACTAAGGTCATGCCCACGGTGGGGCACATGGTCCAGCCAAGGGAGGCCTCGGTGACCTCCTGCTTTGGCCGACATCTCCAGTAAGCTGATCTCTTCTGCTCCCACTTCCCTTTGCTGTGGCTCCTGAATCTCTGAAGTGTGCTGACACTGTTGGTTATCCCAGACACCAGCAAGACTGAGCTGGTTCCTACAGGGATATCCATTTTACGAAGCTGAATGTGATTGAAAGAACTTGGTGTAAGTGGTGCACTTATCAAACCAAGACTTTTCCATGCTATTCATTAGGCAAACAAATTAATGTCAGGCCTCTTAATCTGCTGGGCCATCAAGGGACAGACCGGTTCCTTGATAGGATTCTTTTATGAAGAGTTACTTGTGTGAGAGAGAAAATCTTTGTAGAGACCCTAAGGGATGCACCAATACACAAGCTCATTTTCTGCAGAGCAGATGCAGGCAAGGGCAGCCTGGCCTGCTGTGGCAGCACATGGGCCTTGGTAATCAGAGCAGGGGTCCCAGGACCTGGTTTCCAACCTAGGTGTTTCCAGTTAGGCATGTGACAAACCCTCTTAGCCTCAGTTTCTCTATCTGTCAAATAGGTATAGTAACATTAATCACCAGCTACATAGGTTTTTATGAAATCTAATAATGCTGCCTAAGAACATTATAGACACTCTACAAATCTATAGAGGTGTCCTGTACTTACAGAATTCTGGTTTTAGCATTCCTCACTTACTCTAGGATGCAATGGGGTTACTAGAGACAACTGAGCCGTTCCTTCTGAGTGACTTGGAGCACTCCTCTCCCTCTCTCCTACGTCATTGCCCCAAGATGCTACCTGGGTGAGGAGGAGGAAGAGGTGGAGGAAGAGGAGGAAGGAAAGAAGGAATAGGGATAGTAGAATCATATGAGTGGAGCAGAATTGACAAGTAGTGATTTTTCTTTGCCATTTCCCAAAAGATATATGTTTCTAATTGTGCCTCCACCTCTCTGAATCTAGAGCCCTGTTTGGATACTAGGTGGGGAGAGAGGGGAAGCAAGAATAAATATTAAAAAGACATGAGTCCTGCCTATAAGAAACATTTTAACTTAACTGTGGTGACAGATAGCTAGCTTTAAGTGTCCTAAAAAACATACCAACAAGTAAAAACTGATAAATCTCTCTCCTTTTCCAAACTCCTTTATCCTTCAAATCCCTACTGCTACCTAAAAAGTCTTCCTTGAAGTTCCACTCCTCAATGAGTGCACAGAACTTGCATGGAAGCTTGAGATTGGTACACTTTAATTTCTCTTGTCCAACTCCCATAATGTGGAGATGTTATAATAAAAGAGTGTCTGGAGTGAGAATAAAAGTACCTATAACTGGGGCACAGGGGTGGGTGGAGTAGGTGATTGGGAGGGATTTGCCATATAAGGAAGTGGGGAAAGAGGGCTTCAGGTCAAGGAAGACCACTCACAAAGTAAAGGTAGCAAGAGACAGCATGGAGCATTTACCAAACAACAAGTAAGTCAGGAGGTCAGGAGGATAGCGTCCGTGTGAAAGAGATCCTGGAGGTAGGTGGAAGGCATGGCCAACCCTTGGTATCTCATTCCCTATTTTTAAGAAATTTTAATTTTATATTGCTGGAAATGGATAAGTATTAAAAGATTTAAAATGATCAGTGTATGTGTTGGTAAGTGAGTGTGAGTATGATATGATCAGATCTGTGCTTTAAAATCTCACTGTGGTAGAAAGTAAGTGGAAATCGCACTGGAGAAGAGCGGCAAATTGAAAGCTAGGAAGGCTATTGTAAAACTTCAGGTGAGAAATGAGGAGGGATCAAGCAGCCACGATGAAGGGAAGAAGTGGGTTTGCTTTATGCACCCCTTGTGTGAAGCTAGAATTCAGTGTACACACTGGATAGAACAATGGGTTCCCACCTCAACTCATCCACTTTGTATAGCTGGTGACCTGGGACAAATCACTCTCTCTCTCTAGAACTCCTTTTCCTCATCTGTAAAATGAGAGGGTTGGGCTAGATGTATTGTGGTCCCTTTCAACACTCACATTCTCTAATACTATGATTCTAGTCCAATTTGAATGGCATCCAAGGAAATTTGGTTAGTGAAGTTACCAAACGACTTCATTATGCAGTGATCTTTAAAATGACAAGACTTCATAAGGCTATTGTGAAAGATAATAATAGTGTTTTGTTTTTATACTACACTTTCACACCTATAACCACCCAGAATCTGCAATAAACTCCATCATATCATTGTGAGGCAAAAAAATACAATGATCATTATCCATATGTAAAGAGGAATTGGAGTCCCTGAAAGCTCAGAAGACCTGCCTAAGGTCCCAAACAAGTCATAGAGGAGTCTGGACTAGACTCCATGGCTCTGAACTTTCAATGCAGAGCTCTTCTCATTACTCTGGGTGCCTCTGGTCTGACCTGAACCTTCCAGGTGCATATCTAGTTTGGGACCTCCGCCGCCCCCATGAGCCCTTAGATGTAGTGTCACCAAGATCAGCCTCGGCTTGGTTTGTTAACTTGGCAGGAATGACCCTGAGTATTTATGACCTCCTTGTGCTGAAGAAATATTATTGGGAAAAGTGTCCAAGTAGATTCATTTTTAGAATAACAGAGACCTGAGTATGATTACATGCAAACACAATCTGAAATTCTCTCATTTGTTATGTGAATGAAAAGCCAAAATGCAACTTTTTGGCATTTTCCCAAGTAGCTCAGAGAGTTTGTATTCTGCCTGGTGTGCTGGCCTGGGAAATGAAATCTCATAGGAAAGCAATTGTGAAAACGTTTTACAATCCAGAATTCTTCCTTGCCCTTTCTTCTGCTCCTCTACCATATTCCAGGAAGGAGCCTTCAGGGGTCTGTGATGAAAGGAGAGAATAAATTCCTCACAGAATTCTTACTCTTTAAGAGATATGCAAGGTCATGGTAGATTGTTTCTTACCCTTCTGACTCCCCAGCTCTGGACAAATCTATTTACTCCACCTCCTCCATCTCCTAGCACAAGTTTCACATTGACTGGGCAGAGATTGGGTGGTTATGGAAAGAAGAAAGGAAGAGAGGGAGGGAGAAGAGAGATGTCTAGGTATTTATAATATTTAATGAGCATTTCCTGGGGAGCAGGCATTGTACAGTCACTTTACATATGTTATCTTTTTCATCTTCATGATAATCCTATGAAATTAATGATATTATTACCAGTTTAGAGATTAAATCAAGGAAGTGAAGTAACTTACTCAATATCACATAGTTAAATTGAGCTAGAATTTGAACTCAGGAACATATGACTCTAAGTCCTTTCTACCTCAGCATGCTACTTTCCAGTCCCATTGGTCAGTTTGCCACTGACCTTGAAAGTTTATCCAAGATGATGATCTCAGTTTTGCACAATATGGCTAAAATATGGGCATCATAAAGGGAAGGAAGACAAGAAGTGGAGATTATATATAAATCTGACTAATATTTATACAGATTTTCCCATCTTCACATAAGCTTATCTCTATTTCCCACTCCATATTTCTGATGAGGAAACTGAGGCCTATAAAAGTTAAGTATTAGGCAACACAGCCAGTTAGTTTCAGATCCAGGGTTTGAATCCAGGTAGTGAACTACATTTTGGAGCTGGTTCAACTCCACCATGTTCTCTCATATAGCTCTTCATCCATCCATGGTAAAGAGCCAGTGATAGTGGCAAACACAAACTTGTTCAACATTTTAAGGGTTAAAATGTCACTGGCATTCTTGTTTTGTTAATAACTCTAAAAAGACTCTCTTGAAATTTCCCATGATAAAGGTAGTGACTTCACAGACCAAGTTGTAGAAATGCTTACATTGACATTTTCACCAGCTTTTCCTTTTACCAGAACTCTTCAAATATTATAGGATTAGTAAATGTGGTTTTAGGGTGATTTGGTCCAGAAATTTCCAGAAAGAACTTATAAGATACGGTTTCCACATTCCAAAATTAAAAATGCTCACTATCTACACTCTACAAGGAAGTAAGGGGGTGGTAGGAGAAGTTATAACCAGGTCCTCGTGAAAAAGACTCAATTACTTGAAATTAGTGGGAACCTCTAAAATCAGAAGCCAAGGCCATTAATCATTCAGCCAAACTCTCCATGAAGTTGGCATCACACACTTACCCACACACCTTTAATGACTCAATTCACAACAGGCAATCTTGAACTGCAGGGACAGTCCTCAGAACAAAATTGCTGCCAATGGAATGTGAATGCTATCATTAAATTAAGGAGTATGTTCCCTTTCTAGTCCATAAATGTGCCTTAAAGTAAATTTTTAAGATTGGGCTGGGGGCATTGCAATTGTTTCCGGGGTTGAAAGTGATACACAGGAAGATTTTTATCTCAATATATGGCAGGAATTCTTAACAATTGATCATAGAAGGGAATGATATGTCTTCTCAACGAGTGAATTTGTTATACCTGGGAGTACCCAAGGGAGGCTGGAGGAAAAGGGTGCTGGAGAAAGGATATCTACATTGAGTGGGAGGAGGTTGGAGTCAATTTCCTACCAATTCAGAAGCATTTGTGTTCTTTTCTGTTATTTCTTAGTGTGACATAGTTAATGGAGAAGACAAATAACCGAGTGAACTGCGAGAGCTCCAGATGGATTGTAAGATCACAATGACTTTCCGAAGAGAAAACTGTCAGAAATAGTGGTCATTTCCAACTAGATGATTCCACAAGCCCTGACACCAAGCCCAGGGTCTTCTGTGCAGGGATCACCACCAATCTTTTATCCCCCAGAAGAGTGGCTTGAGAGGAAAGAATGTCTTCTATATATTCCAACCTAATTCTCCTGAAATTTTCATTAAGCCTCAGCAAATTAGAGTTTGTCTGAGATGTTTAATTACTTGGCTCTTACTATATTGACTAAACATATTAATTTTACCAGAAAAGATATGAAAAACATTTTAGATAAAGAATTTTTTAAAATACAGGTTGTCTTGAAGTCAATATGGATTCAGTCTCCTCCCTTTCCAACAAACATTTATAGAGCATGAACTATGAAATAGGAATTGTGCTAGGTACTTTCACATTCATTAACCTTGAAATGGCATTATAAGGCAGTTGTGATTGCTTCCATTTTACAGTAGGAAGCACTGAGAGTCAAAGTTGAAGGACAATCCTAAAATGACTCTCTAACCTTCGTGATGATTTTGGAAGAAATATTCACTCCCATTCACTCCCAGTCCTTGAAGTATCCTTATTAGTGGAGAAAAAATAGCTACTGATGCCCAACAGAGTTTACTTCCAGGGAAATAATATGCTGATATCATTGGGATTTTCTACTTGACCTCCAATTATGCCAGGAATTAAATTCACCAGGATAATTCCTACCCTTTGAATTCACCAGAGGTTGAATACGCGCGTGCATGCGCGCGCACACACACACACACACATTATGTTGATGGAAATGGTTTTCTTTTTCAGAAAAAACTGGATGCAGAGGTATATTCCCAAAAGATGAAATATGTAGGTCTTTCGGATCTTTTAATCAATCCTGATTTCTGATCTATCAGAAAAGGGAGGTGCAAGGCATGGATAACAGTAGAGTTGGGACTACTTGACTGATTGGTATTCAATCAGTGAAGAACTCACAGCATATTCATATAGTAATGATTTAAGCTGAAGAATGCCAACAAATATATTCAATGTATTAAAGAACTATATTCTTGGTGGTTTGTTATCATAGTCAATAATGTTCCCTAATGAAACTCAGCATTATATTTGAAATGTCAAACACACACATGCAAACACACACCCATAAATATAAAGACATACATTTGTAAGGACACACTCTGCTTATATTGTAAGAACCTCAATGTTCTAAATCAGTGCTGTCCAATGGAAATGTTTGTGATGATGCAAGTCGTTCTCTATCTCTGTTATTTCATATGATGACTGCTATCCACATGTGTCTACTGAACACTTGATATGTGGCTAGTGCTACTGAGAAACTGAAGTTTTAATTTAATGTAATTTAAATTAAATTTAAATAGCCCAATGTCCTTAGTATCTGTCATACTGAACAGTGCAGTTCTAAGTCATATGAGCACACTGAACATGGCTTCAATTTTGTTTGGAAATAAACAGCAAGCAAGGCTAAAAACAAACAAATAGAATACTCAATTAGTTTCCTGTAATATTTTAGTACAGGCTCCATTTTGCTTTCCAAAAACTTGTTTGACCTTTTCAAGAAATGAAAAGCAAAGAGAAAATTTTAAACCTGGAAAATGTGTTTCAACATGTAATTCTATGCCTAAGGGAACTTAAAGAATAGAATTTTAGACCTATAAGAGATCTTAGAAATCATGCAGCTTTAGATTTGATTATAAGAGGTGGGCTGAACACTTTTTAAAATCTCCACTTCTTGTACCAAGTCATTGTATACATGAGGAAAAAAAAAAGAAAACTTAGAACAAAGCCATATTCAAAAACAAGAAAAACACCCCCAAAAATGACAGATGCCACTGTCATTGTGATAATAATGATGGAAATTTGCTGCTTTACCACCCCACAGGGAGGCTGTCATGGGTAATTAAAATTTGTGCAGGAAATTGTGTGGGAAATTTTTCTTGAACAAGACAAGCATTTAACCAACAACCACCAATAATCTGAGGAAAGTGAACATCATAAAAGGAAACAGGGAAAACAGTAATCAGAACAGCCCTTAATATATCTAATATCTTCAGGGAAATGGAGAGAATTACATTCCTGAAATATGAAATAAAGATATGAAACAAGGAGAGTAGATTATAAAACAAGAGTAGGCAGCTATGAGAAAAAAATCAGTTTACAAAAATGAAAAATATAATGGTTGTGGCAGTTTGATATTATTTATGAATTCCAAAAAAAAGATATTTAATTATGTTTGTAAACTGGTCTGTTCCTCTGGGTGTTATACCTTTTGATTGTCTTAGATTCAACTGAGATGTCTTTGATTAAATTGTTAAGATTAGGGCTTTGATTTGACCATGTCATTAGGGCATGCAGAGTTGAGTCCTTACCTCCTTGGTGGGGATAAAACAGACTCTCACACAGAAGTAGACTCACAGGAGAAGAACACAGAGGAATAGAGATGGCTTATTAGACAGGCTTCTGTGGGCCCAGGAAGAGCGATGAGCCTGATAGTCTACAACTGACCTTGTGAAGAGACCAGAGCAGCTGAGCCCAGAAAGAAATGAGCCCCAGGAAGAGAGACCAGCCCTCTGCCAGTCTACAACTGAGATCAGAAGAAGCTGGGACCATGGAGCCTTAAGAGGAAAGAGGAAGGCTAGACCTTCGCAGACATCACCTGCCATCTTGCATCAACATGTAGCAACAGACTTTGGGTGAGAAAGTACCTCTTAAGTAACTTTGAGTTGGACTCTTTAGGGCCTTGTGACTATAAGCTTATACCCCAAATAAATACCTTTTATAAAAGCCAACAGATTTCTGGTATTTTGCATCAGCACCCCTTTGGCTGACTAATACAATGGTTGAAACAAACAAAACATACATAGATGAAGGGCAAACTAGGGAGTTAACTGTTAAGCTGACTTCACATGGATAGATGAGATAGAAAGTATGAGACAAAAATTAAGCAATATAGAAATTTGATCTACAAATTCCATATCCAAATCCATCTATCCATTTAGTAGGAGTTCCAGAAATCACAATCAGAAAAAATAGAAAGGAGACAACATTTAAAGAAACAATGCCACAAATGTCCCAGAACTTTAAAAAAAAAAAAAAAAAAAAGTGCTTGTGTTGCAAGAATCTGTAAAACTGAGAAGGATCACAAGCTACAGCACACCTGCACATATTCAGAATGTCAGTGAAAGAGAAATTCCTAAAAGCTGTGGAAAGGCAGACTGCCTTCAAAGGTAAGAGAATGGAGTGACATAAGCCATCTCATTAGGAAATCATAGAACTTTTACTTGTGTGTGAGAACCTGAGTTGTGATTTGTAGTTAGCAGAACTCGAAATGTAACCCAGATATCAGACTCTTTTATTCAGTATTCTTCCAACTACTCCACAAAATATACAAAACAATTTCTATTTGGATTTTGGACTTAGTAGAGAATGTGTTTGTATTTTCATTATTGTTAATTTTGTAGTAGTGTTATATTCAAAAAGAAGAAACCAAGTTCATTCATTAAATTAATATCTATCAAGCAACCCAATACAAGAAAGGCTTATAAGTACTAGATGGGCTTATAAATATTTCCAAGTACTCAAAATATGGTCTCTTTTTTTCATCTCTCTCTCTGAATGTGAATATGTGTATGTTGTCCAACCACACTCTCCCCTGCATCTATAAAAAAAGAAGCCAATTAGCAGGGAGCAGGAATTATGGAACATGCCAAGGAATTTCCAGCATACTATAAGGCCTAGAATGCTCAGAGAATGTTAATTACCTGACTCATTAAAGAAGTCAAAGCTCCAGGAATTCTCAAAGGATCCCATGACCTTAACTCCCTTTGCTAGGCCATCTTGATTGTTTGAGATGAATAAGTGCATTTGCATTCTGGGTGTCATTTCCTCCCCGGAAAAACACTGATGTTAGTCTGACTTAAATGGTGATTTGAGTGTGGACATGGAATTGTGACCCTACCATCTGCAAAATCTCTTTAGCAACCTAGACCCCTCTTATAACTCTTCTTTCATATCTAAATATCACCTGCAGCATCAAAATACTTATGCTCTCCTCTTGAATCTTCAAACATGAAGTTCTATTCTAATGAAGAAAGTTTACTCATTCACTTTCTCACACACTATGCTCACCCTGGCATTGATGAAGTTACCCATGTGTGTAATGTATTATCCCTGAGGTGTGCTCATACAAATACCAGCCATTCTTGAAGGCCTATTGCCAAGCACATCTTCTCCATGAAGCTGTCTGTAGCTCAAGATGATCCCTTTCTCTTCTGGGCCTCAAAAAAGTACAGTGTTTGTCCAATATTTCCTGGCACTTTTAAAATTATCTTTGTGATCTTTTTGCTAATAGCAGTGTTTTGGAACCCCAGAAAATCATGTTCTTAAAGCTAATCCATTCCTGTGGATGTAAACCTACTGTTTGAAAGGACCTTTTGATTAGGTTACTTCAGTTAAGGCTTGGCCCAGGATGGGTCTTAATCCTCTTACCGGAGTTCTTTAAAAATGGGATGAATACAGTGAGGGTGAGAAAGAGAGAGAGGGATGGGTAGGGGGTGGGGGGAGAGAGAGCCACAGAAGCAAGAATCTGAAAGCAACAGAATCTGGAAAAGAAGGGAAAGACCAGCAGATACTGCCATGTGCCTTGCCATGTCTTCGGGAAGAAAGCATTGCCTTGATGATGCCTTGATTTGGACATTTTCTCAGCCTCAAAACTGTAAGTGAATAAACTTCCATTGTTTAGACCTGACCCATTTCATGGTATTTGCTTTAAGCAGCCCAGGAAACTAAAACACTAACCAATATTGAAGGCTTAGTATATGCTAGTACCTTTCATCTATTATTGCACTTAATCCACACTTAAGTGTGCTACTTAATGATGCTAAGTAGGTATTACTATTATTCTTGTTTTGTAGGTGAGGAAACTGAAGCTTAGGAATGCTAAGTAACTTGCTGAAGATCACAGAGCAAGTATCAGCGCCAGGGTAGACCAAAAGCTGCCGGGTATGTTTGTGCTCTTTAGTATGTTTGTACTAGGTACGGAGCAATAGGGCAAGTGGGATCTGCTATCCAACCCACGCTTTCCTCACCAAATCAAGCAAGAGCCTGCCTGGAGGAAAGGATATCTTTTTCTAATTTGCCACCACATTTAAAATAGGAAGTAATGAGGCCCAGAGACGTAAACTTAATTAAGTTTACACAGCTAGTAGAACCTGAGCTATCATTTCAGACACTCCATTGCCCTTTCTACCACCATACATGGATTGCATTTTACTTGGTATTTTATTATACACTGTCTATGATTGTTCTCTGGTTGCTCCTTGTGTCCTTATCTTATAGCCATAGTAAACTGTGAACTCCTTGAGGGCAAAGACCATTTCTTATACTTGTTCCAACAGCATATGCCATATCTAGCATGTCAAAGACATCAATAGGTGTTTCTTAACTTGAATGGATGCTTCTCAGAATAAAGTTTCTTCGTGGCCTTATACATTCCTCTGCAATAGCACTTCTCATATGGTCCTGAGAAAACACCAATCTGTACTCATCCCACTTAGAGTAATATGTCACTAGCTCCCCACCAAGAGCTAATTCTATCCTACTTAGGGTCTTTACTCATGTCATTGGTTTCCAAACAGCAGCAACCATATCTTGGAAGCATTCTTGGGAAATTCCCTTTATCCCTTTCTTCTTTCCATGCCAATTCCATCTTTAAAGTAGTATGAAAAGGTGTGAAGAATGAACGTGGAATCAGGCCTTAGACATTTCAAGAATAATAACTTACACATGTCTTGAAAGGTTTAGGTGTAAGATGAACACCATAAGCTCCAGGCACGTTTATGGAGTCAAAAAGGCAATATTATTTATATAAGAATAGATTGAGGCCTAAGTGGTAGACCTGGGCATGGACCCCAGACTGTGTAACTCTTGATCCATTGTTCTTCCCTCTCATCACAGATGCTGTGCCCTAGAGGGTGAGGGGAGCTTGGTCCCCAAAATGGCCATCAGGGGTAACTGCTTGAATACTATTTCAGCCATTCATGAAGACTAAACTGGGTAGAGACTCCAGGAAGTGTGTAACAGATAAGGCATCTTGAGGAGTTAAAAATAAACTCTCCTAAGCATCCTTTAGAAAGATAGTGAAGGAAATCATATCATAGCTAGGTAAAAATTCAATAAAGTCTTCCCCACCAGCTAAGGAAAATGAGCAAGAATTTTAGCTCTGACCCAGCCCACAGGCAATTTCAACCATTCTCGCAAGGACTACTTCTTCTTCCCAAAATAAATGTCTGCTCCACTTGAGTTAAAATTAGACACACATCAATTCTGCCTGTTGACACAGAAGCCTCTGGCAAACAGGGTGGAATCCAGGCCCCTCCACAGAAATGACCAAGCTCTGCAAACATTTCTGAGATACCAGGAGCTGAAGGATTGAAATGTCTTGCCATTTCTTCATCACAGTATCCTCTGCCCCTGTTTTGCAATCATATTCATCCCATCGAGCCCCTGAGCAGGACAAAAAAAACTTCCTTTTTCATTGTGGCTGGGGTTCCAAATTAGAGTAATACATACATGAGATGGTCTATTTTTTTATATATATAACAACACTAATTCCTGGCTTGTCTTAGCCATTGTTCATTATCTCAGTGATCCATTGTCCATTATACATTCATTCCACATATACTTATTGACCACCTACTCCTGTTCTGGAGCATTAGACAGGGTCCCTGCTCTCAGTGGCCCCATGACAAAGTTATGGAAAATGTTATCTTTCCTATGATAAATAAGGGAATAGGCACTCAGGAAAGTTAAGTGATTTCCCAAGGCAAGTGTTGGAGCAGGGAAAAAAACAACTCTCAAACCCAACTCTCAGTATCTCTCAGAGATGCACCTTCCCTTTAGCCCCTATGCCCTTTAAATCAGACAAACCTCATAGCAACATTATTCATGCTGATGTTATGGTTTTTCCCCAAGGATATTAAAGACATGACTGCACATAGGAAGGACATGTATTTTTGGAGGGAGAAATAATTTTTTGTGCCAAGGAAAGGAAGAAATAGAATTTAAGCAAAATTGTACCAACATTTTTTTTCCCTGCAAGAGCTATTTGGATGGTAAAATTTACCTGCTGAGACAACTATTTCAGTTTTGTGATTGTGAACTGTGATACTAGCCCTTGTCATTGTAGGCCTGGGTTCTTGCAAGAGTTTCATAGGTGATTTCTTATTTCTAATCACTTCTTGTTTAAACCTACCCATCAAAGCATTAATCTTCCTAACAAAAAGATTTTCTATTCAACTCATATGCTCTAATTCACCTTCCTCTTGGTAAAACAAGATCTTACAGGATAAAGTCCAATCTCTTTCAGAACCATCCAAAAATCTGCCCTAATATTTTCATCAATTCAGTTCAGTAAACATTTCTTGAGAACTTTGGCTTAAGGTACAACATTGTAAAATCCCAAGCTCTTATACTCAAGAACTCCTGATCTGAGTGGAGGGACAGGAGGAGGAAAAACAGAGCAGTTAGTATGTAATCACAACACAGTGGGAAAATGCCCTTCTAGGAGCTGATAGTAGGCAGAGAGAGAGCTTTTCAGGAGGAGTGAGTATCAGTCTGAAAATATGTGGTCAAGAATGGCCTCCTGGAAGAGAAGATGCTTGCACTTCTCTCCAACCAGAGTCCTCCTCTTCAGCCAGGCCAGTGCACTCACTATTCTCTGTGCCAGCCATTTGCATGTCTGCCTCTTACTTTGGCTTAATTCAGTGACTACCATTTATTGGGCACTTACTATGTCCTAAAATACATGGGAGGAAGTTCACCTGGACATACATATAAGGTATATAAATGTGTTCAAATGTTCACGGGACATTGTCACAGTGGCTAGAGAGTCACACAATAACCGAAAGATTCCTTAATTCTCATCCTGGAGAGCTCTGCCACATTCTCTAATGGAACAGCAACAATCCCCCAAGTACAGGGGATTAGTGAAGGAGGATAGTCCATTGATGGGCCCTTGATGTTGTCGACTATGCTTATGAGTCTTTGCTCTTGATGTTGCAACTTAGCCTAGTGTTATAGGGTACCTAAGAGTTACCTCCTGAGAGCCTCCTTGTTGCCCAAATGTGGCCTCTCTCTAAGCCAAACTCAGCATATAAATGCATTACCTTCCCCCCAGTGTGGGACATGACTCCTGGGGATGAGCCTCCCTGGCACTGAGGGATTACTACCAAGCACCAAATAGGAAAAAGACCTCAAATAAAAGGGGAAAAGGTAAAAACAAATGAATTTATATGGCTAAGAGACTTCACAGTGAGTTATGAGGTCATCCCAGAGATAACACTTATGCACATCTCAGCAGGATCTCATAGACTGCCAAAGTGGAAACTACCCCAAATAGTGGGGCTTCTGAGGGCTCTGGAGACACCCAGGTCCTATGGTCAGGGAAGATAGCTCCGGAGTTTGTTGCCTTGCCAGTGGGCCCTACTTTGAAGTTTGTGCTCCTGAGAGTGACAGAATTGGACTCAGTTATGGCTTCCCTACACATGGCTCATCTGTCCCTTCTATTTGACCCTATCGTTGGTGCTGGAGTTGGTAGGTGTATGTCCAAGAGACTTAAATCTTTGGGCTGTCCATGTGCCAGCTGGGCCCTGAGCCTCAGTGGAGATACTACACCTACTCTCCAGGTCATTGGACTCACCCGACAACTAACAAGGAGGTGAAGATGGACAACCACCATACCAAAGAAACAAGAAAGCCTACAACTGCAAGCAAGTGAGTCCTATCCATCAGCTATATGGGATCGAAGCCCCCTCTCAATTAGAGGTGGAGTGGACATCACCATCCCAGAATCCTCAGGACTGGGGAATGAACTATGGACTAGAGTGGACTTACTGGTATTCTACTATAGATTTATTGTGATTCTAGAAATGGAAGAAATTACAACATTGATGTGGAGGCAGTGGCCATTGGAAATTCTGAGGGCAAGGAGTGGAAAAAACAGGTGTAATACAGGGGTATTTTTGGGACTTGGGAGTCGTCCTGAATGACATTGCAATGACAGAGACAGGCCATTATATATCTTCCCATAACCTACAGAATTCTGTGGGAGAGAGTGTAAAGTACAATGTAAACTATAATCCATGCTCAGTGGCAATGCTCCAAAATGTGTTTATCAATTGCAATGAATGTACCCCATTAATGAAGGATGTTGTTTATCTGGGGAAATGTGGGAGGTATGGGGAGTGGGGCATATGGGAATCCCTATATTTTTTATGTAACATTTATGTTATCTAAGTATCTTTTTAAAAAATTTTTTTTTAATTAAAAAAAAAAAAAAAGAATACAAGGTTTTATCACACCAGCCCTCAAGGTACCTAAGGTTATTGGGAGACTTACTTGTCGCATCTCCCATGTAATTCACTCAATACATTTAGTAGGCACCAGTTTTGTGCAAGATGTATTTCTAACATCATCATTTCCTTTGTCAAATATTCATCTTCAGCGATGTGTCCTATGTGAATACATTCTGTAATCTCCCAGGATTCAGAAACATGTCCTCTCTGATCAAAACATTCTTTCATGATGTGCAGGCTCCCATTATATAGTTTTTTGTTCCTTATGGCATTACCTATATAGGTTTGTCCTTTTGTGTGGTTTCACTGGCCCATGCTGCAGGGCCCCATTAGAAAGATCTGCAAGGATCATGCACTGTGTCACTACCCAGATGATTCTGTGAAGGACTTTTTGTTCTTTTCCTCAGGGTCCTCTTTATGAGGGTCCATGAGAGACATTTCTAGCTGGTGTTAGTATGAGGACAGCTCTGGGTCCCCTGAGCAACTCATCCATTATGAAGTAATAAAATAACATGATTTGCATAATTCATCAAGTTTTCGTTTTCAAAGGAAGATAAGTAATACCGTATAACCAAATTTCTGATCAGCTCATAGGAAGTATTTGTGGAATATTTGACTCCATTTACTTCCTTCTTTCTCATCTACTTTCTTTCCTTTTTTTTTTTTTTTTGCCATTTGATAAGATGCCTTATAAGTCCCTTGTAGACAAAAAAAATTATAAATGAATAAATATATCTGCACTGCTGTTTAATTATCCATGTTTTTCCCACAGGACTAGCATGGGGCCACAGTCTCACTGAAACTCTAAGGGTTGGATTTTCTGGGAAACATTTGACAGTTTTGCTGTTCTGTGAATGGTGGGAAGGTAGGCAGAGTTCCCCTGAAGGAACAAGCAACATTTTTTTTTTTTTTTTTTTTTTTTTTTTGCTTCTCCATCAAAACAAATTGAAACAAAGCCAAGATGTGAATTTCAAAGACCAATCCTGGAGTCATCAAGTGTGAGGTAGCAAAAAGACAATTTCAGGCCTTGAAATTCTCATCTGCTAGGAAAAGGTAGGAAATTGGAAAGCTAACCCCTGTTTCTGTTCCTGATTTGCCAAGCTGTAATGATATTCCTTTCCTTAAGCTTTATTGATTTTGAGAAACTCTAAACCCTGTCTTGCTTTAGGGAGAGACATAGAGGTATAGATTTTTATGTCAAAAAATTTTGTACAATCAACATTTGTTCTTTGCTGAAAGCCTGTGGAGGATGTGGAGAACAGACTTATTGTAACAAGGCTTCAGTGACCAGCATGCAGATTGGCTCCAAGCAGCTTGACTCTGGCCAGGCCTAGTGACCTTCTCTGTAAAACTCATTGCAGCCAATCAGACATCCCAGCCTAGCCCCCAAAAGGATAATGTCCCTGCACAAATTTCTGCCCCCAACTCTTAGATCACCTGGAGAGTTATTGATTCAGCTTCCAGTTATCTTCTGCCTTAACCTATATTGAGGCCAGTGGGTCTTGTAGGCCAGCTGTTACCTGTCTGTGTAACAGAGAGAGGCAAAAACAATGATTAGAGCATCTCTTGGAAGAGTCCTTCTCTGCTCCCCTTTGTTTCTACAGAAATATTCTCCTTAATAATCTGCCACTGGGGGCTAATATTTTATAATAAATACTTGATTCTTTGGATTCAAGTATTTCTTTCTTCCTAAGTCTCTATGTGTTAGCATGAATGAGTCTCTCCAGAGTGTTTCATGCTGATAGCTTTCCTTCCTAGGATTGGGGAAGGGTTGCCTTGTTATTAGGAAGAACAAAGGATAGGGTGGGGAGAAAGAGAGAGAGAGTGAGAGAGGACAAAGGAGGGTGGAAGGAGGAGGGAGGAGAGAGGAGGGAGTGAGTCAGTCCCAAGAAGTAGACATACATATGGATGTATGTACCATTTTTGATGTCCCAGGGTGATCAAAGAAAACTTCAAACATTGCAAGAATTAGTTTAAAGTGATTCTGGGCTGGTAGTGCCCCAGGGATCCTGCAAAAGAAATACAAACTTTCTCTGAAGGAAAATTTCTTCACCTTAAGACTTGGGGAGCCTCCCTTTATTTATTTGTAATAAATGAAATAACCAGCCTACAGTCAATATAACCAAGGACACAAACAAGGGAATATGTTCCAGAACCAGGAGAGGAGAGCAGATGTGGCTCAAGCAGCTGAGCACCCATCTCCCACATGGGAGGTCCGGGGTTCAGTTCCCGGTGCATCCTGAAAAAAACAACAACAACAAAACAACAAGCAAAACAAAACAAACCAAAAAACCAACTCAGGGAAGCTGATGTGGCTCAGTGGTTGAGCACCTGCTTCCCACCTACAAGGTTCCAGATTCAATCCCCAGTACCCAGTACCTCGAAAGAGAGAGAGAGAGAGAGAGAGAGAGAGTGAGTCAGCAAAAACATACAATAATTTCATATTTTACAAATGTTACATAAATACTATAAAATACTGTTTAATATGTCTGAAAATATTAAAAATATCTTTAAAATATCTTCAAGGAATAAGCAAATTTTTAAAAACCACCATTACCACAACAAATAGCTGGGTTCCAGTGAAGAGGTAGGAATCTAAAAAAACAAAAACAAAAACATATCATTCTCATCCTCACAACAAGAAAAAAAAGGTTTAATCTATGAGAACATAATTTTCTTGAATTTATCAAGGATTTGCTATAACAGGGCAATGAACTAGCCTGAAATCTAAGGAAAGGTCGTAGTCCCCAAGGAGAAACAGGACAAAAGCACTTGCTTATCTGGGGCAGGTGCTGAACATCACACAGCCTGGTAAGATATGCTCAGCTAAAATCTGTAGCAATTGCTAAAGTCTAAGTGCAGGCTGGTGTGATAATATAGAACACTGGGACACAAAGGAAATTAGCACCCATCACAGTCTCTTCTCCATGATTAAACTGGTGCTTATAAGAAAGATGGAGGCTAAGTGAGAGACCAGAAGAAACCTCCCATGGGGTGTAGGCCTGGGAGAGGGAAGCAACAGCAACTGCGGGAAAGGCAAAAAGCCCCACTTGGATCCTGCTCTCCTATCTTTCTGACAGAATTATGTCACTAGAGGAAGGACAGCAAAACCTGTGTCTTAGGACAAGAGTAAAGACACAGAGAGGTGGGGGGAAAGAACAGAAAAAAAGAAAAAGCCTCTGTCCCTGGGCGAATGGAAGAGACAGGAAAATATCTCATATCCAGAATGACAGAGATTCTTTCCACTGGGGAAAGGTTACAATCATGGAGAAGTCTCCACATGTGAGAACCAGGGACAGAGCATCTGCCTAAGACTGAATGTACCAGAACAAAAGATAATACCCACATGCTGCTTCTGCCCCAAACAGACTAGCAACCACAGAGTAACAACAAATAATAACCGTTTATGGCTAGAGGAGGGACAATAACATCAAGAGAGTCTCTCTCTGAGTCTCAGGAACAAGGAGAAGACCCAATGCTAAGGATGAATCCGATATTGAGAAATTATCTCTGGCAAAACCAGCTCCCCTCCCATGTACAAGGTTATAACACTAGAAGAATTCAAAGCCTGTGGTAAACTTAGGGTAAATGTAGCAACAACAAATTCAAACTCAGCTCAACTCCAGAGTAGATTGGCTCAACGCCCCTCTACAACAACTAAAAGCATAGTAAAAGGAAAAGCATACCTACTTCTTGTCACAAATAGTATTTGCCTTAGTCTCTATTATCCGACACAAAAGGCTCAGCTTCCAACACAAGTATGAAGCAAGAACTCAAACATTATCAGGAGAAAAAGCAGTCAACAGAATCAGACTCAGATATGACTTAGGTGCTGGAACTATCAGACCAGGAATTTTAAATAACTATGAGTCAGGTGCTAAAGGCTCTACTAGAAAAGGTGGAGAACCTAAATGAACAGATAGACATTTTAGAAAACAGACATAAATATGGAACCTATAAGAAAGAATCAAATGAAAATGCTAAAAATAAAAAAAAAAATAAAAAGAAACAAGAAATGAAGAATGCTTTTGGTGGACTTATAAGAAGACTCAACACAGATGAAAAGAATCAGCAAACTTGAAGGCAGGTCATAAAAACTACCTAAATTGAAACAGAAAGAGAAAAAAGAATGAGAAAAGAAAGAAAAGAAGAAAACAGCAGCCAAGAACTGTGGGAAAGTTCAAGCTGCCTACCATGTGTATAATTAGAATCCTGGAAGAAAAACAGCAAAAGAAGGAGACAAAAAAAAAAAAATTGGAAGAGTTCAAGGTTAATAAAAGAAGATTTTCAAAATTAATGAAATAAGCCAAATCACAATTCCAAACTCAAAGAACACCAAAGTTAATACCTGCATCCAAAATAAAAATACCTATACATATCATATTCAAATTCCTGAAAATCAAAGACAGCGAGAAAAGCCTGAAGTCAGGAAGATTAACACACACACACACACACACACACACATTATATATGGAAAAACAAAGTTAGGAATTGGCCAATTACTCATCAGAAATTATGCAAGTCTGAAGACAGTAGAAAACAAATTCAAAGTGCTAAAAGAAAAAAAAAAAAGTTAACACAGAATTCTCTATTCAGAGAAAATATCTTTCAAAATCAAAGAGGAAATGAAGACTTTTTCAGACAAAAGCTGGGAAGATTCCTTACAAGAAGCATTTCACTACAAGAAATGTTGAAAGAAGTTCTTCGTGCAGAATATACCTGAGAATAACCTGGATCTACAGAAAGAAATGAAGAGCGATAGAAATGGTATCAATAAAGGTAAATAAAAACAACATGTTATTCTTATTTTAAGTGCTCTAAAATATAACTAAGCTATACAAGGCAAAAAAAAAAATTGTAGCAAAATGTTGTGTGTGTATTGCATACATGGAAGAATAATGTATAATAGCTATAGGATAAAAGATGGAAGTGAATAATTGGGAGTATAGTGTTGTAATTTGTTTACACTATATGTAAAGTGGCATAATATCATTTGAAGGTAGGCTGTGATCAATGTAAAATATATACTGTAAATCCTAGAGCAGGTGCTAAAAAAATTAAAAAGAGGTATGAATAATAAGTCAACAGTGAAGACAAAATAGAATCATAAAAAATCCTCAATGAACCCAAAAAGGGCAGAAAAAGAGCAAAAACAAAATAAACAGGAGCAAATGAAAAATAGTTAGCAAAACTGGGTGTTTAAATCAACCATATTAATAATTGCATTAAGTATCAAGTCTGCACACAGCATTTAAATATCAGATTATCAACTGGATAGTGAAGCAAGATCCAATTATATGCAGTCTCAAGAAATAAATCTTAAATATAAATACATAGATATATTAAAAGTAAAAGGATGAAAAACAATATGCCATACAAACACAAATCAAAAAGAAAACTGGAGTGGCTAAATTAATATAAATAAAAGTAGATTTCAAAACAAAGATCATTACTAGAAATAAGGAGGGATATTACATAATGATTAGGGATCCTTTCACCAAAAAGAAATAACAATACTATAGGTATTTACTCATAAAAACAGAGCATCAGTACACATGAAGCAGAAACTGATAGAGTTGAAAGGAGAAATAAACAAATCCACAATTATACCTTAAGCATTTAACACCCCCTCTCAATTATTGACAGAAAAAGTAGACAGAAAATCAATAAGCATATAGGACACATGAACAGCACTATCAACTAACTTGATCTAATTGATATGTATAGAATTCTTGACCCAACAACAGCATATCTATAACTATTAGAGAAATCAGATTTTAATTAAAAACTTTCAAAGAAAACTCCAGGCCTAAATCATTCTTTGACAAAGACCTCTCAGGTGACACCAAAAAGATGAGTTTTTGTATTTAAGTCAAAAGAAAAATTACCATTATGAAAGGTAAGAAATTCAAGAAGAATGGTAAATAGAAAGGAGAAAATTTGTAGGTAAATTTAAACAAACTTTGACTTCATAAAACAATTAACATAATATCTAATTGCAGGGAAAACAGACTAAAATTAAAATACTGGGCAACAACTGAATATAAGTTGAGAGGGGCTTATATATTTAAAGAATATATTTTAAATGTTCTTTGTGTTGTTTGGAAAGTAGGTAAAAATTTTTGACTGCAGACTTTGTTACAAATTCTCATTCAAATAGCCACAGTAAGTGCACATGCACCACACATGCATACACATACACCAGAAAAAAATGTTTATAAGTATAATGAAACAATGAAATGATAAAGTAAAAAAAGAGGGAAACAATCCAACAGAAGGCAAGAAAGGAGGAAAAACTGAAGGAAAGGCAAGACAAATGGAAGCCCATGACAAAATTATTGAAATTGAAATAATTGTAAGTGCACTAAAACTTCAAATTAAAAGACAAGGATTGTAAGACTGGGTTTTTAAAAAATGTGAAATCTACTTATTGACTGCTTACATGTGATACACCTTAATAAAGCTATAGAAAGGCTAAAAGATGAAGGAAGAGGGAAAAAAGAATATAGATCAAGCAATTTCTAACCAAAAGAAAACTATAGCAATATATATAGTAGACACAGTGGACTTCAGGACAAAGAGTGTTGCTAGAGATTAAGGTGGGTTGCAACTCAATGATAAAGGTCAATTCACTACAAAAATATAAAAATTCTAAATTCATATTTGTTCAATAATGTAGACTGAAAATATATAAAATAACATTTTGATAGAACCACAAGGAAAAATTGACAAGTACATCATCATAGTGGGAAGTTTCAGCACATCTCTCTTAATAATAATATATCAGGTGATAAATTATCAGTAGGGATATCTGTACAGCACACTTAATGACCTTAATATAATGGATACATATAAAGCATAGCTCCCCCAAATTGGTGAATTGGAGAATATACATTATTTTCACGTATTCTAACTCCACCACACTGTTGAATTTTAATGGTCTGTTTTATGTTTGTCTACCTGACTAGTTATGGACTCCTTGAGGGCAGATATCATACCTGCTCAGCTTTGCCTTCCTAGGTACAGTCCTTATTTAAAAAGCACAAGAAATGCTAGTAGAAAACATAATTAAAGGAATGAGTGGAAATGGCAATCAATATGTTTAGGCGCTTTGATCCCAGTGGAAGCAAAGCGCATTAGCCAAGATTTATAGACCCTCATAGGAATGCTATCTAAAACTAGGATAGATTTTAAAATAGGGTACCAAATGGGCAGATGGCAGCTTATCCTAGTATCCTAGTATTAACATGCTTAACCTGTCATATCTTAGTATGGCTTTGGTACTTCCTGTACTCTCTCAACCAGTTCTTTCCTTGTGCCAGCTCTGAAGTCTTGTGCCAGCTCTGAAGTCTAGCTAGGCATCTCAAAAACTCTAAAGCCTTCTGGGCACCCACTTGTGCCTTGGCCACTTTGACTGCCTCTATCTGCAGAAGCTCACTCTGGTAATCCACACTTTGTTTGTTCTCTCCTATCATTCTCAGGAGCCACAGTTTCCATTGTCCTTTTGCCTCTGTGTTACCTGATACCCCCCTAGGAACCAAGCCTTACCCCACACATACTCAATTCTGATGTCCTGCCTCAGCACCTTCCTCCATATCTCACTGGCATTTTTGAATCTGATTTTGTTGGTCCTTTCTGGCTCACATCACTCTTATGCCACAAGACTCCAGTCCTGACAATTAGAATCCTGAACCACAAGAACACTCTACAGCAGGGGTTCTTAACCTTTTTTGTTCCATGGACCCCTTTGCCAGTCAGGTGAAAACCATGGACCCCTTACTAAGTCCACACTATACTGTGTATTATTTAATAAATATATCACACCCGCACCAACACGTCCCCACAAGAACAATGTTTTTTTTGAATTTCCATTCAAGCTCTCGGGCCCCTTGTTAAAACCCCCTGCTCTAAAGAAACCAACAAAGGATTAGGGAAAGCACAGCATCGCAACAACTTTTCATTATGACAAGATAATAGAAAAGTATAACATGGGGCAGACAGTAATTTTGCCATTCAATTTTGCCAGGCCTCTTTTGCAGCAGGCAGTGAAGCATGTTTTATATTTATAATTAGTATGTGCTGTTGTTCAAGCGTGGGTGGTTGCATTCCCACAAAACATCACACTGCAAGTTCCTGACATGCCCTTCCCTCTGGCTTCTCTGGACTGGAAGGAACCCAGTTATTATTATTATTATTATTATTATTATTATTATTATTACTGATACTCTTCCTCAGTGCCTTGCTTTCAACTTTTCCACTGGCATTAATTAAAGTGTCCCTGGGCTTGCAAAGCAGGCAGACATCCCTGTCACAAGGAAGGCGTTATACAGGTCCCAGACTCTCTGACAGCACAAAAGCAGGGGTTCAAATGAGGAGGCACAAAGCATGATCTGATGCAGAAGGATGTGGAGATGCTTTATGATTGGACAGCCCCAGATTACAGACCAGGAAGTCACCCGAGGACCAATCAGGACTGACAGTACAAAGGCATTCTAAGACCAGCTGGGGACATGCATCTGCCCTAGTCAAGGCAGCTTGCAGACAAAGTAAGGTCTACACACTCAAGTTACCAGAGGCCAGGATGTGGGAAGGTCCTGCATTGTGGAGAACTAGAAGAATGAGAATAAGATCCTGTAACCAGAGGAGAGAAAAGGTTTCTTATAGGATGTATGAAAGTGGAGAAATGAGACTGTACACTCAGAAAATACCAGAATGTCTAATCAATATGGTCCTTCACAGGAGACACCTTAGTATCTTGAAGCAGTGGAAAGGACATTTTTGTAGGAGTTGGTTCACCAGGGTTCTAATGTAGACTTTGCTGGTAACTAATTGTGTTTCACGGAGAAATTCATTTCCCTCTTTAGTTGCAGTTTCTTCATCTGTAAAATTACAAGTTTGAATACCACATAGTTTCTCAGCTCTCAGCCCATCTCACACACCGTCATGTTAGCCTACTGACTCTCGAAGCAGTTCTGGAATACCTCTCTTTTCAATGCCTTTAGAGCCAATTTGCGTGTATGGCCATATGTATGCCCACATGCAAGTATAAACCCATATATACACACACACACAGTCCCACACACCCCACAGGTGAGGCAATCATTCTAGGAATGCATCTTGTTTGTTTAATTATAATCTAAATGGTATTTCTGGATCTGACCATTCAACTTATTTACCAACTTGTGGCTTTTAATTAAAAAAAAAAAATTAAATTAGATATAGAATCAAATTGCTTTTATTGAAGTGCTTGTTAGGAGTACCAGAAATTCTGCCAGAAAGTTTCATTTATATCCTCTTTAGTCATTCTCCTATGATCAAAGACTTATGAGACCAACAATATTATCCCCATTTAATAGATGAGGAAAATGAGGTTTAATAGTTTGCCAAAATTATACACTTAAAGTGTAAGTACATTTTAAATTATATTTTCTATGTGTAAAGTAAAGGATAAAGATCTGATCACTTTATTTATCAAAATCTTAGAAATCCTGCAAGATTTGAAAATCTGAATTTCCATCTCCATCAAGATACTCCCCTGTTCAGTTCAGCCTCTCCCTTCTCAGATGTGACTGGCCATTCACAAGGAATTTCACAGACAGCCTTCCACTGTCTAATCATTAGGTGCACATTTCTTATTTGGATATGAGCTCCCTAAGGGCAGAAACCATGTCTTACAATTCACCCTGGGCCTCCAGCACAAATCAGAAGATCAAGAAAATAGTAGATATCCTATAAAAGAAGAACTAAATAACCATAACTATTTGAGCTGGCCTGGTTGGATTCACAGATTATGTAAACTCAGATTCCATTCTTTACCATGTACACTTAGCATCTTTCTGTGAAAGCTGTACCATAAAGAAATCCCAGAATTTTTGTTGCAAAAACATGAGAGAAGGTATGAAGGGCGCAGATTCTGATCATCTCTGCCCTAATGGGGTGGTGAAGGACAGGGCACAACATATTGTACTTAATGCAGATTCTGTTCAGAGAAACAATGATTACAATCAATTTGACTACTAATGTGACTTATCTTGTAAATTGCTGGGTCATTAACTTCAACAACATCAATGTGCTGTCACTATCCAATTCCACCAAATTAGTGTCCGAGGTAATAGGAGAACGAATGTATTAGTGCATTATTGGTAGCTAATAGAGACAGCAAGTCTTTAATGCGCTGCAGAGAGCAGCTGAGGCACCAGGGACTGAGACAACAAGTCTAAGGGAATTGGATGAAGAGATCAAGATCCACAACATGGGGGCGCATCAGGGCTGCTACCGGCACTAACCCAAGCCCTCTGTGAGGGCCTGGGGAGGCAGAAGAGCTGGAATTGGGGAGATCTCAACATTTGCAGGGAAATGGCACATCATTTCCTATTTGGAGCAGAAGTAGCAAAAACATAGTATTGGATCAACAGGAATGATTTGCCTATCTTAAGGGCAGGTTTCTGAAGCAGGGTCTTTTCCTACCAGCCTTGAATTCACAAAACGCAGAGGAGCACTCACTCTGCACACACATGAGGTCAGTCCTAGCAATCTGAATGTTAAGCTGCCTCAATCTCAAGACCGGTGCTGGAAGTTTCTTAGCAAACTGCATCTTATTCAAAAAAAAAAAAAAATCCTTTAACATTTGTTTCTGAAAAAAACTGAAAAATTTGAGTCCATGTTCTAGAGATACCCCTTATGCCCTCCCTGTCCATCCTTTCTTGTTAAGAAGTTGCTACATCCACAGTTCAGTAGGGGAAGTATCCAGATCAAAAGACCCTATCCCCTAGCATAGTTCACTGAAGCAGAGATACGTAACTATCTGAAGTTGGTCTTACTCTCCAAGGAGAACATAAAGTATGGAGACCGAGGCAATCAGAGAATGTTAGGCACTAGAGCTGTGACTCCTCCAAGGAGTAGCTGGTGGCAGGACACCAAAGCCACATTCAAGCCCAACGCTATGGGGGAGCAGAATCTAAGAACCTTGCAGATGTTCTCATGTAGAACAGACAATGAAAGACTCAGGTGGAAGTGCAGAGAAAATCTCAGAGACAGAGAAGAAATGGCTACCTAAACACCTTCCAGTTCCTGGTATAAAGCTCATAGAAAGCCTCACAAGTGCGTTTTCTGAACTTCTCCTATATCCTTTTGCTAAACTGTCTTCCATGGGTTTCTGTTTCATGCACCCAAACTACTCCAAAGATAATCTACTTCTTTCATAGTTGTCAACAGGCATTTATTGATCACTTTCTGTGGGTAGCACACTAAACTCTACCAGAGAATACAAAACCAAAGAAAGAGGTTATTGCTTTGTAGGGAGTGATAAACTTAGTTGGAGAGATTTTTCTAAATATTTAACAGAACTGCATCTCTCTGTTTTTGAAAGTAGGTCAAACCCAGCATCTGTAATCTGTACAGCCCTTCCTGTGGCTGAGAGGCAAGGTGGCAGTGTAAACACAAGAGACATGCTATGTGGGGTTGGCATTCAACAATCCTGCACCCATTATCACCACTGCCATCATTGGCTGCCATTGCCTGGCTGCCCACTGAGAATGTGGCCTGGGTCTCTGCAGTCCTCACAGCTACCCTGTGAGGTAGTCGCTACTAATATCCCTGTTTAAGATGAGGAAAGCATGGCACAGGTAACAAGCAGCAGAGCCTAACCTTAAACTCCACTAATCTGTCCCCAGAGCCTGCTCCATTTCCCATACCTTCCTTTTCTACGTATCTCTCTCTCTTCAGAGGCCATGCTCCATGCCCTCTTTTTAGGTGGCCCTGGGCTTTCCTAATCAAATCTAAAATCATCAAAGTGCTTCATATCAGTGAAATTTCAGTCTTCATTTATCCCCGCACTAGGGGGACTTGAAGTATATCTGATTTCTGCCTCTGAAAGGAAGGGCCTTGTCCCCTAGATACAACAGTTTAGGCATCAAGAAAAGGGTGAGTAAAAGCTAACATCTTCCTGACAATTCTGAGCCACCACACCACCCTGCCTGCAAACGAAGCTCACTTTAGGGGTTTGCATGTGGAATGAACTCTTTAGTAATCATTTCAGAATTTTTCTGAATTCATGTGTTTATTCCTCACTTTCATTATTATTATGGGCAGAAAAACGTCTTTCTTGATAATATTTAGTTTTCAGTGAATTTATTTTGGAATGTACTATCTTCCTTTCCCTAAAGAAAAGATGTATTTATATGATGAGGTTGAGCATATGGCAGATATCACCTAATATATTCAGTGTGTACCTACCATGGACAATTCTCCCTTGCCAGGGCCCATCCGACACAAGGTATACAGAGAGTTGTGACACCAGCTATCACAAAGTCTATCATTTACAGTCATCAAGTGTGACAGATATATCCATTACTTGTATTGTGGCTTTTAGCTTAAAGTTGTTCCTTACGAGATTTTCCACATCTAGCAAGGAATTACCACCACAGATGCTGCCACCAAGTGACAGAGATGGCTTGTCCACTGATAGGCCTGGAAAAATAGATCAGACATATCAAAATTATAACACATACACAAAGTTTTTTAAACTTTGTATGTTGAAATAATTGTAGATTCACAGGAGGTTGCAAAAAATTGTACAGGAAGGTCCCATGTGCCCTTTCCCACAGCCTGCCCCAATGTTAACATTGTACACACTCTAGAATATCAAAACCAGGAAGCTGACATATTATAATCTACAGGGTTCGTCCAGATTTCACCAGTTTTACATGTCCTCATTTGTGTATGTAATTCTTTGAAATTTTTTATCATATGCATAGCCACAACCACAATCAAATACTCAGCTGTACCATCACCACAAAGAATTCCTGTGTTCTCCCTTTATATCCACCAACATCCCTAATCCCTAGGCGCCTCTAGTCTTTTCTCCATCTCTATAATTATGTTATTTCACAAATGTTACATAGGTGGAACCATGCAGTATGTGTTCTTTTGACATTGACTTTTTTTTCCCAATCAGCATAATTTCCTTGAGGTTCATCCAAGCTATTGTATATATCAATAGTTTGTTCCTTTTTACTTTACCTATAATATAATATATATTGTCAAGCTTGTGCCATGGTATGGATATTACAGTGTATTTAACAGTTTACCCACTGAAGGATACTTGGAGAGTTTTCAGTTATGGGCTATGATAAATGAAGCTGCTATGAACAGTTGTGTAGAAGTTGCTACGAGAAAATGTCTTCCTTTATCTGAGATAATTGTCCAAGACTGTAACTGTTTGGATGTATGGTAAATCCATTTTTAGTTTTGAAAGGAACTGCCAAACTATTTTCCATAGTGGCTATGTCATTTTAAATTGACATATTTTAAATTCCTGCAGGTATATATGAGAGATTGAGTTTCTCTGTATCCTTGCCATAGTGTTATCACTATTTTTCATTTTAGCCATCCTGATGGGTATGTAGTGCTATCTCATTGAGTTTTAATTTGCATTCCTCTAATGGTTAATGATGTTAAACATCTTTTTCATGAGTTTGTCATTTTTGTTTCCTCTTCAGTGAAATGCTTTGCATATCTTTTGCCCATTTTCTAGTTGAACTTTTTAAAAATGTTGAACTTTGAGACATGAGGTTTTTTCACTTAACAAGCATTTTCTTCAAGCCTTCTACTTGAAAGACATTTTTTAAAAAGTTTTATATTTTACATATGACAAGATTTAATCTCACCCTGGTTGTTCTATAGAACATGATGCACAGTAATAGGCACTCAGCTGTTTTCCTTCCATTCATTTAAAAATAGCTAATTGAGTACCCTGCATACTTTCAAAACTTAATAAATAATGTGTATTAAGTTATATTTCAAGTTTCCAATGAGTATGACCCTCTACAAACTACCCCATCCTGCTTCTCTAACTTTATCTTTCACTGCCCTACCCATTGAACCCTATGCTGCAATCACATTCAACTTCCAGTTCTTCCTCAAACACCCCATATTTTTCTTGACCCTGTGCATTTGTACAGGCTGGTACCTGAGATTGGAATGTCCTTTGCCCCTTTCCTCAAGTAGAAAACTCCTACTCAAGCCTCAAAAGCCAGTTTAAATACCACCACCTCTGGGAAACCTTCTCTAAATTTCCCAGCCAGAGTTAGTTACCTCTTTACCATGCTCCTACTCTAGTCTGCCCGAACATTTGGTTACAACACTTACGACCCTAACAATTTCTTTCCTTTCTTTCACATAATCCACTCTTCCTATGCACTTATGTTTTCCATTCCCCTACAAAACAGCTGACAAGGAACACTGAATGTACTGCTCTCTAGTATGCTCCTATATTTCTCCTCCCACAAACATTTAAGTGTCACATTTCCCAAGAATCAACTACGTTTAGTAGCAAACTTGTTTATGACAGTTGAATTTTTGTTATAATTATGTAATTAAAGCATATATTATTTTAACTGATAAAATATGAATGTGAAAGAGATGTTTCTTGAAAATTAAGCTAACTGGTTTGGAAAGACTATAAAAGAAAATCAAATTAGGCATGAGTGAAAAATTATAAGCAATTGAGGCTAAAAATCTTAAAATTCTAGAAGAACTCAGATGTTTTGATGCAAGTATCTTTACCTTTTCACTCTTTTGATAAAAGAGAAAAATCAAACTGGCAATTGCATGTAATGCTTTATGGATATGGTTTATGTAAGAAAGATAATGTGAAACTCCAATCAGTGAACCCATACCCAAAAGCCCTCAGCTTTACACTAAAATTATTTAATTAATGATAATGTAAAGCAAAATATATCATGTTTATCATATTGGTATTTCTTACCGTTCTATCTTTTAACTAACTCTCTCAACAAACAAAATACTGGTTCAAATTACATTAGCCAAGAAGGCTTCTGTTATTTTTTTCTATTGAAACTTATCACTCAAAAGACCTTGTTTACATGCTTTCTTACTAGATTGAGAGATCCTTAATGTCAGGAACCTGGCATTTTGCCTAACACATTGTGTGTACTCAACAAACTATTGTGGGATGAATGAAAAGAAATCTGTAGTGCAAATTTATAAAAATTAAAAGAAAATTGTATCTTATGATCTTCATGAAATTATTTAATCTAATTCATTCAAAGAAGTTAGCAGTCTCAGATCTCAATAGTCAATTCAGAGGAATTCATTCTCTCCCATACAACTCCAGGTGTCTTTCTTTTAACAGAATTTGGACCTCTTTAATGGTGTTAGGTAGTCTTCAGATTATAGCTGTATAGAGATATAGATAGATGTAGTCTTGAGGATATATATATGTATATATATGTAAATATATGTGTATATGTATATATAATCATGTCATTATATATATATGTAGGTGCCATAAATTTAACTAGATCTTACTTTTTTAAAAATCAATTTTTCAGCAAGGAGATGTTATATGTCTTCCCTAACTATTATTATTTCTCTACATAGGTTCTGTAAGATGCTATATTACATGTAGACTATATAGCCTAAAATAACATAGAAATCTGAAATGGGACACTTAAAAAGGTAAATACAAATTTAACCCCATTAATTTAATCTAGAGTGTAGTATATTACTCATAAACCAACTATTAATCTAAGTAGTTTCTCTGGACCTCATCTATTGCATCTATGTTAAGTCCAATTTGCTAGATCTGAGGGGTCCTCAGACCATGATGTATACTTCTATTTAATTCCCTCTTAGCCCCTCCCTTGGTCCAATTGACATGGGGTGGAGAATGGAGAGCGTCTCCTAGCTCTGCCTCAGCCATTTAGTGATTTGATTGATCAATAATTTTTAGGGTTTCGTCCATCAGTTACAAAAAAGAAAAGAAAAAAGAATTAATCAGGTCCCATGTTGTTAATTATCTTTGGCTTAGCTCCTGTCCCTACTTTCTCTCTTTGGAGAACAGCTGACACAATCCATCTTGGTATGAGTGTCAACCATCTTGTCTTTCAACTGGAAAGCTGGAAGTGACAGCTTGGTATATTAAGAGGTCCCTGCCTGAATAAATGGATGTCAAGTTCTATTACATATAGACCAAGCTAGGAGGCACGAGACAACCATTCAACAACTGTGTACTGAACAACCAAAAAATATACAACAGTATTGCAAGTTCTTGAAATAAAAATAGAGGAAGGCAGGCTCTGTGTTTTCTAGAGGGCTAAAGTCCACCAAGGGAGAGACAAAAAAACATAAACCAAGAGGTATAGTAAGGTCCTTATGGCATTGAAAGGAACCACTGTGTGTTTTTTATGGGCTGGGTTTAGATGAGGTTCTTAAAGGAAATGTCTCCTAGAAGCACCAAGACTTTTTTGAGATTTAAAGGACAGAGAACTTGAGTAAAATGACCAGCCTGAGGAAACTGGTTCAGACTGAAAACTTAACTCATTAGCTCAAGAGAGAATGAAAGAGGGTAGTAAAATATTTTTAAATAATTGTTCCCTAGAAGTAAACTAAAAGACATAAATCACATACCCCTAGCATTATATATATATGAGTAACTCTGTGCTAGCCCTAGAAGAGTATTTTTTCCAACTACTAGATGTAACTCATTAGAGAATTTCAAGATCAGCAGTTTTTAATGAAATCTAGTAGACTAGAAAATATCAGAATGCCTCACATAAAATAAAGGTAGGTATGTGTTTCCATTATGGGTGTGCACAGGTGTTAGGTCATAGCACAAAAATATATTACTTTGCATTGTAGGGAAAAAATTAAACATTGCTCTAGAAAATTCTCTCAAAACTTGGCTGACAATCAAAACCATCCAAGAGGTGTCTGGGAACCTGTGGAGGATATCTGTGACAAAGCAATATCCAGGAATCATCTAATTAGAATAAGTAGACCAGAAACAGTGAGAAAATTAACAAATGTGAGGGAGTGTAGTACAACCTAAGTATCAGGACCCACAAGCAAAGTTAAAGAGTGATGAGTGTATGGAGAGGTTAATCACTGAAGACTTCTAAAGAAGACTCATCGAGCACTACTATGAGCAGGATATAAAGATACCCAAGACATGTAATTTTGTGGAGGGAGAGAGAAGACATTTGCATGCAAAAAACATGATACCTCAAGGCACTGTTAATGTTATAAGTACCAGTAAGTGAGGAAAAATGGAACTTCCAAGAAGAGGGAAATCCCTTTACGATGTAGTCTACCAGGGATGTAGTCTACTCCCTCGGCTGAGCCTTGAAGAAGTTTCGGCTAAAGGCTTCTTGAGGGAAGTGTGTATTTTAGTGTTGGGCACCAAGAGCAGAGAACACAGTAGGTGTTGAATGAGGTGGGGGAGCTAGTGGTGGGAACATAATAAGACGAGCCAGAAAGGTGGATCTGAATGATAAGTTTGCATGTAAGATCACCCTCTGCCACTTAATATTTGAGAGATGCAAGGGAATTAGAATCAGGAGAAAGGAATTGTCAGGACAGCTAAGCCATTCAGGTCCTTCTCTGGGTCTCTGCAGCAAAGTTATATCGAAATGTGAAAGCAAACATCCAAAGTTACTCTCTAAATACCTGGCCATGTTCTTCTGGCTACAGAAGGTTTGGTGCTCAGTTCTAACCAATGTATTTGGAAAGGAGATTTTGTTTTAAGACTATATGAAAGGGCACACACATGAAACACTGTACTAATTCTGGCATTCTCTCTTAAGGCAATGGTTCTCTACCTCAGCTGTACATTAGAATAACCTGGGAGCTTTCAAAAAGCCCAAAGCATGGGCTCCACCCCAAGGAAACTAATTCAACGTTCCTGAGGGTGGGTCCTGAGCATATATGTTTTTGAAAAGTGCCCCAGGTAATTCTACTGTGCAATGAGGCTTGAGAATCACTGAAATGTGAATCCTAAAATTCGCACTGCTAAAGCAGAGCAGAGCTTATGTTCTATTTTTGTGTCTCAACAGAAGAAATCAGACTGACATTCTTTTTTTTCCCAGCCTTGCCCCAGGCTGTAGCCGCAATGCAACCATGGACAGCAACGATTCTTTTCCTTAACCATGTAGGTAAAACCAAAGATGAGCTTTCAAGCTGAAGCTCCTGACAGCTGCTCCTGCTCAGTACCAATTATGTTCACCTAGACATTTTCCATTTCCCAACAATGTGGCACACCATTGTCAGACTTTTATATTCAAGACTCTTCAATGACCCTCAGTTATTTGAAGGCAAAGCCCAGTATCTTCATCCTGACACTTCTGGCCTTTCTTGAGCTGGCTCCAAATACTTTTTCCAGCTGAGGTCTCAGGATTCTGACTATTTAGGTTGCCTTACTCTTCCCATAAATACCACATTCCTTTGTCTTCCTTTCTATTGTTCTTGCCCATGTCTGCAAAGACAACAGCCCCATCCTTATGCTCACTTCATCCACACGTCAAAGTCCAGGTTAAATCCCTACTTGACTAGCAACTTCTATGAAGCTTCTTCCCACTACTCCAATGTTGGATCAGATGTCACATTTAATGGTAAAATTAGAACTGCAGTTGTTCAGCAAAGGAGTATCCATGTATTCGGACTATTCTTTAGCACAATGACTCTGTGGTCTAGCTGCCTGGGACCAAACTCTAGTTTTTCCAATAACTAGCTACTCGACCTCTCTAAGCCTTAGTTTCTTCATATGTTAAATGTATAAAATATCAGTTTCTACGTCAGGGGTTAAGATTAAATCAGATAATGCAAGAAAAGACTGAAGCACAGTATCTTGCCCCTAGTGAATGCTGAATAAATTCTAGCTTTTTTTGTTGTTGTTGATTTGTGTGTCTGTCTTTCCATATAATATCATAGATGTATCTCTTCTCTTTAGCGAAATTGTAGGATAGCTTAAGAATAGAATCTATTTTGTAAACTTTAACCTGGATTATAATGCTATAATGAAAACAATGTGAGTTTTGAAATCAGAGCATTTAATTTCAAGTTGCAGCTTGGCTAATTAATTCTGTGTGATTTTGTCAGGTTGTTTGACCTGTTTGAATCTAAATTTCCTCATCTCTAAAATGAGGATTATAATGATAGCATTTCCCCTTTTCTGGAGATTTGACAAAATAATGTACAGAAAGTTCTTTGTAATCATTTATGTACTATACAAAAAAAGTCATAGTTATAATATAGTTATGTGTATACATAGTTACAGTCTACATATATTTATTGAATTATTCCACTGAAATCTAAATTTCAGATGATACATAAATACATTTGCTTAATGAAAATGTAGGTTCCTTGTGTATTTGTTCATTTAAAAATCCAAAAGTTGAGCAAAATCCATGTTTTAATTTAATCACTTACAATTAATAATAGCATTAAAGAAGAAAGATATTTAAGGTCTTTTCTGACTCTAAGTTCTAGAATTTGGAAAATTCCTATACTTCTACGTGAGTTTTTAAAAAGCACAAACATTTATGTACATGTGTATAAAATTTTATATTTAGGAAAATAAATAGAAAAATATATAGACATAGGTAATTAGTGGTTATCTCTGGAAGGTAGAATTATGGGTAATTTAAACATTTTCTTTTTTGTGTCATTTCAAATTTTCTGCAAGGAGATTGTAATAACTTCAGATTTAACAAAATTTATTATTTTTAAAAAGTAGTCCTTGGGACACAAAAATTCACCCCAAATATATACATATTTGTGTCTCTGTGTGTGTACATAGACATTTTTTAAGGCAAAACTGGCAGCATCCCAGGACTGCTTTTCCTTACCAAGTGTACATTTTCACTCATTGCTCATATATCTAGAAAATCAAGAGAATGAATGAGCAGATCAGGGGCACAAATATGAAGTATTGTTTGAGACTGTGTAATGAGATTACTACAATCTCATTGTTTAAAATTTGAAATCACACAAAATATAAAATTTAAGAACCCTTTTCTGGGAGAAGCTTAGCAAATTACAGTGGCACCTACTGGCCTGATATAGTACAGCAGCCAAGCTCCCTCACACATTATAATCCACAGGAAGAGAGAATATTTGAAAACTTTTGTTCATTCACTCAAGTAACATTATTATGTGCCTTTTAATACTAGTTCTGTGTTAAGTGGGTGGAAAAATATAATAAGGTCCCATTGTTTTCCCATAGCTTACCATCTATTTGAAGAGATAAGATACATATTTGGTAAAAGTCAAGGCTACTAACAGGGTACCAAATGAATGATAGGTCGATAACTAGTGATATAGGAGTTTGACTAGAAAGCACGCTCAGTCAGAATAGTTAGAAAGACTGGTTGGGACCAGTTTTTTAAAGATCTTGAATGCCAGCCAAGGCTATGAGGAGAGATTATCTTCTGACAATGGAATGCCTTTGGATATTCTTAAGCAAAAACTGGAATGTAATAACCTAACTTGAGAAATGTCTCTGAGACATGCCCTCCCAATAATAAATTAATTCCTTAGCTTAGAGTTACAGTAATTTCCGAACATTACAGATTCTTCCCAATCCTATAGAACCTGTCTAATTTCATAATCTTTCCATTTTCTGCAGACAGTTAACTATATTTTGAATCCATGTTGATTTGATAGTGGCACTCCTGTCTTTCTTTCTAGAGAAAACACCTCAAAGCCAAAAACAATGTCTAATTCTACTGTGCATCTCTGCATAATATGTCTGTCTCTTTGTACCTGTCCCTGTCTCTTTCTCTCTTTCTTTCACACACACACACATTCATCCCAAATAGGAACCAATCTTGAGTTTTCATGGAAGTGGTGGATGAAGGCTTTGGTTTCCCTTTGTCGTGGTCATTTCTCATACTCATACTATCATGGATGGCAGTTGATGGGAACCACAATGAGAAAAAGTGGCCTGTGTCAAATCCCTCATCCTACTGGATTTACCAGCAGCATTTGACAGATCACATCACTCAACAAATTACTGACTTACAGGTCAGTAAGTGTTGGAGAGCCCCAGGGCTCAGTTATTGGTCATCTTCTTTATCTTCTTTCTCTTATTCAGTGAACTCATTCAGTCCCATGGATCTAAATACTATCTATATGCTGATGATGCACAAATTTGTATTGTAACCTCTCTCTGATCTCCAGACACATATCTATAACTTCCTACTGTATCTGTTAGACAACTCAAGCCTAATATGTTTGAAACCAAAGCCTTCTACCAAAGTCCTTAAGCCCTAACTCCCATCCCCATCTCACAAATGGTATCTCCATCCTACTAGTTGCTCAGACAAAACAAACAAACAAACAAACAAACTTATAGTCATCCTTAATATGAGTCATCTTTGACATCTGTCTTCCTCTGATTAATACCACATATCCAATCCATCAGCAATTTCTGTCAGCTCAACCTTGGAAATGTATTTAGATTCCAGACCACTCCTTCCCACTTCCATTGGTGCTTCCCTAATATGACAGTCATCCATTCTCTCCTGAATCATTTAAATGGACTCCAAACTGGTTTCTGCTTCCATCCTTGCCCTTGTATAATCCTCCACAAAGCAGCAGATTGATTATTCTAAAATGTAAGTCAGATCATGACAATCCTCCGCTCAAAAGCCTGCAATGGTTCCCATTTTACGCAGAGGAAAAGCCAATACACCCACCTTCCTATAAGGCCCTAGAAAATCTGCCCCCTTCCACTTCTCTGACTTTACATCCTACTACTCTCCCCCTTGTTCCCTCTGCTTTAGCCACATGGTTTCTTAGTTGTTCCACAAATATACCAGGCATATTTCAAATAACACCTTCCCTTTTTCTGACTTTATATCCTTATTTGACGTTATTCTTTTTCAGCTTTCTTAACACTACCTCACATATTATCTATTTATTTGTTTATTATTTGTCACTATTTGAACTTTGAAATATAATTTCTATGGCGGCCAGGATTTTTATCTCATTTGTTTACAGTTTAATTCTATCTGTGATCTTTTCTACGTGAGATCATTACATGGTACAACAGGAAGGGCCACTAGAGACCCTAGACCAAATTATCATTTCAGAGAAGAAGAAATGTAGGCTCATGTTCATGAAATGACTTGTTCAAGGTTACAGAGATAGATAAAGGTAGAGCTAGAATTTGTTTTCAGGTCTCTAAATTTTCATGCTCACGGCTTTTTCTGTCACCACAAGGAAAAGTAATCTCTCATCTTTCCCCTGCAAACATTATTGCTGATCAAAATCCAATAACAATAGTCTTTAACGAGAGTACAATCTGCAAGTGCTTTTGAAGCTCATCAATAACTTTTTCAGAGTGAGAGAGGCTCTTGATGGAGTCCACTCACTTTCCCAGAAGAGAGGAGGCAGGGAATCATCCGTGGGCACAGGCAGAGCTGTGATTACTGACAAGGCCCCAGAATGGAAATATCCTGCTTGTCCTTTTAACAGGATTTCAGCCAGAGATTTGAGGGAAAAGTACTGCAGCCTAGTGGGCTGTGAATATGAGTGGAAATGTCAGAGCTATGAATCAGTTAGCACATTTTTATTTAGCATCTTCCTGTGAAAAAGGATGAAAAGACATGGCTCCTGCTCTTGAATTCCTTACCATTTCAGAGTGGAGTGGAGAATAGGACAAGGCCCTGTTAGAACTTTAAGGTTCTAGCACTTTGAACTTGAAAAGAGTGACTTGTGTGGCAGGAGGTAACACACAATTTTGCCAGGAAGAGTGAGATTGTGGTACAATGCTTGTTTCTTTCCTCTCCAGGCATAAGAAGCGCATTCAATCCTTTAGCTCAAACCCTCCCTGGAAGCTAGGGGAGGTAGAGAGTATACTTCCCATGTTACAAGGAGAAACTGAGTCCAACCTGTGAAGTAGCCTAATTTCTCACGTCAGGTTAGAGACGAAGTTCCCAGGACTCCCCCCAGGACACTTTCTAATAGAAGGCCCTGCTGGAAGATTGCTCCTCTCTATCTTTCCCTATATTCTGAAAACACAGATACTAACCTAGTCTTGGAAACTCCCAAGGAGATCTAACTTGGCTTCTGTCCTAGGTTCTATGACATAATTTTAAAAAATGTTCAAGGTGTCTCAAGGTGTCAGTTTCCTCTTTGCTGCTCATAACCTAAATATTTTAACAGTCCTCAGTGCCCTCCACCTATGGGGCCCTGACTCTTTGAGGCCTTTCTGCAGTGGGGGCACAGTTAACCTGGCCTTGCTGATGAGAAAGCCACAGATGTCTACCATCTGGTCAGGGGTCCTTGTGCATATGCCAATTTCCTGTCACTGACAGCCAGCACTTGATTGATGGAATTTGGTGCCCCACCTTTTTTTTTGCTTAGTACACTATAGCCTTGTGTATTCAGATGGCATTTAGCCAACATGAAAGAAAATTTGAACTTGGGCAGGGGTAAAGTTTACTATCAATGAAATGAGGGTCTGTTAAATAAATTACCAATGTAAACAGGATTGTAAAAAGGACAATTTAATCCACTTACAAGAATAAATTGTTTGCAAGCACTTAAGTTGCATAAATTTACATACAGTGTGCTAATTACAAATGATTGATAGCCAGTCATTCAAACACATCTGGTAGGAACCCTGTTCTCCAACAGTTTGCTAGACATTAGATTGCATTAGTTGAAGTACTTGGAAGTAGTAGAAATATATTTTTTATATATCTATATATGTATTTGTATCATTCATATAAAAGTCTATTCTTGTTTTTCATCAAGCCATGTTCCTGGAAACCACACTGGGAGGAGGATTATCAAACACAGATCACTGAGAGCCAAATGATATTTTCAGATAGGAACAATGTTATAATTGGGATGTGTGTACCAGACCCAGGGATCTCACTAACTAGATCAGTATGATGTCATAACGGGCTAAGCTCTAACAACTGTAACTAGAGAACACAATTAATATTTATTGAGTGGTTGCTACCCCTACTTTATATGCATTTTCTCTGCCACCAGTATGTGACTATTAGGGAGATACTGCCTCCATTTTATGGGACACAATGTTGGAACTCCAAGGGATTAAGCGATTTGCCCTTAATCACATAGTAACCAGTAGAGTTGGAAATAATGTCTAGGTCTGATTCCAAAGCCCATGGCTCCTTTTAGAATGATGCCATCACGCTTTAAAATAGTTAAATTGGACATAGTTATCTAAAATTTATATAATCTATAAAATGAGAGTAAAGGAACTGCCCATTTTCTATGGCCTTGATGAAATTCCAGGCCTCCAGGAAGACTCCCTGCTAAAACAAATCAGCCTCCTTTCATGCAAACATGGTTTCCAAGCTGTGAAACTATTCAAAATGTAAAATATTAATTTAAATACAACTGAGGCACAGATATTACTTTCTACATTGTTTTTTCAATTATTGCAAAAAATGCCTTATCTTTCCCAATAGATGTGAAGCTAATTAAGAGTAGAGCCTCATGTCCCTAATCCTTGCATCTACCCCCCTCATTTATTACACTAACTAGAATAAAGTCTTCACCAACAGGCGCTTAAATGTGTTTGTTGTAAGATTAGTAAATGAATGATTTTTTCTTATCCTAAATGAGAACATACCATAAATTTAATATGAATATATGACCATAATAAATATTAGAGTGTCATCTCTAAGCTTACCTTAAATTTTAGAAAGATTTTCGTGGTGGTAATAGGGAGAGAGTGGAATTAGGGAATGTTATGAGGTTGTCCAGGGAGTCTGAAACCCAACTTCTCTTGAAAAAATTTCCTATAGTTAGCAAATTAGTCAAAATTAATCCTTTGACTTCAGAGTTAGCATTCTAAATAAAATAACTTTTTAAAAATTGCATTTACATCCTCTTAACATTTGAAAACCTCATTATCAAATAACTTATTAGAGACAGAAATATCTTGACCCTGGTCCTTTCATTCTCTGTGTTGTTTTCTTCTCTTTGTATTTAATACGAGTCCACAAAGGGAACCCAGGAGAAAGAATATATGAACAATTGAACTAGTGCTGGTTGTCCCAGGCGATATTTACGTTCATCAACCTGATGGCACGCAGATGGAAAGCCAGTTCAACATCCGCCTTTCTCCCCCAGTCCCCTGAGTCTTGTCTTTTTCTTCCCTTATTTAGTTATCACTAAGAACTATCAAATGAACAGATAAAGGTGGCAAAATAGGGTGTATTCATTAGGCAGTGCTGAATAAAGTAAACATCAGAAGTGGATGTACAATGCCAGGCCACTCTTAACATTTCTATTTAGTCTGACTGTTCTCTCCAAGCAGTTTAAAAGGTGCCAAAGGAACTACTAAAACCACTCAGACATCACTCTTGAGCAGGTCACCCGCCAAAGGAACTTAAAACGGAACTCAGCCATCAGCTCCTTCCACAAAGTGCCGTCTTGTTTGGACTCTTCTGATTCAAGGAGTCTCCATTTGAAGAGAAGCTTTTGCATTATCATCCGTTCTCCCTGTTGAGGAAATGTTCTCTTTGTTAATGTCATCCCATTACTCCTCATCACCGTTCCTTGTACTGGGTTGAATAATTCCTTTGCCTCCTTAGAAGTTAAACACTTCAAGTATTTATAGGCTGTTACTTGAAAAGTTTTGGGCTAATGGATCATGTTTCTACCTGAGGGATTCCTTCATTTTCCAAAATTACTGTAGGCGCGTAATCTTTAATCCTCCATTATTTCTGATTTCTCCAGGTTAAGCATCTGTGGGCTGCAGCATATTAAACTGACACCTCCAAGCTGCCTTTTTAAGATAAAGACTTTCCCCTACTTTTAGTATTTGAGCTTTCAAGAGAACAAATTAGCTCTGTACTTTCTGGCACAGGATATCCAATTTGGCCAAAAGAAACATTAAGACTGAAGAGATGCAGCTGCTCCTTGAATTGAGTACAGGTAACTCTTATTACAAAGTATTGCTAGAGCTTTATACTATACAGCCATTGAGCAGATGTGAATTGTCAAATGAGAGAATATCTCTGAAAGGGGTTTGAAAATATAAAATATAAAAATAAAAGTTATATTAGTATTAATAGGAATAGTGCCAGGTTTTTTGGATATTTGAAGTTTCATTTATTTTATACTAAAACTTAAAAGGATTAAGAGTATTGGATATATAAAATTTACTGATCTGAACTTATCCTTTTATTTATAACATAAAGCCATCATAAAGAACTTTATTATTGTAATAAGAGTAGCTAACATTCATAGAGGGTTTACTCCATGTCATTGTATGGGGCTAAGTGTTTTGCAAACATTATACCAATCCTCACAATCTCTCTCAGAGGAAGAGTTTACTTTTCCAATGTACAAGTGTGTAATTTCGAGATTAATTACAAAGGAAGTTACTAATGTGGACTTTGGACTTGAACGCAGATCAGTTCAATAGCAACACCCAGGTTCTTTTTTAAAATTTTTTAGAAAAAAATTTTATAATTAATTTTTAATTATAATTTAATTTTTACAGAAGCTTTAGATTACATAAATGTTACATAAAAAATATAAGGGATTCCCATATGCCCTCCTCCCTCCCCCTCCCACACTTTCCCACATTAACAACATCCTTCATTAGTGTGGTACATCTGTTACAATTGATGAACCCTTATTGAAGCATTGCTCCCAACCATGGACTATATAGTTTATAGTTTATACCTTTGTCCTGCACAATTTTGTAAGTTATGACAAAATATACAATGGGTTGTTTCCATCATTGCAATATCATGCAGGACAAATTCAATGTCCTGAAAATGTCCCCATATTACACTTATTCTTCCCTCTCCCATCCCTCAGAACCTCTGGAAGCCACAGCCTTTACATCAACGATAAGAGTTCTTTCATTGCTAGAATAATATAAGTCCATAGCAGAATAATAAGTCTATTTTAGTCCATTTTTCATTCCCCAAGCTTGAGGATTTGGGGATGGTGATGCCCACTCTGCTTCTATTTGTGAGGGGGCTTAGATCCCATGGGGCAGAGGGATAGAGCTATCTTGCTTGTGGTTACAGACACTCTCTGTTCCTTGGGATGGGTGTTGTACATCATCATCTCCTTGTTAGTTGTCCTGGGTGAGTCCAATGAACTGGAGAGTAGGTGTTGCAACTCTGCTGAAATTCAGGACTCAGCTGGCACATGGACGACCAAAGATTTATTCGCTATGTGACTTTTCTATATCCTAAAGCTTCTTTGAAGATAAAATGAAAAAAAAATAAGATACTGGGGGAATATATGGAAGAGAATGTCACTGTACATACAAGACAACAGATCTTACAGTGATGAAAGATGCAAAGCCTAATTTTTTTTTATTATTTCAAATTGTTTTATTTTATTTTATTTTTTTTTGTATTTTATTGGTTATTTTCTAAATTATTATTTCGTTTTCTTATTAATTTTATTTGGTTATTTTGTTGGCTTCATTTTTGGAGAGGTTTTGGATCACAGAAAGGTCACAGCAGTGGTCGGGGAGGATCACTAGTATGGGGTGTCAGTGTTGTGGGGACGCATGGGAAGGGGTTTACCTGGGGCATGCCTCTAAGACATAAGAATTTGTTCAAGTGCCTAGGCTCTTAATCACTACTTTTCTCTTCTGTGATTGATGATGACTTTTCATTACTGAAGTGTGTCTGCAACATTGTCCTTCACTAAATGGGCACAGGCTTCCAAATACCCAGTTCTCAGAGGAGATTTTGGGAATTTTGTCTTTCTCCTCTACTGTCAAACTATCAGATGCCCTGTCTTTTTCCTCTTTCGGTGACAGTCCCTTCCCTCTCTTTCTAGTTCTTGCTGTGGATCTCCTTAAAAACCAGATGATCATGCTAAAATTGTGCAATAAATGAGAGTAAATATGCAGAGGGATGAACTGGGAATGCTGTCCTGAGCAAAACTTGCTGTCACATAAATTTGTCATTCAAGCAGAAGCAACTATCAGGAATGAGGAAGGATGGGGACACCTGCAGTGAGAGAAAATTGGCCTAGAGGTTTTCTGTGGGCCTCTCCATTTAGGCATCATATGAATGCCTGAACGTAATTCTTGTAAATGTATCAGTTCATATGAGAACAAATTTTAAAATGTATTCATTAACTCTTTAGTTTAGTGCAATTTACTGTAAACCTGCTTTGAGCCAGTCAGTGTTCTAGCTTTCAAACACACAGTGGTGAGCATGACAAAACAGTCACTACCCTCTAAGAAAGCACTCTTGTGGAAGATAGGGCCCAACAGCAAACACACCAATAACCGTGATAATGACCGAAGAAAATGAAACTTGGGAACGTAATGGAGTATGATGGGTCAAGGAAGACTCTCTGGGGAGGTGACACTGGAACTGAGTCTTGAATGGCAAGAAGGATCTGAGAGAAAATGAAAAAAGGAAAAAACTAAAAAAAAAAAAGAGAAGGATCTGAGGGAGGAGCTCAGGTAGTGAACACAGCAAGTGCAAAGGTCCCCAGGCAGAACCAAGCTGGGCTTCTTTAAGAAACAAAAGTTCAGTGTGGCTGGAGCTTGGTGAGAGACAGGGAGAAGACAAAAACCAGATCACACGGGCACTTAGAGTCCAAGGTGAGAAGATTGAATTTATTTGTCAAGCAATGGGAAGATATTGGATGGTTTTAAACTGGGGAGAGACTTTTAATGTGATTTGCACATTTAAAAGACAACTTTGCTGTGTGGAGAAAGAATTTTGTTATCATGGGTTTGTAGAATCTATAAACAGCATTGTTAAACTAAACTTCGATTAGTCCAATCACTCTGCTCTTTTTCAAAACACACTTCAAAAGAATGAGCACCTCAGGGAGTTCCATTTTATTTTACTTTCACAAAATCCCTTTGTCTAATCCCTTTCATTCTTGGTTGGATAATTTCCTCAACCGCCAGGTGCCTAGACTCGGGGCTGAATGTTAGGATCTTAGCAATCATGTATTCTCAATCCCTCAAGGAACCAACTATGGTCAGTTACTTCAGGGGTGCACAAAGTACTTTATTGCTTTGTCCTGAGCCCTGGCCCCATCCTCCCCTCACTTACTTTCTAATGTTAGATTATCACCTCCGGAGTATTATTTCTTTAGCTCAAGGTTTAGATTCTTGTTAAAATGCATGTGCCTCCAAGAAGAATAATGTTTAGCTTGTCCTTATTGGTGACTGTCACCTCTGATTGATGTTTTGTTGGAAATTGAGGGTTAGAGAGGAAAATGGGAAGGACAATGAGGCACTCTGGATGCTACCATGACTGGGCCACGACCCAGAGGATATGGGATAGGAGGTATAAAAAATAAAAGCCCCTGATGTTTAGAAATAGCAAAATCACAGACAGAAAGGATATTAAAGGATCCCAGAGTATAGAGTGAGGGGAGAAGAAGGAACGTAATTTTCATGGCTATGGAAATAAATAAATAAAATTAATAAAATTGTAAATAAAATTAATAAAAATTTTAAAATATGTTTTTATAAAAAGTAAATAAAAGCCTCTGAACTAACAAGTTGCTCAGAGCTGCTACTTTTTCTGCTTTATTCTGGCCTTTTCTTCTGGCTGAATATTAGTTTTTCCTTTTATTCTTTACCCTCTTTGAGTGAACAATAACCCCTTTTGTTTGGGGAAGAAATTAAAGAAAATCTTGCTAAAGATGGTGTCTGAAACCAAAGCAGGGGATGGAGTTGAATCTCCAGACAGGTATTGGTAATATTAGTTAGTAGCCAATATGCAGTGTAGCAAGCACTCATGTATTTTTCAGAATGAGGGATAGCAAGAAAAGACTAATTCTTTTTTTAAGATAGCAGTTGGGTATGGTGGAAAGAACATTGGAGGAGACATCTGGAGACCTGTTTTGGAATGCTAGCTTTGGCATTTATCCTTGAGGGACTTTACTAAAAAGAGAGTTTACTTAAAGCAATTCATGGTAAGAAGTCAATGACTAATGAATTAACCCTCACATGAATCCTTAATTTACCAAATTAATCACTAGTAGACTCTGGCAGTGGGGAGGCAAATCTCTAAAACATACAAAGCCAATTCCGGCTACATGAACTAAATCTCAATCATGTATATATGAGTATGTGTGTATATTACTTTCATTTATACATTCATATTTACATATGCATGGAGCTTTTTAAGTAGAGAGATTCCAGCAGTGATTAATGACTAGTACTATACTCATTTGCTCATCAAACAGCTATAAAACCTGGATAAAACATAAAGAATAAATATTTATATATATTGGAGAACAACCAATGAGGTATTACATTCCTTAAGAGAAGGCAGTCATATGAGATGATATACACATTTACTCAGACTTTCTCCCTGAGGAAGTTTTCGGGGCTATGTTGCAGGGAAGTGAGCCCAAGTAATGAATAGTGATCTTAATGGCCAAAGGAGGCAAAAATCAGAGTTTGGGGCTGCTAAGGTAGCTGGTATTGGAGAGGTAGGTGCCGGAGAATGGGAAGCCACACAGAGGGTGTCCCAAAAATTTGCATTGAAATATCTCTCAGGTCCTAGGTGAACTCTTGGCCTATGCAAGTATAGTATAAGACTATAGGGATCCTAGAAGATAGCAGCTGAAGAGATGTTGAGCACTGATCAGTGATTACAGAAATCCCATATAGGACAGCCAGAGTTGAGGCACCTTGGGCAACAGCATGAACCATTAGGAGAGTTTTTCTCCCCCACCCCCCACCCCCGAGATGGCTCCCTCATCTGTTTGCTCATTGTTTTTGTTCATTGTCTGCTTGTTGTTTGTCTGCTTGTTGTCTGTTAATTTCTTCTTTAGGAGGCACCAGGAACTGAACCTGGGACTTCCTCTATGTGGGAGGCGGGTGCCCAACTCCTTGAGCCACATCTGCTTCCTACTCATGTTTGTTTTTGCTCACTGTCTGCTCATCATTTGCTCATTGTTTTTGCTCATTGTATGCTCATTGCTTTTTCCCTCATTGTCTGCTTGTTGTTTATGCTCATGGCTTTTGCTCATTGTCTGCTCATTGTCTGCTTGTCTTCTTTAGGTTGGCACCGGGAACTGAACCCAAGACCCATTAAGAGAGATTTTTTAAATGCCATATGGAGTAAGGACTATGCCCTAGGAATAAAAAAAAAAACTTGAAATAGATTTGCCTTAATAAAGCTTTAGCTAGGCCTCAGAAGAATCAAGGGAATCCATCAGTAATTTAACCTGCAAGAATAAAGCTCAACTTTCTGCAATTCATTATCCATACTTTCAAGCATACAATCAAAAATTACTAGGCATAAAAAGGAGCCAGAAAAAGTAACTGACAATCTAGAAATAAGATAATCAATAGAAGCAAATCCAGAGATAATCCAGATGTTGAAGTCAGTAGACAAGGACTTTAAACTAACTGTAAATAATATGTTGAAGAAAAAAGACTAAAAGATTAATGAAATGGATACATATGATATATTTCAATAGAGACTTTGAATTTATTAATAAGTAATTAAATATTTTAAAAGTTCAAAAATGCAATATCTAAAATTGGAAGCATTCTCCAGCAGACTAGACATAACACAAAGAATTAATCATAAATAATCATAAAGAATTATTGAATCTTAAGAGGTTATCAGAAAGTACCTAACTGAAGCACACAAAGGAAAAAGAATAACAGAACATAAAGAGATATGTGAGACTAATTAAACCATCTAATGTATGTGTAATTGCAATCCTAGGAGAAGAGATAAGAAGGAATAGTACAAAAATAAAATTAGGGAAAAAAAGGGGGGGGTCCAAATTTTCTATTACTGGTGAAAGATACTAACTCATAGATTTAAGAAACTTGGTGAACCATGTGTGGAAAAAAATTTTTTTAATGTTATATCTTGGCATCATATAGTCAGAAATCTGGAAACAATACTAAGGAGAAAATTTTCATAGGGACAAATACCAGAGTGCAGAAAATTTCTATAGAGAGAAATACCACAATGAAGGAGGAAGTTTCATTTCTTTAACTGGCCTTTATGTGCTGCCTTGCTGAGAATCTTTGAAATATTCCGTGACAATCTTTAAACACTTAAAATAAAATGGGAGAGCACATTATATGCCCCATTGGAAGTTCCTTAAGATCTGCCTTAATTTCACAGCCTCTAAAAAGCCTTATCTAACCAGATAAGAGATGGAACCGAGCAAGGGATTTCTTTTTCTTGTTCTCTCAATGTTTTATGTCTGTATAGATCATGTCTATCCACCTCAATGCTGACCTCCTTAAGGATACAGGCTATATCATGAACATTACACAGCTCTCTCTCTCAGAGCTTTTTCCAATGCTATAACAAATTATACTCGCTATGAAATTTTGTTACACTGAATTAATTAAAAAATATTATTTCTTATAACAAAAGATAGTGACAAATTTTGCAGTTTTTTTTCACTCATAATTCATGCATTCGTTCAATCAATATTTATTATGACCCTTCTATATGAGAAGCCCTTGATTTAAAAAGCAATTGCCATTGTTCCATAAACTTTCAAAATGTACATAAAATAGGCCAAATAAATACCAAATTCAGTATCCTGTTAAACATTATTATCCATTTACAATATCTATTACCCTTTTAAAATTTCAATGCCTAAGTCTTCTATAATCAATTGCAATTACATGAATACACAATAACTTTTTTTATTAAATCTGAGTTTAAATATTTGTTGTACAGCCTTAATTTTAAATCTGACCCTCTTTTGAATGGAATGCCTTTATGAAATTTAATAAAACATGAAGGTCATAAAATGTATTAAACTATTGTACTTTCCATTTTTAATTCTGAACAGGCAAGATTCAAAGAAGAGAGCAGTTTGCTTTCTTACAGCAAATTGGAAGAGAGGATGATGTCTTTTCTTCAGGACCCTCACCTTCAGGATGATTTCTTTCAATGTGGATGAGGAAGACAGAGTAGAAAAAGACAAGGGAATATACCAGACGACCTTGCCAGGACCTTCAAGCCTGAAGAGTCCATAATACATTCTCTTCTTGTACAAATGTGTCCACAGAAATTTTAACAAATCATGACATCCCAGATGCTTGTGGTTAAAAGATCATCAACAATCATATGAAAGGTTTATAAGAAACAAATACTACAACTAGAGCAAGACGATCTCATCAGAGTAGGGCTGGCCTGTTTTTGAGATGCTGGATTTGAGGGAGAGGCCCTGAAGAGAAAAGAATTATTGGTTTTAACCTTTACACTACTGTCTATGCATTCCTTACTGTCCTTTTTAGCTGATTGTTTATGCTACCAGGGCACTTGATAGACATTTCATAAGTACAAGAAGGAACAGATATGCAGTCCTCTGCCTCATTTTCTAATGAATATGATTCAAGTCTAAATATCCCTGACAATAATTTTGGTCACTTGAAAACAGGTTTTTTTTTTTTTTCCCTAACATCTTGCAAAAAAGTTCACTGAATAGCTTAGTTCTCACAGTTTGGTCCTGACCCAAATTAAAGTTGCTGATGTTCTACAAAATGGCTTGGAAACATCCCCAGAAAAAGAAACACTCCACCCTCTCTGTTCCCAGCCTCTGAGCCAACTGCAAAAAGGGCAAGGAACATGGTATCTTTTCTGGAGATACTACTGCTCTAGAATGTTCTCCACTCATACCACTTAAAGTATGATGAGGGGAGAAGAAGGGCACAACACTTTCTTTTAGGCAACCATCAGCTTCCCACAGTTGACTGGCAATGCCTTCTTTACTTTGGCTTGGGTTCTTGAAGACAGAAGAACACAGGGAAAATTAAGGGAAAATTATTAACATATGTTTCTTCTCAATAGATTGCATTGATCATTTATGATGTGACAGACACTGTTCAATGGGATGTAAAGATAAGTACTGTCACTGACTTGAAGGCATTACTTACCATCTGGAAGAGAATTGTGTTGGATAACTTCCATTTGCACCTCCTGATTAACCATCCATCCTCCTTAATGCCACAGAAGGCTGAGTGGCACAGACTATATCTATTGACTCCCATGCCCTCTAGCTTCCGGTTGATTCAGTCAATGGGGAACCTTGCAAAAAGTGTGCACTGAGAGTGAAAAGAACTTTGGGGATTGTTTATTCCCCTGAATTTCTCCTTGCTTGGTCACCTAGGATGCCGCTTCCCTCAACTTCCAACCCTGGATCCCATCAGTGGTGCTGTCAGCATTGTCTCTTCTCATGTGTCTGTAACCATTCCCTTCCCTTTACCCCTTCAGGCTCAGAGGTTACAATAGCACTTCTGTCACTAGATCCAGAATACTGAATTCTCTTTAGTGGTTCACAACACCCTGGTCACACCTTTGGAAATAGTTCTTTTATTAAACCATCTTCAAATTGTCTAATTTGTTTTGCCATCGGTGACATACATACAGGCTTTTGCTTACTTGCTATGTGACCCTGGCCAAGTTATCTAATCTCTCTAGGCCTCGCCTTCTTGCTATATAAAATGGAGATAATAATATCTATCTTATATCTCTTTTTTGAGGAATAGACAGGTATACAAGATATCTGGCATATAGTAACATCCAGTTGCTTCATTCAGACATTGAACTTACTCATATTCCAGATATGTACTTGGCAGAATCAGAGAGAAAAAGACCAACATGAAGTTATATAACATGGTGAGTCTGTAGCCCTTTCCTCTTAATGAGTGTTTGCCCCAAGATTGTCTCAATTTTCAGTCAAGGAATAGCTCCCTGGTGGAAAAACTGGCTGAGTTGAACTTATTGAAAAGGGATTTTCTAAGGGATTCCAAGACAATTTTTATTTTAAACCATGTTTACTGGCTTTAGAAAACACTCCTCAGGTAGGATGGCTTTCTAGTATAAGGGAGCTATTGTTCTGCCATTGCCTGTTTATATGGTGGATTCTTCTACCAGACTCTTGGCTTCATGAGGACAGAAGCTGTCCCTTATTGGTCCTCATAGATCCAATATACTAGCACAAAGCCTTGCGCACAATAGATAATAAATATCTGCTAAACAAATGAGTAAAGAAACGAAAGAACAGAGCCAGACTACAAAATGCTTTTCACAATAATCACAATGCCTAGGGAATATTTCTCCCTCTCCCTCTCCCTCTCCCTCTCCCTCCATCCTTCTCTTTCCCCATAATGGAGAACTGAAATTCTGGGTGGGTCAGGAGAAGCCAGTGCTTATTTGGGTGGCCATCTAAAGTCAAAATATGGGTGGCTCCAGTTCATTGGAGTTAATGGACATGAATGAGCTGTTTGGGGGATTCACAGAGGCGAATGAGAGATTTTTCTGTGGCAGCTCTACATATACACTAAGCAGATTTCATAAATCTTAACTTGCTAGCCTCTCGTAATTCTGAGTTTATTATTTTCAAACTGAAGACGTTATTCCACTATTGCTTGCTTTGTTTATAACCTCATCTGAGAAGCCTCAGAGTGGCTAATGCAGTGGCACAACCAAGGTGATGAGAAAAGCTAGCAAAAGAACTCTGGGTCCAACCCACATTTCCTCAGTTTCTTTGACAGTGACAAATACTTTATTGAGGTGTTTGCAATTCTACATTCACTTGCAGGGGCATCTTTCTTAGAATGGAATGGTTTGAATATCAACCCCTATCCTGGAACATATCCCTTTCAATTCTTTTAGGCTCTCTAGTATCATCTCTTAAGGTGACACTAAAGTGCCTGCAGTTTATAAATAACAATAACAAAAAAAGCTTGACAGAAGAGATTTGTAATTTACTTTCTTCACTTATTTACAGTGTTCTCCCCCTCCTTATGCTTGTGGCTAGCTGACTGCCATGCCATATACTAGCCAAGTGATAAGTTGTCAGTTTTATGTGACCATGATGGTAAAGTGATAATTCTGCTCTGAAAATGGGTAATTGGGGCAATCTACTTGGTCTTTCAGTGACCTCAGGACTTGGGGACGGTAAGGCTCACACATCAACTTGGCTAGGTAATGGTGCCCAGTTGTTTGGTCAAGCAAGCACTGGCCAAATTGTACTGTGAGGACATTTCATGGACTTAAATCATCCGTGAGTTGATTGCATCTATGGCTGATTACATCTTCAATCAATGGAGGAAATTGCCTTCAGCAATGAGAGACATCTCACCCAATCAGTTGAAGGCCTTAAAAGGAGAAGTGATTTCAGCACTCAAGAGAGAGAATTCCCATCTCTACATCAGACAGCCAACTTCTCCTGGGGAACTCATTGAGGACCTTCATCAGAGTTCCTGGCTTGCAGTCTATCCTATGCAATTTGGATTCATGCATCCCCAAGATCGCAAGAGACAATTATATAAAATCTCATAATATTTAGAGATATCTCCTGTCAGTTCCATTTGTCTAGAGAACTCTGACTAATACAGGGGCATAGGTCTTTGAATAAGTGAATCCTTTGTACTCTTTATTTAATTTCATATGATTCTATCTATCCAGAAAATTAAACCACTTGTGACAGTTTGAAGTTCTTTTTTGAATTCTAAATAGATTAAATTATTAAACTAATCTATTCCTGTGAGTGTGATACATTTTGATTGCATTAGATTCACTTTAGGTTGCTTGATTAGATTGATTTTGATTGGACTACATCAGTGAGGTGTGACTCAGGTTAAGTCTCTGCCTTCTTGCTGGGTCTTATATAAATAGAGTGCCAAGAAAGAGGTACACACAGAGAAAGGAAGCTGCCATATTGATCCTGCCATTGAGAGAGAGGACTGCAGGAAAACAGAAGAAGCCCCAAGAGGCTGAAAGAGGTTCTGGAGTCTGGAACCAGCAGATCACACAGGTAGGGAAAGAGGCCCCTAAGGGGCTAGGCCCATGAGCAGCTCAAGGCTGAGGACATGAGCCCTGCCATATGACTGATCACCAGGTGGCAGGACAACAAGATCAACAGTAGCTGACTTTGGGGAGAAAGCATCTCTGATGATGCCTTGTTTTGGACATTTCATGGCCTCTGAACTATAAGCTTTTACGCCAAATAAATCCCCTTTATAAAAGCCAACACATTCACTTGCAGATGCCCCTACAAGTGAATGTAGAACTGCAGCAAACTAACACACCACTTTATCTAGAAAATTAAATCACCTTTAGTATTTAAATCACCTTAACAAGTTGAATTTCTGGCTGACATGTCATTTATTCATTTCATTCATTCATTCAACAAATATTAATTGAATTCTACTATGTGTAAGGTTCTGTTTTAGGTACTGGGGATACAGCAGTGAAGAAAACAAAGTCCCTGCCCTCGTGGAGTTTACTCTCTAGGAGAATAGATTAAAAAATGAAAATCATATAATCTATTGGAAGGTATTAAGTGCTATGGTGAAATATAAGGCAGAAAGGGAAAAGGGACAGCTTAGCAGAGGATTCCCATGAGAAAATGCAGCATGGGCAAAGTCCCTGAGGTGGGTCATGCCTGACATCTTCGTTGCACATCAAGGAGGCAAGTTGGTGTGAGAAGAAAGACCAAGAAGGACTATTATTAAAAGGGGAGGTCAAAGAGGTCATGGAGTTGAATGGTGTAGGACCTCATGGGCCTTTCTAAGGTAATTGGCTTTTACTCTGAGTAAAATGAAAAGACAGTGGAGTACGTTAAGGAAATTAATGACATGATCTTATTTATGTTTTAACAGAATCATTCTATTGAGGCTAGACTGAGGAGTACAAGGTAACGTAGGGGGAGTTAGACAGTAAATGATTTGGGCAAAAGATGTTGAGATGATAGTGGTTTAGATCAAGCAATAGCAGCACAGGTGGTGAAAAGTGATCATTTGAAACAACAGGATTTACTGATGGATAGGAAGAGGGGTAAGAGAAAATGAGGACTTGAGGATGACACTGAGCTGTTGGACCTCAACAGTTGCTCGAGATGGAGATACCTGCAGGGGGAAATGTCAGGAGATCCATTTTAGACATATCAGGTTTTTTGAGGTGGGTTAAGTTCTGGATTGAGCAAGGAGTCTAGGAAGGGTCATACCCAGCATATGTTGGTGATAGAATCATGTCCCCCACAAAAGTCACGTTCAGGTTGCAATCCCTGGTCTTGTGAGGTGAATCCATTTGTAAATAGGCCTTTGAAGATGTTGTTAGTTAAGGTGTGTCCGAACTGAATGTCAGTCTAATATGGTTGAAATCCTTAAAAGCAAAGGAAATTAAACACAGAAGGAAAAGCTATGGGGAAGAGCCAGAATTTGGATGTCAATGGAGCCTGGAAGAGAAAGGAGGAGACACTGATATGTACATTGCTATGTGACAGAAAAGTCAAGGAACCTCCAAAGATTACTAGCTGGCCAGAAGATAACAATCTCGGAGAAGCAAACCTTCTAGCCTCTGAAGCCATGAGCTAATAAATTCCTGTTGTTAAGCCAACTGATTATAAGGTATTTGTTTTAGCAACTGGGAAACTAAAACACTATCCAAACCCTGAATGGCCAGTCATTCAGTCCATCCATCAACTAATATTTTCTGAAGACCTACTATGTGCCAGGCAGTGTTCTAGGGTTTGTTGCTACAGAAGTGCCTAAGACAGACAAAAACCCCTTTGCTAAAAGGGGATTTTAGTAGAGGAATACAGAGGCTAAATGCACGGATGGATGGATGGATGGATGGATGGATGGATGGACAGATAGATATACATGAGATCATATCAGAAAGTGATAAGTCCTATGGAGAAAATAAAACAAGGCAAAACAAAAAGTAGGGACCCATTGCAGAAGCTATTATAGCCAGAGTGTCTCGAAAGCTCCCTCCAAGGAAATGCCATATAAACTGAGGCCTGAATGATGAGAAGGAGCCAGCTGTGGCAAGATCTGGAAGAAAACATTCCAAGCAGAAAGGACATTGGGTCAAGATCCTGAGCTGATGGTGACGTTGATGTGTTTGGAGGATAGAAGGCAGGTCAGTGAGATGGAGCATTTTGAACATGAGACAGAATAGCAGGGTAGCCGGGAGGAGAGGTAGGTCCATAGGGAAGCAGAAATGGACCAAGTACATCAGATTCAAGAAAGTCTAAAAACTGAGGCAAAACTAGCTTTTGATGTAAAATCTTTCCCTGTTTCTATTGGATCATTGGATTTTTACAGACTACTGTGTCCTGACCTCCTTCTGGATCTAGAATTTTATCTCCACTTATTCCTAATAAGGATCCACCTTTATCCCCCCGATCTTGGTCAGGAATCTTTGATTATAAATAGTAAAAGTTCACCCAAACTCATTTAAATTTATAAAAATAAAGATAGGGCTCATCGAACCCAATGACCATGGTCATTGTGAATAGCAGAGAACACAGAGGATTGTCAGATTGTTAGTTCTTCATCTCTGCTTCCTTTGCTCTCACAGGTGAACTTCTCTGTTCATGTGTCTATTTTCACATGATAAATCAGAGGAGCCTCCAAAGTGACCGCAAGCCTGAGGAGAGACATAGATTGTCGCAGCTTGAGTTAACGCTATAGCCTGGTCCAGTCAACTGTGGCCAGGCTTGGGGAGCACCTGGTACTTTAGGAAGTGGCTTTAAACCAAGAGGAAATGGCAGGTGGAAGATGACTGGCATTTCTGCATCTCTTGTTAAGATGCTGTATTCACAGAGTACACTGAAGATGATATCAAAGCTCCAACAAGCCAGACAGGCACCTATGAATTTATGTTTATAGCAATAAGCCCCTGGCTTGAGAGGCAGAAACTGAAAGGAATAAATCAGAAAAGCAGCCTTTGACCAGTGCTAGCTGAGGTAGAGTGTGTTGGGCAAACTTGCAACCTCACCAAAGTCTTGAGGGAGTCAGCTGTTTTTAATTCATGGCCTTTCAGATCTTCTCTGGTCTCATCCCTAACTCCTTGTGCACCAGGGTGTTTTCTTGGGAAGAATGCATCTATCTAGAAACTTGAAGAAAGGGACCATGGTTTCTTTATCTTTTATCCCTTAGCACAGTTTCTGGTGTACAGTAGATGTTCATTAATGTTAAATGGCTGGACAGATGGAAAGATGGATGGATGATGAGCCAGACTCACTTGAGGAGTTTGACAACCCTATGATGTCTGCTTGCTTCCTCTGGAGGAGCCAGAGCCTCTTCCTCATCAACACAATCATTTTCCTCTACTAGTCTCTTTCAAGTACCGGGGCCATATATTGGTATTAGGGACTTTGACATTTGTGTTACATGGATAACTGCAAAAGACTAACAGAAGGATTATGCCCACATTAGCCTGAGGCTGGCTAGTTCACAGCTTTTGCAGTAAAACAAAATATCTCGTTCCATGGGTATGAATGCAACTTTGATTTTTTAAATGTGCCTTTCCTCATAGGTGTAGGGAGTTAAATTTTTTGTAAGGGATTCTTGGTTTGATTTCTGTTCGGTAATGAGCATTAGGCAGGTTTTTGACCTGTGCTAGACTGTTGCAGAGCATTAAGTATAGTATACAAAAGGTCAGGAAATTGCTAATTAATCCTACAGGAGACTGTGGAGATATATTTGCCATTCTTCCAGTGAGGGCTGTTCAAGAGCCCGTCATGATCATCTGAGGGCACTTGGGCTAATGTTTATAGAAATGGTGTAACCGGAGCTCCACAGCTGGCAGGGCAACATCAGCCTGCATCCCTGAACAAATCTCCCAGGGAACAACTCTAAATTGGCCAAGTTGCAACGAGCATCTTTTAGCCAGGGTGACCCTCCCACTCCCACCCTTTGAGAGGCATCAACATTGAGCTGAAATCTTTCGTACAGTTCATTCTGTGCAGTGTGCCATGTGTACCTCCAACAGCTAAGCTGGCATTTACTAAGGTAATAGAAGAGTGCAGCAGGTAGATGGGTATCATGCACTCTGGGTCATTGAATCCAAACCATTCTCCTGCTTCAGCCTGTTTTCTGCACAGCAGGCCTTGGCTCTAATGACCCTATTTCTCACTGAACCCCTAGAATAGCAGCAGTCTCCTTTTCTTGCCTGTCTTGCCTGCCTTGCCTGTCTCTCCTTGGGGGGACATAATCTCCCTGCATTTTTCTCGTTCTAATGGAATAAGCCTCTGGGAGCTGGCCTCCCAAGCCCTTTGGGAACAAGTGCATCTTGGAGACCTTGAAGAAGACGTGGTGCAGCCACCTACACAGGAAGAAGCAGAGGCATGTACTGTGGTGCTCAATGTAATTAAATTCAGTTCAACGAGCATTTTATAGAGTGCCTAGGCTTGTGTCAAAGGAGAAGATGTGTAAAATTCCTCGAGAGCTTACCACCTCCAAGCCCCTGGGACTGCAGCTTTACATCGGCCAGCTCATTTCAGCCACTACAGAGGCAAGGAATGGAGAGGTTAAGCAATTTGCCTAAGTCACATGGCTAGAAATGGCTTTGAAGCCAGGACTTTCTACCTACACCAAAGTCTATGCTCACACCACATTTCCAGTCTGTCTCCTGGTACTGAAAGCGCATGGGGAAGATGGAAGTGAAATTAACAAATAATGAATTCAATCCAGTTTCATGAAAAGGAATGGGGCAAAGCATTCCAGCAGGAGTCCAAAGAGGCAGTAGGTGAGGTAGGAGGGGACTGCAAGTCAGAGGATATAGCTGAAGGCCCAGTCCTGCCACTCTCTCCCCCTCTACGTGACAGGGCAGAGGTGGCACTGGGCACTCTGCGAGGAGGGGCTCTGGTGGGCTGTTCTCTTTCTTGTACACCCCACCCCCACTAGGTCCAATGCTCCCTGGGCTAAGGATCCAAAGTTATCTGCCCATCTCTGTTCAGAAGCTTTACCAGTTCTTGCATTTTTCACTTAATACAGCAAGCATTTACTAAATACCTACTATGTGCATTTTTAAAAACCCACAATGATTTTACATGCATATGTGAAATGGCATTATGTATCAGGTTATTCATTGCAGCATTGTAATAATAACGAAATAGAGAAGTGGTTAAATTATAGTACCTCCATACATGTGGATATTTGTATCTCTTAAAAGAATGAGGAAAAATTCTCCAAGATAATATTGTTAAATGAAAAAGCAATGAGCAGAACATTCGGTATGCAGTCTTTTGTTTTTGTGTGTATATGTGGTACTCACACACATATACATGCATGTTTGTGAACTCTGTAAGGATATACAAGAGGATACTAACATTTGTTGCCTCCAGGGAGAGAAACTGGGCAATTGAGGAACAGGGAGGAGATTTATCACCATACACCAGTGCCTTTTTTTTTAAAGATTTTATTTATTTATTCATTTATCCCCCCCTTGCTGCTTGTGCTCGCTGGGTCAGCTAACCACGCTGTGCGGGCGGGCTTGCCTTCACCAGGAGGCCCTGGGAACCGAACCCGGGGCCTCCCATATGGTAAACGGGAGCCCTACTGATTGAGCCACAGCCGCTTCCCACACCAGTGCCTTTTACACTACCTGTAGTGAAGGACTAATATTTCTCCGCCTAGTGCATCACAGACCAGTACCTGATCCTATGTGCTTATTTTTATGCAGATTGTTCTGTGTGCCACTTACCACCCAAGTTTGACAATAATTGAACTGGTCTGTTTCCTTACCCTGGACTGAAGTCCACTCATTTCATGCTTAGATATCAAGACAATGTCACCTTGCTGTAAAAGTTTCTAAATTCTTTCTCTGACTTTTGATCATGGACCAGTAACAAACAGTTCATGGACTGGCACTGCTATACATCTTTCTGTACTTAAAAAAAAATTTTTTTTAAAGAAGCTTTAGATTACATAAAAGTTACATAAAAAATGTAAGGGATTCCCATATATCCCACCCTTTTCCCCTCCCACACTTTCCCACATTAGCAACGTCTTTCATTTGTGTGGTACCTTTGTTACAATTGATGAACACATATTGAAGCATTGCTACTAACCTTGGACAATAGTTTACATTATAGTTTACACTCTGCCCTGAACAATTTTATAGGTTTTGACATACGTATAATGGCCTGTATCCAGCATTACAATGCCATGCAGGACAATTCCAATGTCCCAAAGATGCCCCCATGTTACACCTATTCTTCCCTCTCCCTCCCCTCAGAAACTCTGGTGGCCACTGCCCTTATATCAATGATACAAGTTCTTCCATCACTAAGATGGAATATTACCCTTCTGTACTTTTGATTTTGCATATACTACATTGTCAAAGATTTTATTTAAATGCCAATGATCCACCTTTAGTAGAACAACCTTGTAAGGAGTGAGGATAGACTTGCCAACTTTGGATTCCTTGGATTCTTTCTTCAGGCATCGGTTCTCATCAAAATTATGAGGTTTTCAAATTCTGTCTTTGGCTATTTTTCACCAACCTCTGATAAATGTGTTTTACAACCATTCCACCTCCTTTCTCAGGGAACTGCTTTACATTTCTTCCAAACTCCCCACCGTGTCCCCCTGGCACTTACCCTGGCTGTCAACTCCCTCTTACTTAGATGTGTAGTACTGTCAAAGACTTAGGGTATTTTCCTTCCCATGTAAACAGAGAAATTGAACATGGAGTTTTCCAGAACAAAGGTAAAAAAAGGCATCAAGATTAGATGAGGGATATCAGAATTGTTGTTTTCAGCTGGCCACCACTTAAACCTGGTCAGCCTCTGTGGAGAACACATAGTGAGCTGAAAAAGTGGGAGTCAGGAAACAAGGGTCCTGTATACTGTTCAAGGCAAGCGTGGCATGGAGTTCACAGGGAGGGACCCTAAACAGGAACTAAGGGAAATGTAGCTCGCCTTTGAGAGCCATGTAATTCAACAAATTAGTGATTGTAACTAAACTGCAAAGTCCCCTTAAAGAACCAGAACAGTCATCAGGTCAAAGGAAGCCAGGATGAGCATTTTAACTTGTCTAAAGAGAGAGAATGGATCCACCAGAAGCATGAAAATGTGGAGTCCCAGGGGAAGATGTTGGCATGCCCACCCAGGCCATGATTAGGGCAGAGGTACCAGACCCAAGAAGAACAGAACTGCCAGGCCCTCATGGCAGTGGTGTCCCTACTGCAGAGAAGGGAGCCTTGACCTACCATGCACTGCCACATCCCCTTTGGACTCACAGCAACATGTGGATAGAACAATCTGTTAAAAAAAGGTTGCATCACCTTATCTCTATTCTCAGAGAGAGAGTGTCTTGGCTCTCTTTATAAATTACTAATCTGCCTTTGTGGTTTATATTCCAGGTTTTGTACATTCAGGTAATGTGATTCTATGCTATGGATATAGATCCATTTTTGGTCAAAAGGAAATGGATGTCTAATGCTGAAGGACTGACCATGGACAGTGGTTATTTCAATACAGTGAAACTACTGGAAAGCCTTGAGGCAGCCACAAGCTAAATGCTGAAGAACCAACATCACAGTGACTATCTCTAAATTTCTACAAGTTCTTTTGGTCAAAGCAGAAGCTCTGGACATAATCTCAAGGCTTCTGTACTGGTTTTAATTTGGCATGGCTCAGCAATGGAATGAGTGTGTCTGACATGCAATTACACAGTTACAATAAGCTGTATATTTAAGACCATGTTAAAATGCCCCCATGCCAAAATGGCCAAGACAAAAGTCATATACTTTTTAAAACCTGTTTTAAATTTTAAAATTTAAAGAGAAAATCCATGTAGCTTTTTCAAATATGAAAAAAGTACATTGAAAATCTTTTACCTTTGCCTCCTTCCACTCTGTTTCCATTTTTCCCAACAAGTAACCCCTGTGATTAACTGACTGTTCATTCTTCTAAACATTTTGGCACATAAAAGTCAATAAAATACATATCTTATTTTTTTCTTCCTTTTTTACACAAAGTAGCATGTTCTAGATTTGCTTCTGTATATCTGAAGAATCTTTTTATCAGTATATCTTGGTAATTTTTCCATATCAATACATAAAGAGCTTCTTCTTTCAGGAAGTCACATAGTTCTTGTGGTAGACAGGGTAAGAACACAGTATTTAGCATCAGACAGATCCAGCTTCCAAACTTACTATGGGTCTTCAGATGGTTTTTAACTTTTATAAATTTTTACTGTCTAAATCTACAAAATAAGGGCAAAAACGCCCACTTTACATGTTATTAGGCCTAAATATTTATGTTGAGCCATCACATGACATCATTACCATTGAGGGGGTGGAGATGAAGGGGAAAAGAAAGTGGGGGAAGAGAAGAAGGAAGAAAAAGAGGATTCCATATTAGCCTCATTTCCAGAGCTCTGCAATTAACCATCTGGGCACTGGAATGATCAGTTTCCTCCAGTGGACTCCAGTTTCCCTGTCTCTGAGTGAAAGGAGAATTAGACTGGCTGATTTACAAAGTCTTTTTGGTACACACAAATTAAAATTGAATGCTCTTAAAGAATTCACTAAACTTTCCAATGTTTTATATTTATTAACATGAGTTTATTGAGTGCTTGCTTTGTACAAAGTGGTTAGGAAAACAACCATGAATAAGAATTTTTCTTCTCTTCAAAGTAATCTACAGGTTAGGGCAGGAAAAACACAAAAGAGGGGGCCAACGATAGGGTAGGGAAGACAAGTGCTCCTTTCGGGCTGCATTTGAAGGAGACTAACTGAAGTTTCTACCAGTAACATTGGGGCTCCAGCCCTTCTTGTGGTTAAAATAAAATCACTTTTTGACCAACTCCAAGACAGATTCCCAATATCTCAAATCACAGAGGTTTCTCCTCTTTCTATCCTGGGGCATTTTTTCTAAAACGAAATAACAAGAAAAATGGATGATCTCACATGTTATCCATTCTTCCAGCCTCCTTCAACCTCTGCTTTCCACAAAAACAATCACAAACAGAAAAATGAACAGGAATCAGTTAGAGCAAAACCAGCTGAAAATGGGTGATTTTCAGTTGAGTATATGGTACCAATTGTTGTGATAAATGTTCTTTTAAGTAGCCAGTTCTGCAAAGGATATAGACTGTTTATGTGTGATTAATTAAGAAATAATTATCTTTGACTAAAGGAATATGAGACAATAAATGAGCCATCAAATCTAAATAAACATACAGGCTGCTGCCTCTACTGTTAATTGGTGCCAGGGATATTTATGATTTGTATAATAAGAAATGATAAACTCTCTCCCACCATTTCCAAACTCCAAAGATGTTGTGACCCTTGATACTTTCCCACATTCTCTGTGGATGTAGCACCTCAAAAGAGCTCATTATGGCACAATGATTAAGATGCTATCATTTTCATTGTTGAGGACCAATGTCTTAAAGATCATTATCAATGACCTCCTTTTCCTTCTTTTACCTAGCCTATAGAAATGGACCAGTAAAGTTTCCCCAGCAACTAGCTCTCCCCCATTCAGTCCATCTTACATACTGCTGCCAGCTATATCTGCCTTGGGCATAGCATCCTCATGCTTAAAAACAAGAAAACAAAACCTCCCAACAAGTTCAATGTCTTTTTGGGGGCCAGGGGAACTATTGTTCAAGCCTCTATTTTTCATTAGTTCATGCACTTAAATCATTAAACCCTCACATGTGACTGGTAATGTATTAAGAATATAAATACAAGTAACATATATTCCTTGGTTCATAGAACTCATAGTTCCAGTAGATGAGGAAAGACATGTAAATGAACAAGTAAGTGTGCCAAAGTTGAGTTCAACAAAGAAACATCTACAAGGACATAGAGGACACACGGGGACACACACATACACATATATACACACACACACACGCAATTAATTGCATTCTTCTTAGAGCCTAGAAAGGTTTCTACCAGGAGAGTGAGAGTTTCAATATGGAGGTTGAGCTGAATCATTTTGATTGATACTTAGTGGTTCTTCAGAAAATAAGAGGATTCTCTTCTCTTGGGAAAGGGAAAAGGAATACCAAGTATAGGGCGCAGTTTTAAACAGAAAGACAAATTTGGAAGTTGCTAAAAGATTGGTGTGGAGAGTAGATGGGAGCAAAGTAAAAAATAATAATCTGGAGACAGGAGCCAATCACAAAGGAAGTTAAAGAAGTAAGAATTATCCTAGTGTGGCAAAGGAGCTCCAAATTAGGTATTAAGTCAGAAAGTAACATGACTAAATTTGCATTTTGCAAAAAGTGCCGTGATTACAGGAGTGGAGTAGGAAGGTTGTGGGGAGACTATTAAGAGAAACATTGCAGGAGTCCATGTAATGAGGGTGCGAACAGCTCATATGATGTTTGTAACAGTGCATTGGAAAGAGCATTGATTTAGGAGCAAGATGGACCGGGGATGCTACTTAGAATTATGTGAACTAGGGCAAGTCAATTAACCTATCTATGCCTAAATTTCCTCAGCTGTGAAATAGAACTACCATTGTCTACCTCCCAGGATTGTCATGAACATAAACTGAAATAATTTTCAAAAAGCGTTTAACACTATGCCTCACACACAAAAGAGCTCAAACAGTAGCTAGTATAAAGGCACAGTAATGGAGATGAAAGATGTAAGGATATAACAGATGTTAAGAAGTAGAATCTACAAGACAGAAATTGAGTTCTGATTTTATGTCTAGAGGTAAAGAAAGGGGGATGAAAGATATCATCTCTCTTTTTTACAAAACTGGATAAATGAATAACTATGAGTAGGATGAGACTTGGGGGAAAGGTGATGAAATCAAGTGGAAATATCCAGCAGATAGTTTAATAAAAGCATTTGGAACTCATTATAGAAGTTGGGGTTGGTTTATTGTAAAGATTAGAGAATCCAAAGCATACTGATGGCAAATGAAGTTTCAGAATTGATTGAGATTGCCTAAGAAGAGAGTGTGAGGTGAATACAGAAGATAACCTAGGGAAGAATCTGGAAGAACCCCAGAATTTAAAGAATTGAGTGGGCAAGAGGAGTCCATGAGTGGCCAGAGGAATGGAAGAAACCTGGAAATAGAGGAGTCAGAAAATAGAGGAGAGAGCACTTGAGGGAAAAGGGCATCAGATAACATCAAAAGTAAAAAAAAAAAAAAAAAAAAGGGATTAAGATAATCATAGAATCACACTCATTAGGATTAAGAAGTTAACAAGTCTTTGATAACATTTACTCAAGCAGCTTCATTGGGTAAAAACCTTGTCATGTTAAGAAGAGAGCAGATGAAAGAATGTCCAAGACCAGTGAAGAATGTTATCTGGAGGACAATGATTATGAAGAGGAAGACATGTTTAAGAGGGGAGAAAGAAGTAAGAGAGGGTTTTAAAAGATGGGGATATACCAGGAAATGCCTACAGCTTTGGGCAATGAGTCATGGGGAAACAGGTTTTAAAATACATGCAAAAGAAGAAATAACTGATGGATGAAGGCAGGAGGGCAAGAATCCAGATAACAGATAATGGGGTTAGCTATGAGCAGGTGATGGAAAGAGAATTCACTGTGAAAAAAGTACATCCATAAATATGCTGACTGTGGTAGGTAGAATGAAGGATGACCCCTCCCCCCCCCCCAAGTGCCCATACCCTAATTCCTGGAACCTGTGGATTTATGTTGTACTTGGCAAAAGGGATTTTGCAAATGTAATTAAGTTTACAGTCCTCCAGATAGGAGATTATCCTGGATTATCTGGGTGAGTCCAATCTAACCACATGAATCCTTAAAAGAAGAGAACTTTCTCTGTCTAAATTCAGAGAGATGTTTTAGGAGAAGTTGGAGAAATCCCAAACATGAAAGGGACTCTATCCACCATAGCTGGAAGGAGCCACATGGAAAATGTAAGATAAAAATACAGGCAGCTTCCAAGAGCAAAGGCTGGCCTCTGGCTGATAGCCTGCAAGGAGTTGGAGACCTCAATCCTACACCACAAGGAATTAAATTTGCCCAGTGTGAAAAAAGTACACCCATAAATATGCTGACTGTGGTAGGCAGAATGAAGGATGACCCCTCCCCCCCAAATGCCCATACCCTAATTCCTGAGAACCCAAATGAGCCACGCCATACTTGGACCTCTCACCTATAGAGCTGACCGCTAAATTTGTGGTCATTTGTTATGGCAGCGATAGAAAACTAGTACACTAACTGGCAGCCTGGAGGAAGAGGGCTGAGAAGGCAATGAGTGTGCAAGGACAACTAGCCCTTGGCATCTATGTTTCAGTTTCTCATCCACCAGAACTTTTGCACTGCCCTGGTGGTCTGTGCTCCTGTTGCAAATTTATGTCACAAAGAGGCAGGCAACGATTGTTGCAAGGTAGTATTCATGCCGGGAGTGGCAAGAGCAGAATGTAAATCCTCCAGTTTTACTTCTCACTGCCTCCTGTAGCCACCTACCTTCCACACGCACACCAGCTATAGATTCTCACCTGTGGTTGCTATTAGTTCCTGGAATCCATTTTTATCTCTTGCTTCTACAGATTTGCCGGAGTTTATCTGATGGCGGGAGCCAGGGACTTGACTCCATCTTGGCAGAATAGAACACTTAAATCCATTCTGTGTGCCAGGCGCTCATATCTCATTTAATCAGTTCCCAACCCCATATGTTTGTGTTGTATTGCTCTTTAACAAAGAAGCAAAGTGGATCATAATACTTAAATAATTGTCCAAGGGCACATAGCTATTAGGTGACACCCGCCAGTTGACCCTGGATGTTCCTAACTATGAACCTGTACTCAGTGTTGCATGCTGCCACACAAAGATCTACATTTCAGTCTTACCACTTAATGAGGAAAGAAAGGTGTTGACTTTGGCTGAAGGAGTATCATCATAGACAGTCCTTGAGAAGATATTCAGATCCTGTTGATGTCTTCCTATTCTGGCAACTCATGGGGTTGGTTTGACACATGGAGAGAAATAGGGTTATAATAGAGAAGCCTCTTGACTTTTCTCAACTTCAGGAGAAGGACTATTTCATTGTTCCCTGTAGCAGTCAGTCTGGATGATTATAGATAAATGAGACATAGGGACATCCTATAGGGGATGCAGCCCTGGGTTTCTCCAAGGCTACACATGATCTGGCTATGAGTCAGGCCTTGAATCCTGGCATTCATGCAGTGGTCTTTTTCTCTCCTGCCCATGTCCAGGCTTTTTTCCATCAAGAGACTGAGTTCTTTCCTCATTTTTCTTCTCCACCACCTATCAGCTGCATGACTATGACAAAGTCAAACAAACTTCGGTGCCTAAGTTTCTCTCCAGGAAATTGGGGATAATAGTGTTTTTCCAATGGCAGGGGTCTGAACCAGATAATCCCTTAGGGTTCCTCTAGCCTTAAGGTGTGGAATCCTATTATTCTCAATAGAGGATTTCAAGGTTCCGTTATAGACAATAGGGTCGGGAAATATCCCACAGGAGGAGAGCGCCCCAACTTAAAAATAAGCTAACCTTTTCACATTTTGCCTTTGAGTAAATCTCACTTCTTAAAGATTTTCCTATACCTAATTCAGTTTGACAAATAGCAATGAACTTCCAAGTTACCTCCCTTTGAATAATGTTCTATTGCATATCTGCATTGTTGTTGCTTGTCACAGAGGATCTCCATAAAGTTAACATATGACCCAGGTGTCAAAATACCATTTCAGGAAGTAACTCAGAAATTAATTTTGATCACCAGGACACAGTCCCTCCATTCAGCCCAGGGGGCCTTAGTGTTTCCTGTGGCTCACTTGGCTCTGAAAATAGCATCCTAACACAAATGTGGAGGAAGCAATTAATTGTGTGAAATATCACAAAGGATTTTACTTGGAACTGCAGAATCGTGGTTATTCTAATCCTGTTGGGACTTTTATAAGAGCTTTCTTTTCCCGTAGTAAGGAAGACCACAGAGAGGAAGGAATATCAGGCATGGGTTTTATAGCATGACTCTGATTTCAGCATTCATACATTCCTAGTTATGGAGTACCTATTTTGTGTGACAGGAACTGTGGCTGCTGCGAACACTTCCAGAAGACTTTCCATGCTGATTTAAAACATGATTTGGCCTTCTTATCAGATCTGTTTAGACTGTTGTTATTACTAAGGTTACTGTTTGTGCGTGTGTGTTTGAGGTTATTATCATTACTTTGTAATGTACCTTGTGAAGGGTTTATACTGGGATAGGAGTAGGGGAGGTGCCAGCCCTGCCATATCTTCTTGTTTGCTCACATCTGCAAGATTAGGATTATCTTCAATTAGCAGGATTTTTTTTTTTTTTTTTTTTTTACAGTAAATTGTTTCAGTCAGTCTTCTTTTGTGAAGGCTGATTTAGATCATTTCAACAGCATAACTTCAAATCCACTTAACTGCAATACAAATTGAGGCATGGAGGCCTGAGGGTGCCAATATGAAATTGTCTGAACCTTGAGGCTCTCTCTTTTCCTTGTAAAATCTCACATACCTTAAATGACCTGTGGCAATCTGACATTTGGACTAAATGGGGGTGCCCTGTTGATCTGTATGTTGACTCTATCAGAAAAGCTTAATTCTTCCTACATTGTACAAAAATATGTCCATAGATATTCTCCTATTACCTTCCCAGAGCGCTGGGGCATGTATCGCCCCTTTAAAGACCACTGCCTCAGCAACAGGGAGCCCCTGAAGGTTTTTGAGGAGGTCCACTGTGGTGATGGTTTGACACATGGACAGGCATGGGGTTAATGGGAGGCAGGGGGCCCATCAGAAGGATATTGCAACCGTTGGGCAAGATATAGAGGGGCTGTGGTGGTGCAGAGGGAGAAGAGATGGCCAGTGAGATTTCAGGAGGGTGGAACTTCAGGGATTGCTGACTGCTTGATACAGGCAGTAGAGTGTACTCACATGCTCTTGTCAGGAACACTTGCATTTCAAGCAAGGCTGCCTGGGGGAAGTTCAGACTACCTTCAGGGCAGGAGGAGAGGCTTGCACCATCCTGTGTGCATTCACCTACCTTCTTGCTGTGTACTGGAGCTGTGCTGCTCACCTTCCAGAAGCTTCTACGAGGTGCTGGTGGTTTAGGCCCTATCATCCTCCAGGGACTTTTCTTTGAGAACTATATGGAAGCCCAGCTCCCAGGACAGTGGCTACCTGAAACTCACTGGGGAAGGGCAGACCATTTTCTGCCAAGGAAGAGCCACTCATTAAGGGAAAGGATTTCCTAGGGAATTGGAGGCTCCTTTCACTGTACAGCATTCTCTACTGTGATAGCCATTCCCTCCCAGACTAGAGGAAGGATCTACATAGTAGGCAAAAATAGAATCTGGGCCCATTGTCCCCACCCCATATAATTTATACCTGTGAAATCATAGTATTCTAAAAGAGATATAATGATAGTAGTGATAGAAGTGATGGAAAATGACTGTAACAACAGCATCCGGCTCTCACCCAATGTTCCAATGTAATGTGAGGTCGATGACAGCAAGAATCAGTTTGATTTGCTGCTGTGTTGCCAGTGCCTAGAGCACTGCCTGGCCTTCAGTGGACCATCAGTAGACATGTTATATAAATTAACGGAGGAGTGGATGGAATCTGAAGGTCCGTAGATACTCCTCTCTCTCTGCTAAAACATTTCCAAAGACAATATTCATTGTGTCCCCAAATGTTATTTTACACTGTTTGACAATTATATTGAGAGCAAGTTCTGTGTCCTATATTAAATTTTCTCCTAATTCTGTTCTGTGATCTTGAGTCTTGAGGGATCCAGAATGAGGCTGCCTCCTTCTCCATGTGACAAAACTTCAGATCCTTGAAGACAGTTATTTTCTCACTGAGATTTCTGTATGGACTGATGACAGCTGGTTTATTCAACCGTTCCTGTTAGGTATGATGTGGTTTCCGGATTCTTCACCCTAGTTATTCATCCTGTTGATTAGTGTGACAGGCAGTGTTAGCTTGACTAGTAGTCATAGGAGTACGTGTCACAGAGGTAGCATCCGTCGTATTGCCAGGCATACTAACAACGTTTTCTGCTTGTACTGCAGTTAATAAAGGACCTTCACAGACATTGTCTCATCTCACTCTCCTGGTAACACTGGGAGGAAGATGTTATGGGCTCTCATTTTCCATGAGGGGGAGCTAGGCTTAAGGCTTGCCCAAGTTCACACATCCATTTCCCTGCCTTCACGCCAGTACTCTTCCTGCCACAAGATGTTTTTCTAATGTGTTGCCAAACACTAAATTCTCCAGATGTGGCCAGGAGCACCACAGATCTTGATGGGAAAAGAGGCAGAAAAGAAGGAGCACCCAGACGCAAGAAGAAGGAGGAGGGCGTGGACCAGGCAGCTGGACTTACAGGCCTGTAAACCTGGGCAGTGCTTTTGTTTCCTCTCCTTCCCGACCTCCAGTCCGGGCACCAGACCTTTGTTCCCCTTGGCAGCCAGAAGAGAATCCCCCCAAAGCCGGGAAGCTGGGGAGACATTGCCGGTGGCACAATACAAGGTCCTCAGGCCTGACCTGATCTCTGGGTCTTTCGGTTTCACCCAGTTCCCCTCTACAAGGAGCCCCTTTGCATCAGCCCCTGGGCATTACTTTTCTGGGTCTCCTCCTGGAAAATCCAATTTAATAAACTCATAATACATACTTCAGTGTTGGGCAACTTTCATTGTCCTGCAAAATTCCAAAAGGAAGCACAAAGCTTATCGGGCCTAGCTCCGGCCCAACCTACCTGCGTTGGGAGAAACCAGCCTGTGGTGGGGCCGGATGTGCAGAAACACAATGTTCTCTTTTGATGAAGGTTTCAAAGCGTCCATTTCCTGGAACGGAGGCCAGACGGCCCCAGTGCCAGACTGGAAAAGGCCCTCAGGATTTATGAGCCTACAGGAACTCAGGGCGGCTTGCTCGGGTAACAAGAGGAAGACAGAACGTTCTGTCACCACGTCAGGTTCTGGTGCACCAGGCCTTTTGGAAATGTTTTCCCAGTCTGAGAATTGAAGGCAGATGGAGGTGAGCTGCTCAGGTTCATTTGCCCCATCTTCTCTCCTTCTCAAATGCTATATAAGCCCAGTGAACCCAGAAGGAAGGAGAAAGGGCACAAAACAAATGAGCACTGCCCGGAGGCATGGCAGACACAAAGCCCTTCCTGATCTCCCGGCCTTTACCCTCAGGCTGCTGCTGCACCAGCCCAACTACTCAAGCTCAATCAATCAATCAAAAAATACATATCAATCCTCTGCTAAGGGGTTGTGGGTGGCCTTGGGTGGTAGGGGATAGAAAAAAATACTAAACAGACCGAGTGCTTACCTTAGCTTAGACTGAGGAGACACTCAGAACAGTTGACAGTGAAAGACAGTTAACTGGTAATCAGGGCTAGATTATTTGCCCTCAGAGACTTTTAAAGTCTCCAAGAGGGCAAAGAGGGGCATCTGCTTGCACCTGGCAGAACTCAGGTGAGGATGAGTTTCACGGAAGCCAGGGGCTTTAATTAGATGGGAAAGCTGGATACAAGTGAAACATGGAAGGATTAGTGAGAACACTCCAAATTAAATACTCCATGAGCAAGGAATTAGAAGCCAAAATGACTGAGGAACACTGACATACAGGATAAATGTAACTAGGTTGGATCGTTGCTGGAGAATTATTATAACTGAAGTAGGGGTTATTGATCCCTCTTAGGAGCTGAGTAAAATGACGCAAGGCAAAATTTTATAAGGAACTGAATCACGTTGATAAGATCTGTGTTTCAACGTCCCGGAGACCAAGAGTAAGTTAGGCTGTTCCAGGGATGGCACACTTTTTCTGTAAAGGGCCAGAAAGTAAACATGGCTTTGCAGGCTGTCTGGTCCCCCCCTGCAGCTACTCTCAACGCTGTCATGGTAGCACAAATACAGCCATAGACCTTCCGTAAATGAATGAGCAGGGCTGGGTTCTGATAAAACTTTATACGAAATCTGAATTTCATATAATTTTCATGTGACAGGAAATATTATTCTTTTGACTTTTTTTCCAATCCTTTGAAAATGCAAAAACCATTCTTAGCTCATCAGACACACAAAAATGGGCAGCAGGCTGGATTTGGACCATAGTTATATAGTTTGGTCAAATAGAAGCAGTATCACACTTGTAGTAGAAAAGGATGGAAGGAGAGGAAGAGTAAGAAAAAGACCATTTATTAAGTATGTAATTAACCTCTATCTGAGTTTAAACACATTAACTCTTTGCTTGCTTCACATATGTAAGTAGTACTTGAAAATAACATCTCTCAAATATGCTAAAAAGGAATGTTGTTTTTTTTTTTAGTTGAGCCTTGCTAGTGGTCATTTACAGTCAAACTGTTGTGTATTCCTTACCTGAAATGGGTTAGCCATCATTCCATCTACTTTCCTTGAGAGCCAGTACCTGCTTTAAGCTCTCACAGACATTTTTTTGGAGTAAGCTCATAGTAATTTATGGTCGTGTTCAGTCAGCAAATTTGAGAGTATTCCACATGCAAGGTGCTAAGTATTAAAGGGAGAACATAATCAAAATATAAGCCATGGCCCATAAAGCATAAACCAATCTCTCTGGAATTTTCAACCCTGGTTTATTGTTTTTAGAATATATCATAAATGTGCAGCAATTTCAGCTCCAATTTTCTTTCTTTTCAACATCATGATCCCCTTCTATTTATTCCCTTCTATTCACCACTGACCCCTTCTCCCTCCTCTGTGGCACTTTCCCCCACCAGCCAGTTTGAGCTCCTTGCTGTTCCATAATCGTCCCATGTGCATAACTCTTACAAAGTATTTGCTTGTATTTTCTTTCTCTCATGTTAACACATGTTAAGGGATGCTCTCTTCCTTTCTTACTCTTGGCAGTCAGCATCCATCCTTTGAGGTCAAGCTCCGGTCCTATCTACACCTAGATATGATCTTTTTCTACCTTTAACTTCTCAAGTACTTGTGGCCTGACCCACTAATTTTATCTAATTTTGGTTGTTATATCCACAACTAAAGTGGGAGACTCCTAACTTGTGAGCAGAGATGGCCTATAGGCCTTCTTAAAATCTACCCAACATGTAGCATATGGCCAAGCTTTGAGTATATGCTCTGTCCTCAAATCCTTGTGGAATTTAAAATGATCCCTGAGAAGATAGGGATCATAGAGAGGATGGAAAGAGAAGGTTTAGATACAGGTAGGCGAGGGAAGCAGAACTAGGAGATGATAGAAAGCAAACTGACCTTTTTAACACTATAGGAAAACAGTGAGAGATGGGGCTATGCAAAATTATAAAAGCTATCCTCAATCCTGCCTCTTTCTGAAAGTTCAGGTAAATTAATTTTGAATAAAAATTAGAAGAAAAGCATCAAGCTAAATTCTGTAAGTTATTAAAGAAAGATAGAATAAGAGACAGAATAACAAAAATGACCCACATGACAATGGATTAGATTTGGTGACATCAGTATGAACTTATGTTTAGCTTAATATAGATACAGATGGTTACCTACAGAAATATTTGTAGATATGTATACATGCACTGGTCAGTATACACACATATATTCCCCTGCTCTGTTAGCAGAGAGGGCCTAAAGCAGTGACCCTCCAGTAGCAAGGAGCACACATCTAGTACCCAGAATGGTTTCCAATATCATTATCCAAAAAAAGAAACCAATGTTTCTTCAGGGAATGGTTGATTCTAGGACTGGGCATTTATAAGATGAGCCTGGAGCATCTTTCAGTGAGAGAAAGTAAGAAAGTGCTCAAAACACACACAAATGACAAACCCACAATGATGGGGGTATGTCAAAGGGATACAGAAGCTAACTAAAATAACTTCCAATGGGCATAGCTGGATAATTCGGGAAACAAAATAAACAACATGGCATTGGAATATAAACAAAAGTATAAAATAATCATGAGTCTACAACAATATAAATAAATCATTGCATCAATAAATAAATGGGAGATGAGACAAATCTCCTGTACAAAAAATTCCAAATAATATGTATCTACTCCATCCTCAAGAAGGTGGAGTGTAACTCTCCTCTTCTTAATTGTGGGCTGCACAAAGTGATTTCTGTCCAAAGAATACTATATGGAAAGGATGGGAGGAGGGTAGCTTTACATTGGAGAAAGCTGCCAAACACTGCTTTAGTCAATTGACCAAGGTTAACATCAACAATGATAAGAAATGTTGATATGTACCCTTGATATCATGTGTTGAGAAAGATCTTCCTCCTTAAAACACATAACCACAGCCTAATCATGAGGAAAACATCAGACAAATCTCACATGAGGGGCATTCTACAAAATCCTTGAACAATACTTCCCCAAACTGTGAAGGAAACTTGCTCAGCCAAGACAAGCCAAAGCAGACATGATGATTCACCATAAGGTGGGATACTGGATGGGATCCTGGAACAGAAAAAGGACACTGGGCAAAAACAAGAGGAATCTGAACAAAGTATGGACTTTAGTTAAAATGATGTAATGATTGTTTCATTAATTATGCAAATTCACCCACTGATCTAAGTTGTTAAAAATAGAGGGAACTGAGTCCAGGGTCATGGCAATCTCTGTACTATCTTTGTAATTATTGGTAAATCTAAAACTGTCTTAAAAATAAAGTTTGTTCAAAAAAGAATACATATTGCATGATTCCATTTATGTAATATTCTTGGATTAACAAAATTATGGAGATGGAGAAAACGTTAGTGGTTGCTGAGGTTAGTGATGGTGGAGAGAAGGTAGCATGAAGGAAATCTTTGTAGTGATTGTGCAATTGAGAATCTTGATTGTGGTGGTGATTACACAAGGCTATACATGTGACAATATTGTGTAGATCTATACACACATACAACCACACCACACAGCACACAAATGAGTTCATGTATAACTGGTAAAATCTGAGTTAAGCTCCATTGTACTGTGATTATGTAGGGTGTCGATATTTGGGGGCAGAGGGATTGGGCAAGGATTGCATGGGGGTTCCTTGTATATTCTTTGGAAATCTCCTGTGAATTTAGAATTATTGCAAAATAAAAGTTTAAAAAAAAAAACAGGAAACTGTCAACCTTCTGGAGACATCAAATGTCAACGAGCTTAGTGAATTATTTTCATGGGGATGTGGCATTGAAACTAGCTGACACATTTGCAGAAGGCTGTTGTCTGGTTTCACTGTTTTCTCCCCACCTTTCCTGGCAGACAGCTGGGTTAATTGTTTATTTGGGGGATGGGTTCAGGAGTCTTATGGACTGTAGAGTATTGCTCACTAGAAAGAGGGAGTCTTGGCTTTGCAACTGGCCTTGGAGGTGTCCACGGCAGAGGCACTATGGGTGGCCCGAGTGTGCAGAAGACACAGAGAGGTGCTCTGATCATTTCATCATTCTGCTAAAAGGTGACTCTATCTTCCAGAGATCAGAGTAGTCCTTGAACCTTTTTTTAGGCTCCAGTTACTGCTGCCAACACCAAAAATTTTCAAGGCATATTTAATTATTTGCTTTCCTTTTCCTTTCAGAGGAAGGCTTCCCATTTAAGGATAGCCAAGAGATATGAGGACTTGTCTAAGAATGTAAGCTCAGTGAGACCTTGTGTTTCTTGTTTATTCTTCTATCTCTGGTGCCTGGCATTTCTTTCACTGAATGAATGAATGAATAAGCGAATGATCTGATATCCCTCATGATTCTTTCTTCATGAACATTTTCCTTACATTTATATCTATCAATTGTACTAGTCAGGATAGACTAGGCTATGCTGAGATAATTTAAAAAACCCAAGTATTGGCGACTCCTGCGACTCATACGAGCATGCCTGCACTCCCGTCTTGAGTGTGTACTTTTGCGTTACAGTAAATACTCTTTCTACTAAAAAACAAATAAAAAAGCAAGTATTATTGACTTAATACAAAATGTTTATTTCCAGCTTATGCTACATATCTAAAATGCATTAGTTTTTGCTCCACACAGACATTTAGAAATGCGAGCTGACAGAGGATCCACCATCTTGGAGTCATGCTATCTGGAACATGAAGACTCCTTTGTTACCATATCAGGGCAAGTAGAGAAAAGAATGTTGCATATATCAGTTAAATGCTTTGTCTTGGAAATGTACATCTTATTTGCTCACAGCCCATCCATCCCAACTACTGCCAGGGGGCTAAGGGCGTCAGATGACCCAGGAGAACCATTGCTGTGAGCTCCAGTTATGTCCACCGCATCAATCATCTGACATTTAGTAAGCACTCACCAGGGCTGAGCATTCAGTCCCTGCCTGAGTTACTCCCAGCCTACTCAGAACAGGGCTACTCCTAGCCCCAAACACACTCTTTTGAGAATGAGAAAAAGATGCCACTCTGGGCAGACACTGCACCAAGGGTGTGCAGCTTGGGAAGAGAAGTGAAGGCTGGATTTCAGTCCCCACTTTCTTTTTCAGCCAGATCCCCTTGTGCAGGAAACAGGCTGCACAGCTTCACACCTGACTCTGCTGCAGATTATACTCTGTAACATGTGGAATTATTAAGGACAGTTACCAAATGGCTGCTGCAAACAGGGGAATGGCCTAGAAGTGGAGCAGGAGATGCTGTGGTTGGGTTCATATGAAGACTTCCTGGAGGAGGTAGCGTTTGAATTAAACCTCAAAAGAGGGGTAAAATTTGGGTGTGCAGAGAATGCAGGGAGGACTATCATGATTTAGTTAGGTTTTCTAGAATAAAGTTCAATGAGGCCTTGTCCTTCTTGTTCATCTTTATGTATGGTAACTGGCAAGGTACAGCAACTGAATAAATGAATGAATGAATAAATGAATGAACAAATAGATGAAGGGGTTGATTCTATGTCCTCATGATTCTAATTTGTCATTAACTTCTATACATTCACATCTATCATTTGTATTAGAATAGTATACACAATGCTAGGTATACAACCAAAAACTCATTGGTTTAACAGAATGGTGAGGATAAATTTGGAAAATAAAGGTTGGGCCTGTTTGGGAAGTACAAAGATGACAGTTGGTGCCATTTACACTTGGAATGTACTGAAGACATTACAGAGTTGAACCCCTCCTTTGATAGAGCAGGCAAGTGAGACTCAGAAGTGTTGCTCCTGGGCACAGAGTTCTTTAGAGATTGAGCCTGTAATACATCCTATGTCTCTCAACTCTTATCCCAGGGCTCTGTCCACCATAAAGAAATGAGTGAGGTTTTAAGAAATCAAGTGCAATAATGAGAGACTATGTGGTTTCTAAGTCTTTCGAGGTTTTTAACATTTCTCATTTGTTGCATTCCAATTTTAACATATGTGAATGTGAATAACACTTTCGAGCTAGTTTTTCCTTTAAGGAATCCTGTAAATACAAGCCCTCATGACACTTTAGGAAAGTGTATTCCCACGGCTTTTTAACAATTAAAAATCTGGATAATGGCATTTACCATAAGTGAAGGTATTAGTAATAACAAATAATGGACGTCTGCTTTTGCACACCACAGCTTCCCACCCTCCCAAGTGCTTTCACACCCATTCATTATCTCATCTGATTTTTAAAAAAGCCTTTTATGACCTTAAACAAATCCTTGAACTTTTCATATTCCATTGCCTTCACTCCCTATCACAGGTTAAAAATTTTGAATGGTGACTGATTTCCAATCCACTCCCCAACTCCTGTTTTAGTCCCTTCTGCCATAGAAGCAGCCAGGCTGGCTTGTGCTCATCCCCCCCCTGGCATGTATCTGACAGCAAGAAGAGGGAAAAAATAAAATAATAAGTATAATAATAATTTAAAAAAGCATTTCTTTCTGACTTTTGAGTTTCAAATGCCTAGAAACTAGGGAAATAGAAAGGATATAGGCACAGAGAAACAATTTGGATGAAAGTTGGAGCAAGTCTTCTTGGGATCCTCCTTCCTGCTCCTTCAGGTTAGAAAAGGATTCCTGGGCTCTGGAATGAAGATTTTGCTGTGTGGGTAGAGTGGGGTCTTAAATTAAATTGAGCTGAGGAAAATTTGAAAAATGTATATTTCTTCCAGTCTTCTATTTGTGGACTGAGATTCATTCCAGCTACATGTGTGGACACATCTGACTTTGCTAAAAACTTTTGTCAGCACATTGCTACTTCATGGACTGATTAAAAACCCTAGAAGTTGAGCACTCCAAAGCAACAGTTTTGTACTTGTGTGAGAAGCTGGAAGGAAGAGATTATGTAGACTCTCAGAAGTCGTTGCTGATTTCAGAAATAGCAAAGTCTAAAAAGCCTGATTTAGATAGAGGACTATATAGTGCTTTAAAATACCCTAGTTCAGTACAAGAGAGTTGGCAGGAGAGAGGAAAATGAGGGTAAATTCTACTTTATTAGAATTTGCTGACTAAATTCTCTGAGTCTCAGGAGACTATCTAAAGCACAAGTGCCTCAACCATCCTAAGGCTGCCCCAATAGTCTACTCCTGAAGACTTGTATTCATTCCACCAGACTTCCATTATCCCACTGTGGATGGGTACAATACCCCAAATCATCATAAACATCACACCAAGTCAGACTGCTGGTCAGGGATGGAAAACTGCTCATGACATTTACTACAGACCTCCTTAGCTGTTGGAAGTGGCACATCAGAAGACTGAGAAAGGAGGCAAAGAAAAGTAGGACAGGGGGTGGGGAAATAAGGAAGGAAAGAGCATGGGAGCCTGGCAGCTCCATTCTTCTGAGATCCCATCACTCTTCCATTTGCCATATTCTGCTTAGGACTGCTAGTGCATTTGGTCAAACACAGGCTTCTAAGTTCCTAGAGAGCAAGGACTGCATATTCCTGAGTATTGCCCTCAGGATCTTGCAGTAACTGTCTGTGGTTGATTATATACCACTTTCAATCACTCCCATCAAACTTTAGGTCTAGCCAGATCCTTCAGCTGTCTGATATCAAGGGGTATTTTCTAAGAAAGCTTAATCTCGTATGAATTTGCAATTTAGCTTAGTGTTGTAGAGTGCCTAAGAGTTACCTCCTGAGAGCCTCCTTGTTGCTCAAATGTGGCCTCTCTCTAAGCCAAACTCAGTGTATAAATGCATTATCTTCCCCCCAGTGAGGGACATGACTCCCAGGGATAAGGCTCCCTGGCACCGGCTGGTGATACAACTGGAAAAACACCTTGAATAAAAGGGGGAAAAGGTAAAGATAAATGAGTGTATATGGCTAAGAGACTTCAAAGTGAGTCAGGAGGCCATCAGAGAGGTAATGCTTATGCATGTCTCAGCAGGATCTCATAGATGGCCAAGGTAGATACTACCCCAAATAGTGGGGTTTCTAAGGGCTCTGGAGACACCTAGGTCCTACGGTCATGGCAGATAGCTCTGGCGTTTGGTGACTTGCCAGTGACCCTACTTTGGAATTTGTGCTCCCGAGTGTGAGAGTTGGACTCAGATGTGACTTCTCTATACATGCCTCATCTGTACCTTTTATTTGAACCTATAGTTGGTGGTGGAGTTGGTAGGTATACATCCAAGAGAATTTAATCTCTGGGCTGTCCATGTGCCAGCTGGAACCTGAATCTCAACAGAGTTGCAATACTTACTCTCCAGTTCATTGGACTCACCCAGGACAACTAACAAGATGATGATGGACAACAACCATCCCAAGGAACTGAGAGTCTGCAACTGCAAGCAAGAGAGTCCCATCCATCTGCTCCATGGCATCAAAGCCTCCTCTCAATTAGAGGTGGAGTGGGCATCACCATCCCAGAATCCTCAGAATTGGGGAATGAACTATGGACTAAAGTAGACCTGCTGGTATTCTACTATAGACTTATTGTGATTCTAGCAATGGAAGAAATTATATCATTCATATGGAGGCAGTGGCCAGTAGTGGTTCTGAGGGCAGGGAGAGGGAAATACAGGTGAAATATGGGGGTATTTTGGGGACTTGGGTATTTTCCTGAATGACATTACAACAGATACAAGCCATTACATATCTTGCCATAACCTACAAAATTGTGTGGGAGAGAGTGTAAACTACAATGTAAACTATAATCCATGCTTAGTGGCAATGCTCTAAAATATTTTCATCAATTGTAACGAATGTACCACACTAATGAAAGACGTTAATGTGGGAAAATGTGGGAGGGGTAGGCAGCAGGGCATATGGGAATCCCCTATATTTTTATGTAACATTTATGTAATCTAAATAACGTTTAAAAATATATTAAAAGAAAAAGAAAAAAAGAAAAAAAAAAAAAAAAGAAAGAAAGAAAGCTTAATCTTCATCCATAATGTTCTTGTAAAAACTTAGCTCAGGATGGCTCTCCAACATCCTACAATACCCTTTGATTCCTTTCAGCAGAGGTCTGACCTGTTCCATGATTCAGCCCTGGCTCTGTGTCAAGTAGTATAATAATCTCTTAACAGTAAAGCTGTAAACGATAGACTCAAATCTTGCCCACAATGTACTTCCCAGAGGCAGACAAAAGCACAGAAGTTTAGTTAGAATTTTCTCAATGATTCTGTACCCAGTTGGTGTAAGCAAAGACCCCCAAATGCTATTAAACTCCATAGTGATGTGAACCAGATGGAAAATAAAACAAAAGAATTCACAACTCATGTTAGACTGAATTGAATGTCTTTAATTTCACACAATGAATAACATATGAATAGGATTAACTTTTCTTTTAATAGTTAAGTGCTCTATACTGTGCTAACCTGATCTGGTAGCGAAAAAGACTGAGCTTTCTTTTAGAAAAAAATGTTTAAAACCCAACATCTAAGACCATGGAGGAGCATGACAGTAAAGCATGCCAGATGTATCTACGCCTCAAATAACAGCAAGTCCATGTTCATTTTAAATGTACAAAAATGCTTTATGAATAAAAACTGTTACAAAAAGAACATTTCAAACAATGTACAATTTCCTTGCCTCTATATTCAATAAAATACAAATACATTTTTTGTTCTAAAATATGTTTACATACAATCAAAGTAGAACATGCAAATTACACTTTAAAAAAGGCTTTTAAAAACCACTTATGAATACAAACTAAAAATTAGCCAGCACGACTTGTAAGACAATCTTGTGCCCCATTTTTTCTTTTGAAATATATATATACATATTTAACACATCATGTGCATTTATTATTATTTAAGAAATAGATTTTTTTAAAAGGAAGAAAAAGAAAGATACCACCCCAGGGTGGAACTGCCCTTCCATGTTGACGAGCTGGCAGTTCTTTTGAATTTTCTCCCCTTTAGTGTTTATTATACCTGGGCAAGTGGGCAATAGATAGCCAGGAAGTTTCTTCCTTGGTTGATATGTGCTTCTAAGACTGTTCCCCAAATGATGAGTCCACAGAGAAGGAAGACTCATCAGCGGGGCAAACTCTCCAAGAAACAAGAGGCAGGGGGAGCCTTGAATTGTGGAAAGAAACTTTAAGAAACACCAAGAAAATGCTACGATATATTACAGTTCTAGTCTGTAGGCACTGTGATGACATTATCTGTAAGCTCTGGCATTTGGACCATTGCGATACTATAGGGTAGTGTTGAGAATAACGTCTATATTTACCTACTTTTATATAATAAGAAGGACTAAAAATCCTGCGACATAACACTTAAATGGCTTTTGAGGCATTTAGGCTTCTGCCACCCCCTCTTTCTCCATGCTACAGTTGGCATTTAAAGGCTTTGGAAATATATGTATAGACTTTAGACAGTTCCCAGGCAAATCTTCCTAATAGCAGGAAAAACCAAACCAAACCAAACCAAACCAAAACCAACCTCTCCAAAAGCTCATTATCTGAGTATTGTTGGGTAATAAGCTGTGGAAGTGGAATTTTCTACTTAAGTCCTAAAACCAAATCCTTTACAATCTGCATGTAGTATATCACCTTACACTATTCTTACGTCACCATTTGCTGATCATATTTATAGACCCAGCAATGTGCAGAACACAAATTCGACTGCCATTAGACACGTTTTCCCACTCCAGACAGCAGCCAGTTTAACATGCTCAACCCTTAGTCACCTTCTTTGGGCTGTCAGTGGCTGCTGAGTCCCCGTCACAAACCAGCCCCAGATATCCTTTCCTTTCCTTCAGTCTTTCTTCCTTGGGTTGTAGCCAGAGCTGGGGTTTTGCAGCAAGTCAAACTTGTGTTCCTCTCTTGTGATATCAGGTTGAAAAGCAAGTGGCCTCACAACCACTTAGTAAGGGGGATCACAGGCCCATCACCGTTGGGGAAGCCTTTATATCTAGATTGCATTCTTTCTCAACCCTGCTTAGATTCCCTATATTATAACTGGATTCACGCCTACTTGCTAAAGGCTAGTATTCCAGAAAAACAGACAGAAAACCAAGGGGTTTCTCTTGTTACAAAATATGTGGAGCTGTATATAGAGTCCTATGTGTCTCAAATGACCTCCTTTCAAAATGAAAAGGCAGTGTTGTGTGGCTAAAGATGTCCACAATCTGGGTCAGCAGAGCTGGGTTCTCAGCCTGGCTCTGCAGTCAACTGGATGTGAAGCTAGACTGGCCCAATGTTGAGCCTAAGCAGGAGAGAGGGCCTAATGGAAAGGAATAGCTAGAGAATAACTGATGAGATGAGTTAAAGGAAAGCAAGAGAAACATGAATAGTGACAGAAGAGCTGGGTGGTGGAGAGAGGAAGCCCTAGCAGGGACTGGACTTGCTTCCACCTCCAAGCAGTTGTTTAGCATGTCTCAGCTTCAGTCCTCTGCAGTTTTCCATTCTACTCTTAGGACCATAAACACAGAGGATTTGACTCCTATGACAACCGTAGACCCGAACTTATATGTAAGTTGCACCTGCTATATTTCTTCTGGGCTATCTTTCATGGGTTTGTAATTTGTCATGCATCCCAAGGTTATCTGGAATTCTAACTAGAAGTTTATGCCAATTAAACTTTGGGTCCTCCCAAAGTTTTTTGCGGGCTTAGAGAGAGCCAACCCATTTCCTGTATAGGAAGATTCAGTCTGCTTAGAAACATGGTTGGGATGACAGTACAAGATGGGAAGAAAAAGGGCAAAAGGAATGAGGAAAATGATTTTCAGAATCCAACAGGAAGCGAAACTGCTTTATGGCTTAATTGGAATGAAAATGGTTGCTCTTTCATAGGCATGGTGGGGTGTGTGGGCTAATTTAAACCTTCCTCTCAGGTGTTTTGGAGCCATTCAGACATGGCTTGGGAACCACAAATTGAAAGTGGCTGGCTTGATTTTGCTGTTCAATTTGTGTGAAATGGCAAAGGCCAACCTAGGTCACAAACCGAGAATCTAGGATATAAGCCTTAAAGCTCAGGAGAATGTAGTCCTTTAAACTTACATATTGCTAGGATTAAATGCAACTGATCTAGTGGGCAGCAAATGATGCGAGGCCTGTGGTGACAGAGTGGAAGAGGTGACTCGATGGGTAATTTCAACCAACTACTGGTGCTGGGACAGAGCAGTGAGCTTAGCAATCTTATTAACTTGGAATTTTAAATTTATTCCCATGGATACCCCATCCCTTACTCTCTTATGTTTCCCAACAAAAATTTGGCTCTAAGGAAATAACGTAGTGATAATACAATTTCCAGCCAGTCCCAACTTCCTGTAAAGAAACTTAATTTGGAGATAAACCAGATATTCTCATTCCCATTAGAATAGTTAATTCTCTCAGTGTCTCTCTTTTTGTAATCTACCATGCCAGGTGTTTTATGTCTTGAGGGAGGTAAGGGGAGGAATGAGGGAGGAAATTGAAAATACTTATTTGAAATTTTGACATCTGACTTTTAGAAAACATCTATGGCAATGGAATAACTTCATATTCATTCTGAGTCTTCTTAACATTTTTACTTGGGCTGTGGAAATTGGTAAGAGAGATGGAATATCTGTCTACACTAAACCAATGGCTAGAGTACAACTTGGATGAAAAATGTACAGTTGAAATTGACCATTTAAAAGACGATTTGTCACACACAGTTTGCATCCATGCAGACTGATAGCTTTATAATTACAATATGTACAAAAATGTTTTAGTTTATTAAGGCAACCACAATTTGGATACTTTGTCCAAGGTGGCTTGATACAACTGGAGTGGTGATACCCTTTGCACATTTCCTTTTTTTTTTTGTTTATAGATAAGAACACTTACTCCCATTTGCTTTTAAGAAATAATTATCAAGAGATAATGGACTTCTATTGTCTGTTTCCTTTTTTCGACAATCTATGAAAGTTTTATGTATGAAAAAAAATCACATACCAAGGCATTGCTAGACACTTTCTTTCGGTGTGTCTAAGGTTTCAGATTTTGGTGATTTTTCAGCTCTTCCATTTGCCGCGGGATATTAAAACCATTTTGATTCTGCCTATTCTCTGCTGATATGTTTTAAGTATAAAAATAACCTGTTGAACACCTGGTTCAACATATTCTTGGCTGCTCTGAATCACTTATTATTTATTTTTTAAAGGCTCTATTAATACTGTGTATCTGTTTCAAAATGATTGGGATTCAAAGCCTTGGGATAGCATGCCAAGGTTGAATTTTACAACACAGGTAAGGAAGGGCATGTTTACATTATTTAGGTGTTTATCAAGAAAAAGAAGGCAGCAAGTAAGTTAATGAAAAGATTATGGAAGTACGATGGCAAAGGAAAAGCAGGACTACAAGATGCTAGTGTGATAGAGTAGGCATAGGGAAGATGATCCCACGTCTAAGGGTGCCTGCCTACCACTGGAATTCCACCTTCTGATTACACAATTCCATCTGAGAGACAGTTTTGTTAACGGAAAGATTCGGGTCACCTGGAGATGATGTCAGTACCCCCAAGCCTTGCAGAGCTTTAAAAACCAATTAAATGGAAGTGGGTTACAACCAAGCCCCTCCAAAATCTGCAAAGAATCCCGCAGCTTTTCTCCCCCCTTGGAATGTTTCCCGATTGAGGTGTTTCCCTTTAGATTTTCCTGGCCAGCAAATGAAATTGGAATCGAGTGCACACCTTGGATGCCGTAGCTCAGGTGGCCATCGGAGAGTACTACCAGCTATTTCTATCTCCTCCTTGACGGGTCTTCTCTCCCGTAAAAGGATCTAGCAATATTGAAGTGCCGCTTGGTTGGGAACTGCTGTAAAGCACAGACGAGCTCCTTCTGAAGGTGTCCCCCTCCTTTGCTTTCCCAAGAGCTACTGATGGCTCAGCCCCGTCATCTGGACCGATTCTGCCTGCCCAGCATCTGGAGAGAAGGGCGTCGGTGTCTCTGTGGTGGGGCTTCCACCCCCACCCGGCTCACTGCACTTACAACGTGGCAGTGCCCCCAGCCCCAGGTTCAGACGCCCAGACCCACCCTAGGGAAGGATGTCACTCTCACTCCCGCGGGCTTTCCTCGGCCTTTTGGCCTTCACCTCTTCTTCCTGGGGAAGGGGTTGCTGCGGGGGCGGCTGCTGCGGGGGCTGCGCAGGAGGCTGGGGTTTGTGTTTCCTCTTTCCGCCTCGGGGGGTCTTGGGCAGAGGAGGGGGCGGGGGCGGGGGCGGCGGCGGCGGGAGGGGCGGCGGGGGCAGGGGCGGGGCCTCCCGGGCCATGTGGATGACCGCTTCGATGGTGGCCATGACGCTGTCTTGGCCGGCGGCCGGCTCCAGCGCCAGCGGACTCAGGCTGGGCTTCTGCCCTCGCTTGCTGGGAAGGTCGATGCATTTTTCCAGCACCGGCATTTGGTCGGTGGAGTCCTCATCGAACTGGGTGGGCTGCTTCCGGGGACGCCCTCTCCTCTTCTTGACGAAGTTGTTGCCTGTCTTTGATTGTCTCTGCAGCCGCTTGGCCTTGAGGATCTTGTTCACGTGGTCCAGGTTCTTCTTGGTGGACAGAATCTTGGTGTAGTTGCACATTTTCCGCACCTCGCACTGGATGGCTTCGATCTCCCGACGCTTGAATCGCTTCTTCAGGGAGGAGCTGGCTGCAGGAAGGGGAGAGAGAAGAAATTGAGAACAGAATGTCAGCCACCTTAAACCTAGCCTTTGCGGTGATAAACCCACGTTATATTTGGCTATAAAGAATATGGAGAATTATTCTAGGGGTGTGACTCAGTACTCAATATTTATTCTTCCTTTCGCTTTATTAAAATTAAAAAAAATAGTAAAGATAAACATTGGTTGACTATCTCTTATGTGTACAAAGCATATCTACTTACATTACTTTAATCCTTTTAAAAATCATGTGAAAAAAAATCGTGTTCCCACTTTAAAGATGTGAAAACTGAGGCTCACACTGTTTAGGTGACCTGCCATAGTCAGTGGGTAGTCAATGGCAGATACACAATATTAATTTTTCAATTATGTTTCCTATTATAGCTTTTAATTTTTAATCAGCCCTTTGACATTTGTTTCAATTTAATGTCAGATTATATATTTTCTCTCTTTTGGTAGAAGATGTTGAATGAATATAAACTATGAACCCAGCAGAAGACATACCTGGACCTGATCTAGAATATGTACTGGAACTATTTTATTCCTAACCCTCCTCAGCTCCCAGAGGGGAGGGTTATTTCCTGGGGCACTGCAGTTGGGATAGCATGCCTCTCTACATTGCACCCCCTCCCCCAATGTCCTGGCCATGTCAAATTGTTGCTGATATCCAATTATAACCAAGTCCTTTTTAACCGGTTCATCCTCTGTAGACTTCAAGGGATATTTCAGCCAGGTGTTTCTGAATCATTTACAGTCCCGCTACTGGGTTGTTGGGAAGCGCTCTTTTCATGTCCTGGTGACCAGATGCGTCTCTATTTTATGAGCCAACCTTCTCTTCTCAGGAAGTCTTGTACTGCCACCACCAAACGGCCTTCAGAACAGTTTCAGTTGGAAGTTCAGACACCATAAAGTGCAAATGGCTTCAAGACGAAGCAGACCTTTCCTTCTTTAGATCATTTTCCTGGTGTTGTTCATGAGCAGCCTCACATGTACACACTCAAACACACTCCACTGCCCTATCTTCCCACTGACCATTTATAAATTTAAGAAGTACATCGTCACTTAGCTCCCTGTGGCTGTAATTTATCCTAAACGTCCAACCCTAAAGAAGTCCAAGTAGAAGATGTTACCACCCCTAAGCACAGGAGGCCTAGGGGAAATATTTTCATTTTAACACCTTGATTGTTGTGTCAACCCATTATATTTTCACCTACTAGTGGAAAAGCAGAATACATATCTTAAGGAAGAGAAGGGAAAAGCACTCACTTCCAAATATTCTTGGACACTCCCATTTCCTTCTTCCCCCTGCTTTGCCCCATTTCTCCCTCATGCTGTGCCCATCACTGCTCACCAGGAGGGTTTTATTTGAAGTCCTCTATGCCATTAATATCGTGGGCAGGAAGCTCTGCTTTCCAGAGCCTGGTCAAATGTCACTGCTCTAGGCCAAAGGTCCCTGTAAGACTTATTGAACAATGAATAACTTCTCATCTGCCTTCAAAACAAGTTTTAAATATCAAAATAGAACAAAGCCAGGGTGAGCTTCTGACTTAAAAATACAATTTTGGTAGTTAACGTTGTAAAAGAAAGCACTGCTTGATGGTAAGTTCTCAGATGCAGGGACCAACTCTTGTCTTCACAGGCCTAGCATGGTGCCTCATACATAGAAGGGATGTTAGAATTGCTTCTAGACTGAAGAATAAGACTGATCACTGCTGTCTTACAGTCATATTCTCTAAAATAGCTCTTGTGTGGATTTTTAAAGCCGCTGTTGCAAATACAATGATACCAGGAGTTAACAGGCCTTCATGTCAGAGATATCGTTTACCTCATCCACAGTTCATGAGTAAATGAACACTAGTCAGAAATACTACATGAAACTTCTAGCATTATTCTACATACAGGTTGCATTTGCAATTTACCTTCTCTTTGGTTCATACCATCCTTAGAGGAAGAAATTGCTCTGTGACATGTAATACAGCATGCAGGTGTAAAGTAAATCATTTTGGGCAATTAGCTAGCAATATTTGCCTGAATAAAGCTTGATTAAAACCCTTCATCAGTTGGAGATCATTTTAGGCAAACATAAACAATGGATTGTCCCTTTAAGAATTTTCTTTTTAGAGTAAATGCCAAAAAAAAAAAAAAAAAAAAAACAAAAAGGAGGAGGAAGAAGAAAAAAGAACCTTGTAGGTATTATATTCAATAATATATTATATGCTACATAATTTTTTATTAAGTCCTTGTATTAAAAATGATTACGGGGCTCCTCCCTGGTCAAAATAGAAGAGTGAGATGCTTCAGGATGCCATTCTTCAAAAGGAGTTTTGAACAATCAGCATGAACTGACAGAAACATCTTTCTCAAAGCTTTAGAAAACAGTGAAAGGATTGCAGTAACAGGACGGGTGCTGAATCAAGAAAAAGCTTACTTGAAAGTGATAGGATCTCAAGATACCCTGGCTGGCCCCTCTCCCATCCATTCACTGGTTCGGTGTGGAGAAGGCCTGTGCTCCCAGTGCAGGTCCCTGGTCCCAGCTCCAGAGGGAGCTGGTAACCCATGTGCACATACTAAGAGCATTTACATCTGGCCCAATCTCTCTGATGGTGGCCTGAGAGACAGAACCAGAACACATGCCACAGGGTCGCCATCCCAGAACTTGCCTTGCATGTAGGAAGCAGCTACAGACCTGTCTTACAGAATGCTATGGGACAGCAGTCAAATTGTGTTTGCCTGGGACAAAAGATTGTTGGCTATAGGACATACAATGCAGTGTCCGGGACCATGAAGAAAGAGGAAACTTTCTTCAGGAAGAAGGGTTGCTTATATATGTGTAAATACGGAAATTCCTATATACCTAGGACCACACTTGCATGGCCAAGAAAAGATGCATGCACAGAAAGCATTGGGGAAGCCCCTCCAGTTTGGCCTGGAGATTTTTTCTAAACTCATTTTATAAATAAGCTTTGAAGGAGAGCACTTGCACAGGTCAATCTGCAAAGATTGGGAAATATGTTATCGTCATCATCATCTTCTTCTTTAGTTCCTGACCTTCAAGGAAAGCCCCTTCATAAAACTAGCTGGACAGAAAGCTTAAGGAACAGACACCTCGGAGTCTACATTACAGCAATAACACATTAAAATATAAGAATGTCCGGTTTCAACAAAAGATTTCAAAACATACAAAGAAACAGGAAGTGACGGTCAGGCAAAGGAGAAGAGTAAAGCATTAGAAATTATCAATGAGGTGAACCAACCCAGTGACATCCAGACAAGACTTTTTAAAAAATGATCCTAAATATGCTCAAAGAAGTAAAGGAAAACATGGACAAAGAACTGAAGGAAATCAGGAAAATGACTGATGAACACAAGAGAGAGAGATGGAAATTATGAAAAGGAACCAAACAGAACTGAAGAGCACAGTAACAGAAATGGAAAATTACCTAGAAAACTTTAACAGCAGATAGGAGCAGATAGGAGCTGGCAGAAGAAAGCATCAGTGAACCTGAAGATAAGACAATTGAAATCATCCAGTTGTAGCAACATAAAGAACAAAGTATGAAAGAAAGGAAACAGAGCCTCAGGAAGTTGTGGAACATGACCAAGCATATCAAACACATGTAATGTGGGAGTCTCAGAAGAAGAGAGAAAAGATATTATATTCAAACTGTTGAATGCCAAAGAGAATTCTGAAAGCTGTGAGAGAAATGTCATATACAAGGGAGCCTCAGTGACATTAGTGCTGATTTCTCATCAGAAATCACTGAGGCAAAGAAGGCAGTGGGAAGACATATCTAAAGTGCTGAAAGCAAAAGAATCGCCAACCAAGATTTTTATATCTGGCAAAACTGTCTTTCAAAAAAGAGGGAGAGATTAAGTCATTCACAAAAACTGAGGGAGTTTGTCACCAGTAGACTGGCCCTTTAAGAGATGCTAAAAAGAGTTCTATAGGTTGAAAGGAAAGGACAAAGGACAAAAGATCAAAGCCACATAAAGAAAGAAAGATCTCTGGTAAGGATAATGACATGGGGGGATATGAATGCCAGTACTACTGTATTTTTTATTTGTAACTCCACTTTTCACTTCCTATAGGATTTAAAAGGCAAATACATAAAATGTAATGATAAATCAGTGGGTTTGAACTCATAATGTATAAATATGTGTTTTATGACAAGAACTACATAAAGGTGGGGGGACAGAGGGTTATAGGAACCTAGCTTGTGAATACTGTTGAAGTTAAGTTGGTATCAAAACAAATGAGATTGTTATTGATTTAGGATGTTAAATTTAAGCTTCATAGTAACTACAAAGAAAATATTGGAGAATATGCAACTTCTGATGTTTCATCAGAAACCATGGAGGCAAGATGAGATGGCAGACATTAGAGTACAGTTTGCCAGGGGCAGGGGGCAGGGAGAATGGGGAGTTAATGCATAACAGGTGTAGGGTTTTTGTTGGGAAGATGGGAAGTTTTAGTAATGGAAGGTGGTAAGGGTACTGCAACACTGTGAATGGGATGAATGAGATTAAACCCAATCAATAGTATGCTTGGGAGTGGCTGAAATGGGAAAGTTTGTGTTATATCAACATAATTTTTAAAAGATGCTGCCACAATTAAAAAAAGAAAATAAAAGAAAGAGCAACTAAAGAGACAGTGATAATTAAATGCAATACAGGATTCTAGATGGGATCTGAAGAAGGGTGGGGAGGGAGAAGGCTCAAAAGAACTTTAACAGGACAGATAAAAAATTGTATTAAAAACTGTAAGCTTTATAGCAATGTAATTAATTTTATAACTACATTTAAGGTGGATATATAAGTGAATATCCTTGTTCTTGAGGAATGTATGAAGCAGTGTTAATTGTTCAAGGAGCACATGATGTATACAACCTAAAATCAAGTGTAGAGAAAACAGACTGATAAATAAATGTACAGACAAATAGATGGATAGATAAATGATACTACAAATGTGACAAAATGTTAAAATTGGTGGGTAAAGGGAGGGGGATGGTAGGGGTATCTTCGATTTCTCTATATGAGGTTTGTATTGTTTTTGTAACTTTCCTGTAAGTTGGAAAATATTTTAAAATAAAAAGTTAAAAAAGATTATGAAATAAAAATTAATTTTAAGTAGTATAAACCTGTAGAAAATCAGTAAAAACAAACTGAATCTTGTCTAACCATCATTTGCATTTAACAAATATTCACTTTTCGCAACATCTTTTAAAGAAAAAAAAAAAAATAGATGACATATTTAGCTAAGTCATTGCCGCTCACTCCATTCCCTTCTCTTCCCATACTTATGTTTATACTTTCACAGCATATACGTGAACACTTATTGGTAAAAATTAAAGTCTGAAACAACCTAATGTTGGTAATAATGTGAGAAACTGAGAATTCTTGCATAATGTTGGCAGAAGGGCAAATTGGTTTAATCACTTTGCAGAGCAATCTGTCAATAACCATTGGAGGTGAAGATGGGCATGCTCAATGCTCCAGCAATTCTATGTTGAGGTTGCCGCTTTTACTCAATTGTAACAGGAGACAAAAGATGTCAAAGGATGTTTCTTGTGGCTCAGTATAAGTTCGAGAAACTAGAAACAATCTAAATGCTAATCAAAAAGGTAATGAATAAACTGTAATATATTTAAACAGTAGACTATTATAAGTATTATAATGAATAACTTCATATATATATATAGACAGTTAAATCTAAAAAAATTTTATGTTAAAAAAAGCAAATTGCAAAAGTATTTGTTGGTATACCATTTATGTAAATTTTAAAACACAAGAGGCCCCTTGAATTTTTATTTTATATTTAATGTCCTGTTATAGAGGTTAAAACTGACCACTGTTTGGGAGATCAGCTGTGAGCCAAAGAATGTGTGGTTGAGAATTCAGAAACGACTTCATAGAACTTCATTAAACCTCTAGAGCAGCGGCGTCCAATAGAACTTTCTGCAATGGTGGAAATGTTCTGCATCTGTGCTGTCCCATAAGGGAGCCACTAACAGCATGTGGCTGTTGAGCACTTGAAATGCGGCTAATGCAACTGAGAAACTGAAGTTTTAATTTTTTTAATTTACATTTAAACAGCTACATGTGGCTAGTGGCCACCACATTGGTCAGCAAAGCTCTAAATCTAACCAAGAGGAAATAGAGAGGACAGAAGACACACACAGGGATTCATTTAGTAAATACAGACTGTGGGAAACCCCAGGCAAACAGCCTGGTATTTTCAACAAATAAATTGCAAGGAGAGGGGCAGGGAGGAGGAACAGAATATAAGTTAAAAGAAACTAAAAGCCAATCAATGACAATATAGGGACCACATTTGGATGTTAATTTAAATAAACTGTTAAAAAAAGGATCATGAAATAAATGGGAATTTGAACTCTGGGCATTTCATGATATTATGTAATTATTGGTAATTTTCTTAGGTGTGATAATTGTATTGTGATTATTTTTTTAAAGCACCTATCTTTTAGAAATATATACCAAAATATTTATAGATGAAATCATATGATATCTTGGCTTTGTTTCAAAATAATAAGGAATGGAGGAGGTAGGTGGAGGTATTGATGAAACAAGATTTGGTCATAAGTTGATAATGTTGAAGCTGGGTGATGGGCACACAGAGACTTGTTTGGCTATTCTGTCTACTTTTAAAACCCTGTGTCTAAATAAGTCTCTGAGAGACTGGGGGGCGGGGGGGGGGTTAGGAATTCAACATATCTTTTGGGGGATACAATTTGACCCCTAACGATACCCCTCTTTCTTTTTTAAATTATGAGCTTTTGGGTTTTATCTACTTAACATCTGACTTTTACTCTGCCATTATGTTTAGTAAACCAAGTTTTAGGGCAGATTCGTTAACCCTGTTTGTGCACAGTAGCAGAGTGCAGGGTAGGAGAAAGGAACAAGGTGAATTAGGACAAGTTGCTAAACCCCTCGCGGTCTCTTTCTTCATCTGTTGTCACTGGGTGGTTAGACTATCTGCTCCCAAAGTTCTCTTCCAGATTTAAAGTTTGTTGTGATTCTTTCCAAGACTCACTACCAACTTCATATTCTCTGCAACCGCCTCCACAAAACCTGGAGTGGCCTCCTAAACACTTATTTCATTTAATAATTATGAAATCTTAGTGTGGGGGGAGGAAGGCCTTAGATTTGGCAGGGTTTGATAGTCACAAATCATTCTTATTACTTATGATTTCACTGTCCCTCTACAGATTTTTCTCTCTTCAAATTGTTTCACTACTGGACAGTAATTTCTGGGCTCTTATTGGAAGACTGATTCCATATTTTGTTTTCTTTCCTATTATTGCCCTATATCTTGCCTGGTCTTTGTTAGTTTTAAAGAATAATTATGAGTGGCCAAGGGAAAATGAGAACTCAAGTCTTCATAACCCTGCAATGCAAATCATCTTCTAGACCCTGTCTGTTTTAAAACTGTCATGCAAATGGTTGAGATGGTTTTGGTCCAGATCTGAAATTTCCATCTCTTCATTCTCATTATCAGGGGATTGGTTCATCAGCATTCTGATGACTATGTCACTTCTTTTATGGTCATTTAAGACTGGGTTTAGCAGTACTTTCTGTACACAGGCATTATAGATGTAGTGCTGGCACTATGAGCCAAGACAAGGGTAACAATGCTTGGTTATATAGAGGGTTCCCGAGAAAGAGGTGCTAATGATTTGGAGACTGTATTTTGTGTGTGCAGGTCACATCCCAGTTTTAGAAGAACTCTTTGGAGGGAGATGGATTTTTCGCTAGACTCATAAGTCTCTCTTACTAACCGAATGTCCCTAAGGGGAGCTAGGGGAATGTTGGGGACTGTTAAACTAATTGGAGTTGAGTTGCCTTCCTGGTGGGACAGGGTTGGAACTCTGTCTGCCCTGTAAAGACCAGGAGCTGCAGCGCAAGTTGCTTTGTAGCTGGTAGAAATCTCATTCTTCGAAGGCAAAGGCCATGTCTTCTCGCTGGACTCGCCGAGTTCCCGGTACAGCAGTACATGATCTGGGACCCTGTACACAGTCAGCAAATACAAGCTCAAGGGAATTCAGTTGTTTCACATTCTCCAATGCAAACTGTGTGTGTATTTTACTTGTACTTGAGGGTAACCGACTCAGTAATGGTTCCTTATTTCCCTAATGCGGCTTTTTACTTTTTAATGAGAAGTATGAAGCAACCTGCCTTGGCGTGCATTTCTTCCTCTATCCTTAGAATATAAATTAACCATTTATATCCTGGACTTGATCGATCTTTCAAAAAAGATGGCAAGTTGCCTCTGCTGGTGAAGCCTCTGCAAGGTCTGGCAGGTCCCCGTGCCTAGGTCCTGCTAGTCACCAGGCCAAGTACTGATCTTCAATTTTAAAGCAGTAATTTAGAATTAAGGGCTAGCAGATGGGGAGATCTGTCATGACATAAAGATGCTTCCATTCTGTTCTTAAAATCATCTTAATGCAGTGTATCGTTTGCAGCACAGTAACTGCGTCGACTACTCAAACAACAGCTTCCTCTCAGAGGACTTATTGAGCACAAGCATCCTCTCTCAGCTGCAGGGCTTGGGGGACCCTGGTCATGCTCCTGTTTCACCTTTTTTCCCTGGGGACAGGTGAAGGGGGCAGTTTGTCTGATGAAGTGGGTGCACATGGTGACATGTGAGCTCTGAAGTGGGACAGGTCACCAAACGCTAAGTGCCCAGAGCATGGGCTTAGCTTTTCTCTGTTAGGGGTTTGGGAACTTGCCCACACACGCTACCTCCTCTTGGTCTCCCCAGGCCTGATCTGGTTATAAATCTGCAGCCTTCTGAGTGAGGTCACATTCCCCAGGGAGGAAGCAAGGCTATCTACTGGGCTGCAGGGAGAAAATATTAATAATTTTATTTGTTATTGATATTTTATCTAAAAATCAGAACTAAATTAAGCTTTCTAATCTTTAACATAAGGAGTACCAGTGATGCCCCTACTTGGGATGCACATCACCTGACCACGGCAGGGCATGAGGTACCTGTGAGAAGAGGGAGAAGCTGTACTGCATCCAAGGCAGTGGACAGGACAGCCCCGGCTACTCTAAATGCTGCAGCAGGGCAGTCCTATGTGGTTAATGTTAGAAAAAATGACCTTTAAACAGAAAAGTTGATTATAATACTTTGTAATGAGAGGAGAAATAAGTATGAAGTATTTTATAGGCTACACAGTTTTGTTATCTATCTTGCAGTACATTGTATGAGTTGCCATTTTCAAAGACGAATTTGGCAACTTCCTTGTACAAAAGAAAAGGAGTTCTACATTTTCTCACCTTTTCCATGCTGACAACGGGCTGTCAGTGATGTTAACTCGAAAATGTTAAAAAAAAACCAAACAAACCACTTTTAATGTTCTTTTATGGCAAAATAGGTAAGAAAGTAACTGCTTTTGTGAGACTCCTGCTATGGAGAGAGCATTTTGAGAAAGTGGGAATGAAACCATTATTTGGCAATTTTGTTTTAAAATGATATATTATAACTTATAAAATCCCCTAAATCTGCAAATTTAAAATCTTATGAACAGAGTTAACTTCCAAATGAAGATATTTGGACTCAAAAAAACCACAATGCCTTCTGCTTTGCAAGACCATCTGATAGTAAATAAGGACCATGTTAGCCAGGTTTCAACAAAAACCTTGCTAAATTGATGGATGGGTTTGAAAAATAAATTAGTATTATGATTTAAGCACAACCAATGATGTACTTTCTCCTTTTAGATCTATGTATCAAAGTGAAACATCCTTTTTACCTACAATATCTACTAATAACAAGTAATAAACTGAATGCAGAATCAAACCTTAAAATTGCTTTATTACAAATATTAAAAAAACACAAGATTTTAAAAAATAATTATTCAAACTCACTTTGTTGGTCCTCCCAAAAACATTATTAAAAATATCAAAATTAGCATAAAATTTGAATGACAGCAAAAAATTTCTATTTCATTAATGATAATAAATAAAATTCTTTAAAAATATTGTTTACTTCAGGTCTCTCATCCTTTTAAAGTTTATACTTAAAAATGAGTCATGTATTATTAAACAGGCATTTATATAGGGTAATTGTTCAAAATTATTTTACTGCTATCAATGCAAGATTAAAAAATTTGGAAACTGCTGCTTTAAAGCTTTTCTTGCTTTCTCTAAACCCCTAAGGAGCTTCTTCACTCATTTAGCATTTAATCCCAGAAGATTTTGAAACTTGCTATGAGCCCATGACCTAAGAAGGATTAAAACTCCTTGAAGACAGAAAGAATGTGTTCTTCTTCATATTCCTCATAACACGGGGAAACGGATGTGGCATAACAATGCGCAGAGTTCCTTTGTCATAGGGGATGGATGGTTAGTATTTCCTGCTGGATTGGTTCAAGATTGTAAGCTGCTAGAGACTGAGAGCAGGAGGGAGCTCAGAGATCAGAGAGCTAGCAACAGAGGTGATTATAGCAATCTTAAGGTGCAATGTGCATTTTCATTAGTAGGGATCGCCCAGCACGGATCAACAGAAGTCTCTAAATCTGAGAGTTTTTCTGGGGTGATACTTACGTCACCTTTGTCGACGAGTGAATCGGGAGTGCTGCCCAGGCCAAGAGAGGAATGTTAGGTAGGGCCACTTAGCCCTGCCCTTCATCAGCTTGGCTTTTGAATGTGGCATGTAGCTCAAGCCCCTGCAGACTGACCAGACAACATGGAAGACTGTAGAGAAATATAGTTCACGCCAAAAAGTTTGACGCCACATCTGTTGAGTCCCACCGCGTAGCAGGTGGCCCCACAGTGGGGGTGGTTGCTCCCCCTCAAAGGGCTCTTTATATTTCTTTTTCCTTCCCTCTAGACCATGGCATAGCTTTATCTTAACCATAAATACCATCCCTTATGTAACACTCCAACTATCGTAGATACATGCTCATACTTGATGGTGAGAGATTTCCTTTTTCTCTCTCTTTTAAATTGTTGGGGGAAAAAAGAAATATAGTAAAGGAGAAAGGATAATGAAACAAATATAATCTTAGGAAAATTTCCTAATTTTATATGGCTAGACTCGGATTAAATAAATCCTCGCTGACCATACTAGAACTTCAAGAATTACTTCAAATGGTAGCTATCCATGTTTCATTTTCTTCTGGTCTTAATTATAACTGCATTTGTTTACATTAGTATTCAGGTTTGTTGTCCACAATCTGCTAGAAAACATGTTGATTTGGACATTAGGAGAAGGAGGTTCTAGTCTCAACTTTTCACCCCTCACTTTGGTGTGGCTCAAGAGGTTCGGCGTCCGTCTACCATATGGAGAGATCGGGGTTCGATCCCCAGTACCTCCCGGTAAAAAAAAAAAAAAATTTCCTAGATGGACACTTACTTCTGGATAAATACGATTCTGTGAAAACAGTCATGCACCTCCAAATCTTCTCCAGGTGAAACATCCTCATTCTTCATCTGAGTTTCATATTAATGAAATTCTAGGCCATAATACATTTTGATCACCCCCCCCTCTGGAGACTTCATCCTCTGCAAAAGTTCAGCTTAAAATGCGGAGCCAAGAATTGAACTGATTTTCCCAGAATGAAAAGGTTAGTGCAGAAAAATTAGGTTAATTTCTGTGATCAAGGTATTACATTTCTATTTTTAAAAACTGCATTTTCTTTAGCAGCAATATCACACTGTTGGCTCATATTAAATGGAGGTTCAAATAACTCTTAAACACTTTCATATAATCTGCCACCCAACCATGTTTTCAGAAAAACTGCCACCAAACCTGGTCATTGCTATATGCAAATGATTTTTTTTTGTTCAAATGCAAGCCTTCTACTTAATTGTGCAAAGCTTAATTTGATTTAATTTGATTGACTTTTTTGTTTTCAGGCCAGTGTTCTAATGTGTTGTGAAAGTTTTGAATCTTAATTTTGTTTTCTCAGAGATTGCCCAAATTTTTACAGATTTCCAAAGAAGTTGAATACTCTCAAAGTTAATTATTGTCCCTTTAATTCTTTCTGGGCAAAAGTCAAGTGACTCAAATGCATGCTATTGTTTTTCTCTTTAGGGAAAGTCATTTTAGGGTAAAACTGTCAATTTGCACAACAAAGTATCCCTGTATTCTTCATAGAAACAATAAACAATTTATACCCACTGCTTTAGACTTTCACATATTCTTTGAGTGTGCTGGTTACTAGATGATGGATGTACCACAGAAACAATAACTCTGCACAGCCTACAGGTATGTGCTCAACTCTATTATTTCTGTAAGTGTCAGAGAGGATATTGCATCTGATGTTGGATTGGGGAAAAAAGTCTTGCATTTCTCTTTTATCCAGAGGCAGTTCTCCTATCCTAGTAAGCGGCGGGGGGTGGGGTGGAGGGTGGGGGGTGGCGGGGGGCTAAGACAGAAAACCCAAAGCAAAAAAAAAAAAACAACTAGGCATGGTACTGGTGCTTCCAAACTTGCACTGAAATTCAGTTTATAATTCAGTTTTAAAGCTTTTTATTTATACTTTATAGTACTTCCTGCCCATTCTTTAAAACTACAATTAAATCCTCTTCCTAAAAGTCATCCAGGGACTCTGATTTCAACCTCCACCTTTCTGTCCCCCTGTATGTTGCTTGTGTCTCTCTGATAGCACTTCACACAGTCAGTCCTGTATTAGGATCATAGGATTAATCTATATTTAGATCTCATCTTAAATTGTGTCTTCCTAAGGGACAAGGACCAGGCCTTAGCCATTCATATTCATTCTTGGAACAAATCTTGCCTGAGCCCCACTTTGTGCCAGGCACTGAATAAGGCATTGAATTCTGAGTTTCCTCCCCTCTCCTTACAACTAGTGACCAGAACAGTGCTCAGCTGACTGACCCGACTTGAAATCAGTCTCAGTGACTTGACCTAAACCAACACTTACCATCTATTTCATAAAGTCTGTGTGTGAGACATGAAAGGATTTATTGAAGGAGATCCAAATCCCTGTAAATTAAATTAGATCTTCACATATTTCAGCTGTTCCCTACTCTACTCAGAGCAGCCATTAACTGTTTGGAGTCTCTAAGCTCTGACTGAAATCACTGAAATACTGTGGAATATAGACTGATATCCAAACGATCCTGTAGAAGTGGAGTTTCGATGAGTCATGGACAAAAACAAGTTTGGAACTTATTAAGAACCACTAAGCAAATCATCCTAAACAGTTAAGGCCACAGATTGAAATCATGGGTTCCCTGGAAAAAGCACACACATATATCATATATTAATTATCTAACATAAAAAACCCAGAGAGAGGGGAGTGGGTATAGCTCGGTGGTTGAGAGCCTGCTTCTCATGAGGTCCCAAGTTCAAACTCTAGTCCCTCCAAAAAAAAAAACAAATCACTCAGAGAGAATGGTCTTTTCAGTGCCACACATTTGCATCAAAATTATAATGGTTTATTGAGGAGAGAGGGGTCATAAGGAAGGCTCTATGCTCTTTTGGCAAGTATAACAGACATTTAAGTTCTGAGCATGCTACTTGTGTGTGTGTGTTTGTCTTTTTTTTAAACACGGTATTGCTTTAACATTTTTTTTTCAAATATAAGCTTGGACAGACTCAAGGCAGCAAATACTCCTTCCTCAATTTAAGATTTGACAATTTAAAAGGAAAAAGCTCATTCATCATCTTTCCCTTTTAGAGACCATAAATTATTGGCTCGTATGCCATGTGGCTTGGATTCTAGGAAAAGTTAGTGTAAACAAACCCAAGTTACAATGTGTGGAGTAAGAGAGTGAGTCATAAACAAAACACAGACATATGCTCTCATATAAATAAGGGCCTGGATCATCAGCTTTCCAAAGTCTGCTTCCCATTAATTACACAACAAAATGAACTTTCCATATGTAAAGCCCAAATCACTTAACTCTAGTGACTTGCACAAGACAAAATTCAGGATTGTGGCTATTTAGGCACTATCAAAACTGTATTTCAAAATATGGAAAGTCCTATCAAAATATCATCAGGTGTTGGAGAGCCAGATACTCCTTGGAGGAGTATTTCTGACCATCTAAACTATACCCAGGAACACCACTTGGGAGACTGGCTTGGATTCCCTGCTGAACTTATCAGTAGAATTAGGCTTATTCTCTTTTGTTCTGAGCTTTGTCATCTTTACGGGACAAGCCCTGGATCCAGGCCACACAGGATATGCACAGATGCTTCAGGGAGCATTGAACAGTTGAAATTCCCTCTACCGGTATCATCTGTCTGTCTTTTGAAAATGTCCATTAGTAGCACAAACATTTCCTGATCTCCTTATGGAGACTATCTGGTCTCCTCCTTAGTTTCAAGAGGCACCAAGGAAATATACAAAAATACATTAGGTTGTTTAGTATAAAAACCATGTTTCTAATCCACCTAAGAAGTGGGGAAGAAGATTCTTCATCAGGTGAGAAACTCTGGGAGGTGGGAAGCAGTTGATCTTTTGCATCCATTTCGGAAGCAACCCATAAAACAAATCAGCAGAGTTAGTTCCAAAGTATGTTAAAAGCACAGGTGTCATACTTTAGGTGTGGTGGTGGTGGTGGTGGTGGTGGGGCGGGTGAATAAAAGGACTTTTACTTCTTGTTAGTGGAGGTTTTTGATCATTCATTTACTCAACAATTATTTTTGTAACATCTACTCTTTGTATCATAACATAGACCATACAAGGTAAATTGAATGCATTCAGGGAGAGGGGAAGGAACTAACATCTTTGGAGAACCTACAGTGCAGGCTGCAGAACTTCATGTTTCTGCACGAGAACATTAGTGTCCCTACTATACAAAGGTGCAAGACAAGACCTCAGCAGTTAAATATCATGCATCTCAGAAGAGGTGGACTCAAGGATTCAAGCAAAGGCTACGTTATTTCGAAGCCAGTTTCATATTATATTGACTTAGGAGAGTAAAGAAGACAGTGAGCTAGATAAGGAGTGAGGAAACCTGATTTTCCCTGTCATTTTTCTACTATTGACTGCATCAGAGTGTCAAATTTCTCTCAATTTCACAATCTCAAAGACCTCTTACAGGCCCCAAATTCTATGCTTATGTGGTGAGCAGAAAGAGTCTAGGTTTCCTAGCTCCTACTCATGTCATATTTGAAATTCAGTTTGCCTCTCGACTCAATTTCCTCATTTGCAAAACGAAGGTTTTGACAGAAGTCCCTTCTAGTCTTCTCTAATCCAGTTTCAACAGCAGGAGAAGGAGACACCTCTGGGAGAATGCCCTGGGGATTATTCCAGGGCTCTTTCTCTCTCTTCCCTAGTCTCTCTCCCTCTTTTTCCCTCTCATCCTGTCTTTGTCACACCTGTCTCACAATCCTCACTCTATTCTCCCACTGCCTCCTTTCTCCCCCGCCCCCCCCCCACCCCCCTTTCAGGCCAACTACAGACTGCCTGGACCACTAAAGATCATTCTTAATGACAGACATTACACAGTCCTTCCACATTGCCTGAGGCCATTTCCGCAGCAATAAGCAGGAAAGACTTTTCTGCCCTTCTTAGCAGCTGGGCTCAGTACGCCAACTTCACGGGAACCAAGAAGTTTTTCAAAAACTCTCCATTAATTACAGGGAACCTGAAGCACTGTCCCTCCTTCTCATTAACACAGTTGCTTTCAGTTGCCACTAAATTATCTCACCACCATTAAACCAACAATCTAATTAGACTTCTGGAAACGGAGCGAGCCAGTGAATAAGGCAGGCAGAGCACTTTCATCTTAAAACTGATCATAAAATATTTGTGCCCTTTCGTTCTTTGCTGCATAAAATCTGCCCCTGGAAGCGTCCTTTCATTTGCTCCGATTTATAAAGAGCAGCTTGAATATTTGATATTAAATGAGTATCTTAATAGAAATCACTTCACGTATGGAAGATTTTCTTTTCGGCATTTCGCCCGAGTGGAGTGTGGAGTCCTCATTACAATAATCGCACCTGACTCCCTCTGCGTATGATGCCTCACAGCCAAACCTCCCACTGGGCTTTAACGGAGGTGTGAATGATATTACCACTGGGAAGAAGATAAAATGTATTATTATCATTACTCTGTTTTTAAGAGGGTCTGACTGTGGCACAAGGTAGTTGGGTGCATCATCTGTACAAAGCATCCAGAAAAGATAAATTGAGTTAAACTTCTCACAGGTATAGCACTTTCAAACCTGTCATTAAACCTTCTGCTTTTCCCAAAGTCTCAGTTCTGGAGAGAAAAATAAAGATTAGTTAAATTAAGTCCAGACGTGTTTATTGAGTCTCTATTATGTACTCAGCACTGTGCAAGGTTCTCAAGACCCAAATGTGATGACAAGTTGCTCAACAGCAACACTCCTAGCTTTTGCTTCTTTTATTTGCATCTCCAGTAAACAAGTTCTGGGAATTCATGGCATATAGTCAACACTCCTTGAATGAGACAAAACCTAAGTAGGAAATGGTCAGTGCTCTAGGAAAACCAATACTGTGGCCACAATGCAAGACTATCACATGTGAAACAATCCACACGGAAGGCCAAAGCAATCTCCAAGGTTCACTGAGTGGGTCATGCTGTGAATTCCATAGAAGTTCTGAGGGAACATGTTCCTCCTCCTCTTCTCTGAATAGACACATACTCATATCCTCCACATACAATGCCACATAGGCCAACTCTTAAACTGGAAAAATAATCTTCCCCCAAGGATTCTGTGGCCTAGCAGCCAGGGCCTGGGCTGCCATTACTGAGCAGAAGAGGCTGGAGGCCCCCGGAGGTCCCTTCCAGGTTGCTCCCTCAGGTGAGTATTCTCAACTTGCTGTCTCTGTTGCTAATGTGGAACACTACATCATGATGTGGTGCTAAACCACTACCTCTCAGCTATCATGAATAAACTGTTGCTCTGTGTGTTTAATGCATTGGATGGTTTTGTGCAGGAAACTGTTGTTGAATGCATTTTGACCAATATTTAGTGATTACCTATCATTTGCCTACCTCATGGGGAGGTCCTGGGGATGTGAAGTTGAGTAAGGTCTGACCACAGAGGAGTGGACAGTCTAAGGTGGGACAGAGTGTGAGCACAGGCATTGTACCAAATAGAAGGATCAATGAACTGATGGGCTTAGAGGGGGCCCTGAGGTGAGGTGGGAGGATGACAGGCAACTCGGCGCTGGGGTGGTTCTCAAAGACTTCTTAGAGTCGAAGACACCTATGCTGAGTCTTGAGGAAATAATCACAAATTAGCCAGATGAGTGGAATGAGTCTTTGACATGAGTTTTCAACTTTTTGGAAATAATACTGGCAGTGAAGAGCCCTGAAGTAGTTTGGTGCTGGTTGAAATTTCTAAGGACATGTGGCTGCCACAGAAGGCAGGGGCCAGATTCTGGAGAGACTGGAGCAGCTTGGGTGGTGGTCTAGGCTGTCCAGATTGAATCAGGAAAGAAATTCTCTCTCCCTTTTTGGGCAAAAATTTAAAAAAAAAATTTTTTTTGGAGGATTTTCAGAAGGCCTTTGGTGTGATGTGGTCTTCAGGTATCACAGTGGCTTCCGACCCTGCTGGGTGTCTTGGTGGCCCAGAGATGGAGGCAGGGGCTTTGACAAACCTGCCATACTCAGCGGAACCCTTTAGGCAAACTCGGAGTCATTTTGAGCTGCTTTGATATGGGCCCATACCGTAGTACTTTTCACACAACCTGAATGATTTGTTTTTAAAATAAAGCTTGATTTTCCAAGGATCCTTTTTTGCAGGTTTTCTACTGTATATTTTAAGTTACTAGTCTAGGCTTGTAGGAATTTATTTTACAATTTGAAGATTTCTTCAATTTGTACACTTATTGCCCTTGGATATTCTAAACTTTATTCACTTGGTCGTTTGCTCTATTTTGGTTCTTTCTCAAGACAAGACTTTTGGCTGAACAGACCTGTTTTTTTGGTCAAGAGTATCAGGCCATGATTCTACACAGGACAAAAAGCAAGTGAAATAAACAATTCTATAATTCTTAAATTCCTGTTGGCTGCTTTTGGCATGGGGATTTTATTTCATTCTTGTGGGCCCCACCCCAGAGAAGGCAGTCAGCTAAGAGAAAAATCAGGCATCATAGAATTTGATCTAGAAGCAATTTTCTCAATTATTTTGATCCAACTACTAGCATTCTGGATTTCATTCTGTTTCACTAGAATTAAGAATTTATACTTTTATTTGTAAAGTTAATTAATCTTTCAAGCTTAAGGTTTTACATCTTGATTACAGGTGTCAACTGGTTCTGATTGGGCTGGAAGTTTGGTTAAAATCGAAAGTGTTTACCTATTATCAGTCCCTGCCATGAGAAGAACATGCCTAAAAGTTAACAGAGTTTTGAAATTTAAATATTTTCACTGATGCTGGTAGTTTTAAACAAGGCAGATCATATAATTTGAGAAAATAATGGATAGGCCTTGCTATGAAACAGACAAAATAAGAGCTGAGCCCACATTGCTTCTCTCTGTTGTCCCTACCTGGGCTATACCTTGAGCAGCTGAGATTTGATGATAGCATCTTTGATACATGTCCTTTTCCTTTTCTTCTTGGATTTAAGATGAGAGAATATCAGTGTGTGATTGTGTGTATGTGTTAGTTTATGTGTACAAGGATAAGCTGCCTTTTTTTTTTTTCCATTCCTAGTCTATACTTTCAGGTACAGAGACATAGAAATTTTGTCTTCTTGATGTTTTATTGAGTTCTTACCAGAATTTGGAATCTGTTTGTTAATATAGTCTCATCTTCAATACAATGGGGGGGGGGAAACGACACATTTCATTAGTGAAATCATGAATTTTCTACACATTGCATGACCTCCCTGAGAAGTTAGCAGACGATGTAGATAATCAGAACAATTATCCTGAGTTATTCAGACATGGATTATCTACTATGGTTATTAAATCATTATTGGGCTTTTCTAATAGAAGTTGTTTCAAATTATGCATCACTTTAAACCAACTTTATTGAAGCTTTTACTGCATTAGCCTTAATTACTGACAATAACGATGCAGCGCTCTGTTGAATCAGACCTCCTTTGCTGTACCAGGGGACCACAGCTGATCAATAACTATTGAGCAGTTTGATCACGAAGGCTGACTGGTTTGAGCACCAGTGGCAACCACTGTCATCCCTTCCCATCCCTCTCTCTCTCCCAGTAGCTCACAAGCTGACATGTTCACAGTCCAGCCACTTTCTTCCACAGCTCCTCTCCTCCCCCTTCCTACAAATCAATAGCTTCATAATCAGCATCCCTCTCAGGCTCTGAGAAGCAAAAAAATCACCTAAAAATCAGGAGCCCCTGTTCACTCAAATGCACGCACACACACACACACACACACACACACACACACACTTGAGCCAGCACATTTAAACCCTTGACCTACATTCATTTCTCCCACATTCTAATATTTATTAAATAAGGTGGGAGATAGTCACTTATAAAAGTTTTACCACAGTTCATCTGACTGAAAAAGTATTGTTAAGACTATAGACTAATATTTAATTATCAGGCAAGTACTTGCCCAAAGCCCACATATCTGTCACGTTTTCCATTTGATTGTTAAGTGGTTCCAAGATGGAGTATGTTTTTCTCAGAAGTCTCCCACCATATCTGTGAAAGCACACAGCTAATGCCTTTCAATCATTTATTTCACTCAGTGATTATTTATGGAGCATCTACTATACCATGTGTAAGGAACTGTACTCAGGTACCTTAGCATCCATTATTTTTAAATGAGTTATTTAAGTTTCTTTTTATCTCAATAAATGGTTTCTTGAATTAATTCTGGTGTATAAACCACTTAGTTTTATTTTGCTTTTCTTTGTTTTTCCCTGAAGTTGCTGAGATCTCCAAAATCATTCTGTAGAAATGAGGACCTATTGTAAAACAAGCTGATCACTGCATCCAGCCAAAAGTAATTCTAAATTACCTTGCTTATAGTGAAAGATGCAGAAAGGGATTCTAAAGACAAAAATCAAGGGAGTTGTCTCATCAGAAATACATAGGACTATTGCATAAGCACCCATGAAATGAACTCCTACCCCAAAACTACTTAACTCCTTACTATAAGCTGGGCTTTGGTAAAAGTTATCCATCCCAACAAATTATGAGTTTCACACATTCTGTTCTCCAAAGAAAGTAGGAATCCAGGGTTAGGGAGAAAGAATGAAATCTGCCTTTATTAATGTTGGGCCTATGATAGAAGTGGATTCCACTGAAAATCAGGCAGTAAATCAGGAAATTTGGGTTCCAATCCAACTGTATGACCTCAAGAAAATCATTTAATCTTGGGCGCATCAGTTTCTTCACATGTGAGAGAAGGGAGTTGGATGCAAGCCCAGTCTGCGGGTTCTTAACTCTCTCAGGTTTGTGGGAAGCCATTTATCTTTGGGGAGCAGAATCCCAGAAAGACCTGCCTTCCAGCACCTGGTGTAGATCTCTGGCCTGTTTTCCCCACAAAGTTCAGCTTAGCAGCCCCAGACCCGGAAATGGGCCAAATCTGTGAAATTCTCACGAGGGTCTCATCTTAGTACTGCCAAAAAATAAACAGCCCATTCCTGCATCCTGAAACATGAGCGCTTTGGCTCAACACTGATTACCAGAAAGGCAGGTTTAAAAGTTTAATACCCACCTGTTTCTACTGCTCATTTGGCATATTTGTAAATTATTGACTGAGTGCAAGTAGAGAAGGAAACCGGTAGAAGCATGTGATCCAAAGAATGCACGAATGAAAAGAGTGCAGGGAAGGAAAATTGGGGACCACCTGTCTTTTGCCCCTTGGAAAGATTTATGCTTGGCAAGCAGTGGTGGAAACATACAAGCTAATTTCCAAATACTGAAAGGAGACTGACAGTGCTTAGCTGACAAGGTCAAACAAGCAATGATCTGTTTGGATAGTGCAGACCATGGCCTGAATCTTTCACCGCAGCCAAATGATGTCTTATCTGATTTCCAGAAATGGCACCATGTTCCCACTTCCTGGACTCTGTCCACATTTCTCCATCTCCCTGGAATGCCCTCCCAAAAGGTGCTACAGATCCATCAAGTCTCAAGGGTAGCTTCTTCAGCTTCCCTCTGAAATTGCTCCTCCTCTGGCCTCCTACCACACTCATCACTTGTATCATCTACTTGGCACTTCCACTAAACACTTTTCAGTTTGCATCCAGTTTGTGAAAGTCATGAAGGTTCATTATCAAATTTGAGGGATGATTCCATTCCTTCAGAGCAGGATTTTTCAGACTGCTGGGGAGAACATTTCCAAGAGATGCTAAAAGATGCTCCCAGAAAAAATGAGTTTTGTGTCAGATAAGATTGTGAATTTATGTGTCTCCTCCTCTTGGAGCCTGGCAATGCACATTGGTCAATAAAAGGCCCTGAAAAGCCCTGCTGGAAGGAGATAAGTGTAACATGGCATTCCCCACACTTAGCAATACATCTCCCCGCCCTGCCAAAAAAAAAAAAAAAAAAAAAAGAATCTATTAATATTTCAGTGAATGCAATTTGTGAAGTATTATTCCAAATATTTCATTCTGTTATTTCAATTGGGCTCATTTTCTAATTACCAATGATTTCCATGAAAGAGGTAGGTATGTAGGTAAACTAAGTTCCCTGCTCAAAGCAAGCTGCTGAATTAGAGGATGAGATTGCACTGAATATCAAGAATGAGCTTCTTCTTGGGCTTCCAATCATAACAAGTACTTCTAAATACGGCAATATGCTTAACATTTACTAATGTGTTAATTCAACAAATGTTTATGGAATGTGCTACAATTCTGGGTGCCATGAAGATAACAAGAAACAAAATCACAGATTCTGCCTTTGAGGTATGTGCGATTTTGTTATGGGGGAGAAGCTAAACAGAAGATATTTTGTAATGTGGACTATGATCAGGTGGTTAATGTGTGGCAGAGACGCTGGAGATCATACGAGTTCGGAGCAAAGCTGTGACTGGCTGGGTCTTGAAGAGCTGTCGGATGTGAATAGGGATTGAATATGACATTCATCAAGGACCAGTATTAAGCCAAGTCTAAGACTTGCCCTCTTGATGGCAAGGATGAGCCTGGCAAAGCGGAGGTTGGTGTAAGGGCTGCTTGGGGACAGGGTGGGGAGGAGGAGAGGAGGGTAGAGGGGAAGATGCCAGGCTGCAGAGATCCTGGGATGTCTTCAGAAGGAGTTTATATTTTATTGACTACCAGCAAGGAGCATGATGACAACTGAGGCATTCGTGAAATCATGGGGTAGAATGAATAAAGGGTCTTGGTGAAACTCGGTGATTACTGTCTTCCAAACCCAGTCAGCAAGGGTGCTAGTGAAATGCAGTAGTTGAGAACATGGGTTTTGGACTTGAGTTGGAATCCTGATGGTCCCCAGGTTCTTTAGGGCAAGCTTCCTAACTCTTAGTTTCCTTTTCTGAAAATGAGGATCCACAGAGTTCTTTTAAGAGTTATATGTCATAAGATATATAAGGCCCTTGATGCACAGATTAGTGATGAGTAAGGTTTGGTAGAGAGTAACTAATACTCTTATTATTTAGTTGCTGCTCATTGGATTGGTATTAGAATGTACTGGAAAGGTTTTTCGGAGAACCCTTGTCTCTAGGTTCCCAAGTGATCTCCACCCTCTCTCAGACCACCTCCCACCTTGAAAAATCCAGTGGTGAAATAGCTCACGTGCTCAGTATCTACGAGTGGTTGGCTAAACAGAGAACTCTTACCTTTATGCAAGAGAACACTCCCAGCGGGCTTTCTGCACGCCCACCACCACTGGAGTGAACCCAAAGCATGGGAGAGGGCTCACCTGGGTCTGACGTTGCTGCGGATGCAGCAAGGAGAGATAACACTGGGGTTGATGGAATTGCAACACTGTCGACTGTGGCTGGCTTCTTTCTGGTCATCACAGAGGACGCCGAGGCCTCGTTCTTACTATGCACCGCCGTCTGGTCCACTTTTAAGTGGGGACTTGGCATCCCTAGAAAACAACAACCCCCAAGCCTCCAAGTTACTTTAAAGGAACGGGCAGAGAAACAGTATAAAATGTGAATGTGATCCGAGCAGTCAAATAATTTAACCTCTTTCTGGGATAATAAGAAGGAACTTTTAGAACATTTAAAGAACAAATAATAGCAGCACGACTGGTTGGCATATTGTGGCTCAGGTTAGGAGTGACAAGATTTCTGGGTGGCTGCCTGGAGCGGGAGAAATAGGCCCAAGGAGGCAGCCTAATCCATCAGGCACAGCTTTGCCTTTGGAAGATCAGCTAGCCCACCTTACTGAGGCTGCGCTGTATGGACCCTGAAGGGGGTGCAGGGTGTGGAAGTGGCCCCCATGTGGCTCCCACCCTATGGGGCATTTCATCTTATCCAGCTGGGAAGACAGGACTAAGTGAGAAGGAAGAGTTGGGCCACAAAGGCGTGCTGGCTTGGGTGAGAGTCATCCTAAGTGCTTGGAGAATTCTGAGGATATAGAGATTAGTGTTGGAAGAAGTGAGGGGAGTTTTCGCAGAGCCCTGGCTTGAGCAGCCGTGAAGATGAAGGAAAGGTATTCTCATGGCAGGAGGAATGTAAGCTAAGTCATGGATGGGAAATGAGCACGATCCAGGAAGGAGACCAGCCTGCTGGAGATGGAAGGTACATGGTGGAGATCAGCAGGCAGGGAGGGCTGACAGGCCACGGGGGTCTTTGGGTGTCTGGTCATCATAAGCATTACAAGTCATGTCTTGATGATGCTGAAAAGACTGTGTAAGCTCTTGTAAGGTCCCTCTGCAAGGGCCTGGCAATTTACTACCTAACAAACTCTTACAGCTACTCTGGAACCTTGTTTCCTGGGCTTGAGTCCAGGCTCCGTCTCTTTCCAGCTGTGTGATCATGAGCAAGTTATTTAACCTCTCTAAGCTTTCACTTTCCTTAACTCTAAACATGGGATGATCACATTATTTATTTTCCTTTTCACTTGACATGACCGAGGAAATCTGGGCACCTCCTCTATGCTCAGCCTCAAAAAGTGACCCTCGTCTAATCCGAGCACACATCCTGGAGGCAGAGGGTGTCTGAGTCCCTGTGCAAGGTAAGAACTATTCAGAGTTTTCCATCTCTGGGCTACATGCCTTTGGGGGCTTACACTAACAAAGCACCATGGTAACAACAACAAATTGGGGTTTATTGCCATAATTCTTGACTATTTTTATTCCAACCAACATGAGTGATAACAGTTTCTCACCACCACAATCAAATCGGCTTCATTTGGGCTGCCTGACAATCTTGAGAAGCATATAATGTGTAGATTACTATTTTCTTGGTTTTACAGATGAGGATGCATTTCTGAGTGGTCAAGAGAAAACTGACTATGCTCATACAGCTCTTAACATCAGAGCCGGAAGTTTTCAAACAGCCAGTTGCTAAACTCAGGGATATTCTTTTTTTAAAAAGATCTATTTCTATTTATTTATTCCCCCCCCCCCCACTGTTTGCACTGGCTGTCTGTTCTCTGTGTCCATTATTTTTTAGGAGGTACCAGGAACTGAACCTGGGACCTCCCATGTGGTAGGCGGGTTCCCAACTGTTTGAGCCACATCCGCTTCCCTCAGGGATATTCTTAATGGATCACATGGCCGTACTGTAAAACCTGTCCACGCCTTCTGTCTGCTGACAGCATGTCTCATTCCGGGGACACAGAGGTCCTGGTACCACACCTGGGCAAGGCAACATGCAACCACCTAAGGAGAAAGTCATGCTGACTTTTCTCATTTACTTTCTAATATCTTTCTCCCACCCTTCATCACAATCTCTGAGGCTCTAGCTTGAAATGCTGTGAATAGCAATCCAATATTACCTTTAAGTGTATTTTATATTTCACAGCATTTTGAAGAATGCAAAACATTGAATTCCATGACAGAAAAGAAGCTTTAGAGGCACAGCAATCAAGAAACTAGGAAATGCAGCACAATGTGTATAGGTTGTCCCATTTGTAAAACAACAAAACAATAACAACAACAAAAAAACAATGCAAGTGTGCCAGTGACACACGAGGTGCAGGATTATAATATATGTAAAATGCATATGAAAGCATCTGCAAGAACACACATCCAAATAGTTAGAATTGATGAAGGAGAGCTCAGGGATGACTGATGAGGAAGAGGGAGCTTCTAATTTTACTTCCTCGCCTCCTTTATTGTTGATTTTTTAAAAACCACAAACACCTACTTAACTGTTTTTACATTGAGAAAATAAACACCGCCTGCAAAAACTCTAGACATCTATCAGAGCACAGGCTTCAGGGCAGACTGATGTGTTTTCATGATTGGCTACTAACAAATTCAACAAAGAGTATAATGAAAATTCCCCATTTTGGTGCTCTGCACCCACCACAGCAGGATTCCCATTTAATGGGTGCAGGCCTGCTTTCCAGAGCACACCCCAAAACTCTCAGCTGTCAGAGTTCTCCTGGAGAACAGCATCTTTAGAAAAATCCACTGATCTGACATCTTTATACCTGTGGATACAGGTTGGACAGGTAGATCATTGCTCAAATTATGATGTGCTGAGAGAATGAAGGTCATAAACAGGAGTAGCAGGAAGATATTTAGCTCTCATCTGGGAACAAACTGATTTTAAGTCATTTTGGTTGTACCCATTTTCATGCAAATGTTCACAATCTAAATGAGTCTCAGAGCACATCGTTTCATTAAAGTTGATCTGATCATACCTCTGTTGGGCATACTTCTGCTACTCAAGTGTTTGTTACAGAGCAAAAGTAATAAAATGACACTTAAAACATTATAACTCAGATTGTTACTATTTAGCTCTCTTATAAACCCTGGATAATTTAGGATTTTCTATATTAAAATATTGCTTGCTAGTTGCCAATCAATGAGTTTGAAAACAAATTGGGGGGAGGGCTCTTTTTCTGAGATTTTTTGGGTTTTGAAAGGATTATGGAAACAGTCCCAGAAGTAATATGCATGGGCAAGAATATTAGGTAAGCATTAAAGAAAGGCAAATCTAACAACACTTGTAATAAAAAAAAATCTGTCCAAGAGCCAAGGTCTCAGGAGGCTGAGTGGGTGACTTCTTTGGAGAGTGTATCGGGAGGCTGGCCATTGGAAATCTTCATTTCCCTTCATTCAAGGTGGTGGCGGATGCTCCAGGGAGAGGTACCCAAGTGACCAGAGGAATGTGCAACAGTTCAAAGCCAAGTCTTCAGAAATGGGGGGTGAGGGCAGCCAGGGACACTTGGCACGTCTCCTCCCAGCACGGGCCTGCCTTCCCTCTCCCCATGGGCTGGAGGTTTTTTTTTTTTTTAATAAAGATTTTTTTTTTTTTAAATTTATTTATTCATTTATCCCCCCCTTGCTGCTTGTGCTTGCTGGGTCAGCTAACCACGCCGTGCGGGCGGGCTTGCCTTCACCAGGAGGCCCCGGGAATCGAACCCGGGGCCTCCCATATGGTAAACGGGAACCCTACTGATTGAGCCACAGCCGCTTCCCATGGGCTGGAGGTTGAGCAGAAAGAACAGACACAGCAAGCTACTGACTTGTCCCTTGAGATAAGGCTCTGCTTACTGGGGCGTGAAAAGGCAGGGGCGGCTGCGATATGGGAAGGGATCAGTTTCCAGTTTAGAAAGCGACTGTACAGAGAGCACCCTGGATAGCTGGGCTCAGAGGGTGCCAAACCCCACACAGGACAAAGTGCACTGAGGTTTGCATATTTGGAGGCCAGCACCTTTTTAAAGGAGGAAATAATAATGCTAATAACTTTGTGGATCCAACATCTGTTCATAATTAAGAGTGCCAGGAAGAAATAATAATTTAAAAAGTTAAACTTATACGAAAACATTCTGTTATAACCTGTTGACCTCTATTGATAAATTAAAAAAAAAAAAAAAGTCCTCGAAACTGTGCTGTAGCCTATCAAGGGACAGTCATTCCTTTTTCAAAGGTAATTTCTCATAGACCACTTATCCTCTCAAACCTCTACCTGCACACCGTGTTTGCATTAGGGACTTGATTTATGGATTCCTATTCCTTCGATGCAGAAGCTGACTTCCTGTTGCCTTGGTTACTTGGAGCTCAGTTCAAGGTTAAACTACTCCCAAATCAAAATCAGTGGCAGGCTCCGCATCTAGTGGCCAAGTTATTGACTGCCCCAGGATACGAAAAGGTCAGAGACCAAAGCACTATTTACTGCTTTAAGGGTGAGTCAATAGCTTCGATATTTTGATTCTGTCTCTTCCGAAGCAGTAGTTGCTGCTCAATTACCTTTTCCCCAGGTTGCTAAAGGTCACAAGGGTCACAGAGGAAAAGCAGGGTCTCTGGTGGCAGACTTTCCCAGGATCCCTTTAATGAGCTCAGTGACCTTGGATAATCAAAACCAGCCTCACCTTTGAGTAATTTGTATGTTGCTTTGTGGTTATAAAACTAGTTATCTACTTTATCTCATTTGTCTCTAGGGACAAAAAAACAAAGCAAAGCAAAAAACTTTTGTGGGATGGCTACTGTTTAGTCCCCTTTTCTAGATGAGGAAACGGGGCTTCAGAGAACTCATGTACCTTATCTAAAACCATACAGCTGGTAAGAAGTGGAAAGAGCTAGACCCACTAACCCTTGGTTGGGTTCTCATTTCACACAATTTCTTTAAGAGAAAAAGGGCTGGTGGAATTGTCATCAAGGCATCAGATTAAGTTCAGTTTGTGGCACCCAGTGCAGAGAGAAACCTATCTGGCAGCTGGTATGAAATTCATATAGATTTGTTGGATGTTTCCATTCATTTTCTAATTCTAGGATTTGCAAATGTAGATGCTTCTTAGTGACAAAGGCTCAGCTGGCACCAGGGGATTGGCTGATGCCACTGGGGTGGGGGAGCATCCCTTCTGTCACCTCTCTGGTCCTCTTTACACTGAAGGTGCAGGGTTTGGTATTAATGAGAGGCGCGATATGTTGGGAAGTCGGCGGCCTTTAATCTTGCAAAGAGCTCTGACCTCTATTATGCTGTCTGACTCTTCCAGCATCCCTGTGGGTGACAAGAGACAGATGGTGAACCCCCCAATTCACGAATAAAGAAACAGAGGCTCAGAGGACGCAATGATTTGCCAAAGCTTGTACATCACATATGCAGAATAACTGGTGCCTCTTGACTCAACTTGGTGGTTTCTTCTTCTCCAGAAAACATTGACTTTTGGATATATCAGTAATTTATTATGTGTTTTCCACAAGAGGAAACTGCTCCTGAAAACTTGATAATAATTCCTTTTCTAGTATTCTGTTTGTCTATTCAAATACTTACATTCTTTTTTTTTTTTTTAACCAATTTTGCAAATGAAATCTACTCATGGCAATAGGGAGGATGTGTACTACAGAAGAAAGTGAATCAAGTAATAGATATCCTTAGGATTTGGGAAAGAATAATTTCCTGCACCAAAGTCAATAAAAATGCATTTTTGTTGCATTGTTTTATTCATCTACTCAACAAAGATTTATTAAACATGTACCACAACAGGGATATGGCACTAATCAAAACATTTAAAGTCCCCCCCCTTTTTTTTTTTGATAATTACTTTCTAATAATCTCTGCACAACATGATCATAGCTATTATTCTTTATAAGGGCATTGGAAGATTCTAAATTGCTTTTTTAATCATCCAAAGGCAGAGCCTTTATGACTCATATGGTATCTTTGGGCAACTTAGGAAAAGACATATGCTTTAGGTGGATACGGCCCCGTGGGCACAGCTTAGCAAGCAGAGGACACCACTGGGCAGATTGGAGAAATGTGTTACTTCCTGTGTGCACAGGTATCCCCATGGCTCATGGCTTGGTGAGGGGAGCGGGCTGGGTTTCAGCACCAGGGTCCACTCAAGCCCGGTGAACAATCTGCTCAATCACATATGGTATCCTTATTAACGTGTTTTGTGTCAAATGAATTTTACTTCATTCTAGGACTTGGAGCAATGAAATTCAAGCAAGAGCTCTCTGAAGCACAGGACTATTCAGATAGTCCAGAATCAGTCAGCAATTATTTAATGAGTGCTGATGAGCAAAACTCAGAAGAAGTGATCTCTATCTTACAGAGATGGTTTAGAAGTGCAAGTGGAATAAGACGGTAACACTTAAAAGCTGATAAACCAAACAAGACAGGAAGCCAGGTGAGCCTTCCATGAATTGGGAAGAAAATGAGATCTCAGAGGGGTCTGAGGTGGTTTTGGAGTCTTCTATGTATAAATTCAACATTCATTTAGGACCTCTAAGTGCCAGGGACCATTAAGACCTAAAGCATGGACCCTCTCTGAATGGGGTCAATCATCTCAGGAAGGCAGACACAGTGATGAAAATTCCAGTCATTAAAGATGGGTAAACCTCAAAAACTAGAAAGGGAGAGGGAGGGTCTGCCAGGGCTGGGAAACATCAAGAGCAAAAGTAGAAATAGCCAGTCTCTGGATGAGTCATAAAGAAAATAAATACTGGGTGTTTGGAAAGGCAGCTGGAAAAAATCAAGTCCACATCTCTTCAGGTAGAGTTAGTGTTTTCCTCCCATGTGCTGTCTTCTCCTGAGCATACTTGTGCTACAGGACTCTATTTCTCTGTAACACCTGTTCATTCCTCTGCCATTTCATCTAGGCAACTGCCAGATCCTAGGGACCAGGAGACATGCCACTTTCTTTTGGTCTCCCTGTACTCAGCCTGACCGATACACACAAATGTTAGGTGGATGGAAGGACAGCCAGAGCACACATCTATCCTTCTAGGCCCAAACCTTGTAGGAAAGCTGCCTTAACTACTTTAGCCCATACCCTTTATTCTAAAACTTTTCTTCAATACATAGAGCAGAAGGAACACGTGTATTCTCTGGAGTGAGATTGTCTGCTTTACCAGTTGTTTGATTTTAGACAAGTTATATTAACTCTCGGTGCTTTAGCTTTTTTAACTTTTTATTTTGAAATACTTTCAAACTTATAATGCAAAAATAATGCAGAGACATTAGAGTGGTATCTGTTCTTTGGAAAATATAACAAAGGGATTTTCAAAAGGTATTAACAAGGGAAGAAGCAATGCATACATGCAATTAAAACCAACTGGAGTTTTAATACAACTCACCAAATAGGTGCTTGTTATACCCTGCCTATTAGGCCTAGGTTAAGAATTTGCTACTGTAATGTACATAAAACATGTTATAGGCCATTACTGAACAGAAAGGAGCTTCAGCAAAGTAAAAGCAAGGCAGTTTAGAGTTGGAGGGGACCCTAGTCCTGTCTTTCCTGGGTGATGGGGTCCCAGAAAGGGGATATGATTGACCTTGCTTAGTGTCACAGAAAGAGACTGGCAGGGCTATGACTCTGACTCTGACTCTGGTCATGCACTTGGCTGTCTCTGGCCAGCATGTTGGCTTTGTGTTACAGGAGTTTATATTCCATGACTTTATGGAACCAGTCTTCTTGCTCTCCTGGTACATGCTGCTCCTCTACACTCACTGGGCGGCTTAGAAACAGATTAAGCCAAAAAATGGCAGATATGATCCAAGCTACAGGACCATTGTCTCTGAAAGATTCTTCCTTAAGTTCTTCCTAATGTAAAGGGCTTAGTAGTCAGTGCCAGCTAATATAAGCACATTTTGTAGTGTTTTTTTAACCTCTAGAGCACACACAGTAGCACAGCACATCTGCATGGCAAGACAGATCTAGAGCTAACTGGGTCACCTTATTTGCATTTTGATTACCACTCATTTAGGAGCTGCATTAGAAAAGAGCTTGATATCAAGAGCTTGAATGCATATGTGTATATAAATATATACATTGTTGAGGACTGAATCATGTTCAAGTCAGTCCTGTGGGTATGAACCCATTTGTAAATAGGATCTTTAAAGATCTTATTAGTTAAGGTGTGCCCAAACTGAAGTCCTTATAAGCAATGGAACCTGGAAGAGAAAGAAGATGCTGCCGTGTGCATTGCCCTGTAATGGAAAAGCCAAGGAATCCCAAAGATTGCTGGCTAGCCAGAAGATACTGACCCCTGGAGGAAGCAAGCCTTCTAGCCTCTAAAACTGTGTGCCAATAAATCCCCATTATTAAGCCAACCCATTGTGTGATATTTGTTTTAGCAGCTAGGAAACTATAGATAAATGAATGTTTACTGGTTTGTGAAAGATCAGCCAAATATGTCCTCATCTCTCATGGGCATATCTGTAGAAGTTGGGCAATAGAGGGATGTTGGGATTATAGATGTGTTATGGAATCATCTAATTATCCTTCTAGGTGCTAGATCTGTATCTGGTTAGAGAAATCAATTTAGCATATATTCTCCTGATTAATAGTCATCTCTTTATGTATGGGCAAGTTCCATTGTTTTAATAGCTTTATTGGGTGTCCTTTCTTCAAGCTACCTACTTGTCCCACTATTTAATTTCTTTCTATAGAATGCAAAAACGTGATTGCATGCAGGCACACACATATAGACACAGAATGTGTGCTAGGAAAGCTCTACTCTTTGCAACAGAAGAGTGAAAAAAATCACAGAAACTCAGACCCATCATTAGATAGATCTCCTAATCTTTATCTCTAGTAGTTCAGTCAGACGAGCTAATACCATGATGATGGCTTTGAAATCTCTTAGGAATTGGATGAGGAGAAGCGATAGTGATGAACTCCCAGCTAATAAACACAGAGTGCTTATTTCGGCAGAATGATCAATTTCTAGATGTCCCGAGGCTTGTCTGATACAGTTGATTTACTCGTCCTCGCTTACCTCACTAATAAAGCCAAAGTCCACCATCAGATTACAGAGGTGCCTGGGATTTCTTAAAGGGGCAGGAGAAGAGCCAAGGGAGTGTTCATCAGCTCACTCTGAGTACATCTCCCCACCCCCTCTCCTTAAAACCCAGCTGCCCTCCTTGGCTGATACTCTCCACTCCGTAGATTTGGGGCTTGTACAGTAATACAGACAATTAATTTGTTATCTTGTTAGTGGAAATTTAATGCAATGATCTAAAAGAACTGTTACATATTGTGATAAACTTTAGTGCCTCGGGGTACTCCCCTCACATTGGGCTCATTTCACATCTCATCCATTATGTAAATGAGATTTGGAAATAGTTGAGTTTCACTAACGTAGCTCAACTCTGATGGATTGGAGAGTCAGTCCTACTGAAACTAATGAGGTTAAATGCATCTCAACATTTCTTTCTACTTGGTTGATTCTGTAAGACCCTGTTCAAGAAATAGGATGCAATGCATGTTTTTTTTTTTTTTTTTTTTAATCCTCTAAGGTAATTTCACCCTTTCCAGACCTGAAAGTGGTCCAAAAATAAGTTCAGTTCTGATGATGGCTGTGTCGATTTCCACCACTACATGGTGCACAAACAGAGCTAATGGATAACATGCGATCACATCGCAGCGAGACATTCATCCCCAAGAGCACTGCTAATATGATTTAAGATAAAAGAAAATTATTTTAATGGTTAATGGGTCTGAGGAGGTCTCTCAGGCATCCAGAGAAGAGTGGCGGTGGGGGGAGGAATGCCCAAAGAAGGAAAAAGGATTTGAAAGCCCTTAGTGGGGACTGAGATCAGAGAAGGAAACAGCCATTGGGGAGATTTGTAACTGGCAAAGAGACTACCGCGTTTGATTCAGTATCACAGGGAGCCAATCCAGTTAGTGAAGGCCTGGTCTTGAGACGGGACACATAATCCCGCCTCAGGCTTCTGTATTCCTGGCTTTCATTTGGAAGGCCAAAAAATGGGAGTTTCAAAGACCAGAGGCAGGGGGCCTTAAAACAGGAACGAGCATTTCATGAGAAGCAGCTTCAAACCCTTCAGGATCTTGAAGCAAGGGAGATGAGTATGAGAATCTAGTTCAGAATCAAAAGTATCTTTGAAATTCTTCAGTCTTTACTTTTTAAAATGGGGGTTGGATGGAGGAAAGCAAAGCAAAGCTCTGGATAGCAGCATTCTGTATAAGGGAGACTCAAATCCAAGTGTAGTGTACAGTAACTGGAAAATACAGAACCACAGCGATGGATAAGGCCAAGACCTTGAGCCAGGTGGTCCTTGGTTTAAATCGCAGCTCTGCCACATGGGCACGTTGTTTAACCTCCAAAGTTTCAGTTTTTATTTTTTTATTTTTTAAAAAATGTTAATAAATCACCTGCCTCAGAAGCTATCACCGGGATTAAATGAGATGATGCCAAATAAATGCACAGCAGCCAGCAGACAGGGACCGTGTTCAGGACAGGTCCACCAAGAGCAAGTACGAGGGAACGTCAGATATTTAAAAGCCTTAGGCTGAAATCTAGAAGATGCCTGACTGAAGGGCTGCCAATGTGGAGGGGTGACTAAGTGATTAGTCTCTTAGTAATCAGATGGAGCTAAGTAATTGCTCCAGCTTTGCCATCCCAACTGACTGCCAGCTCTGTGAAAGCTGGGGCCCCAGGAAACAAAGTTTTGTAAATCTCTAAATATTCAACTTGATACCACGTTCCAAATCAATGGTTAGTGCTTGACAATAATGATGCAGTTTTGTTCATGAGTTAATTTATTCAGCCAAAGTTCCAGTGCCTACTGTGAACACAATAACTCCAGGTCCTCTGGGGACCCCTTAAAGTATAAGAAACAGTCCAGCCTTGGGTAACCAGATAACTAGTTGAAGAAACAAGATGCAGGGAATAAGAAATTTAAATAAAAATAACAATCTCCCCTGAGGTGAAAAGACCACCCACATACCTTCCATTGAACCTGGGACCATGGCTAGAGATTGATTGGGGCGATTTTAACTAGCATGTATTCTAGAACAACAGTAAAAAACAGAATTTAGTTACTGTATAAATCAGCTATGAATACAAATAATTGACCTGTATGATTAAGGAATCAGGATTTTTGGTACTATAGATACTAGAGTGAAAGTAACCAGGGAACAAGTGTGATCATTGATATGGAAAAGTAGCATCTGAAAGTAGTGAGAAGTGTGAGCTCTGAGCTACACTCCCTGCATTCAAATCACAGCTCTACATGCGACTGGTTGTCTGAGCTTGAGCAAGTTATTTAACCTCCCTGGGCTTCGGTTTTCTCAACAGTAATGGGATTAACAGTGTCTATCCCTGAGGCTTAAGTGTGAGGATACAAAGACACAGAGATAAAGCTCTAGCCTCAAAATGACAGAGGAAAACATGTGGATGCTGATTGCATTACTGTGTGATGGGGACCGTGGGGTCAGGTACAGGAGCCAAGTCTACCCAGGGGCATGAGTGACTTCCCTGCTAGGTCAGGGGTGGGGGCCCCACTGGAGGTAACATTTTCCCTGGTCTTGTACAGTTTGGAAGCATTGGTGGGAAAGGGAATTCCAGGAAGAAGGAACAGCAGGCTCATAGCAGGTCTGAGGCACATGTGTGTATGTCTGGGGAAGGGCAAGAAGTCTGGTGTGGCTAGAATGTAGGCTTTGAGGTTGGATGGGTGAAGCATAGCAAGAACCAATGCGTGGGTAACGGGGACTCATGGGGGATTTCCATGTAGATATACAAATACCCAGCCACAGAAAAGAGGCTCCTTGTTCTCTATGTGTACAAATTAGAGCAGAAGAGATAAAGGCTGCTTCGGGGGTTGCTGAGAAGACAGATGAGACGTTGTTTTTGAATCAAGGGTAGAAATCGAACCTTTGATAGCGAATGGTGAGCCAGGGTGTCCTACAATTTCTACTTGCCTTCCCTCCCTTTCATTTTCCCTTCCTCAACATTTACAGGGAAATTCTGCATAAAAAGTTCCCTTCTAGGTACTGTGGGGTAAACACTGATACGTAAGTTATGGCTCCTGCTCTGAGGTCAATGAAAGCCATGTTCCAATCATATTTTTATGAATCAAACCTTATTTTGCTCATTAGGACAGCTCCCTATTAAGAGGAACCTTGAGGTAAGGGGTTTTAGAAAGTTCTAATATATTTTTCAGGAAGATCAGTCACCATCTCAGATGGATTCTGAAAGTAGATTTTAATAATTTGCACTGGGATTTTCCATTTTTCTTCCTATCTTCATGGCTGGTGGTTGACCTGGTTTTCAAGGACTTCATTCCCAGCACAAAATCTCCTATCGATGTTCAATCCCAGATTAAGAGAAACTTTGAACACAGGAAAGAAATTGGGAGGTTTGGGGAGAACAGAGGAAAGGAATGCACAATGATTGTGAGGAGACTGAGAGGAGAGATTTGCAGACAGAAACCTCACAGGCAGTTTAACTAGGAGAGCAGAGGAGGGGAGGAAAAGCTGTAAAAAACATGCTGAGGAACTAGTGTCAATTCCTAAAGAATCAGGTGCATTACAGCTTTAAACCATGGCATTCTAAGAACTTGTTAAAAAAAGTAGTCAAGATAGTTATTGGCTGACAGGTGCCAAATGAAATTGCTTTATTAAGTTCAAACTTCATGGCTTGCTTCCTTTATAAACTAAAGTCAGCCCAGAAGGTTATAGATGATACATGCTGGGAATATTCATGTATTTACTCATTTATCTATTAATCTATTTACCATCCACCTATGGAGCATCTACAGAGAAGAAGGAACTTTGGCAGACCTTGGTAACAATACTATTGCTGAAGAACATAAAGATGGGGAAGAATTAGTATACTCATTGAAAAAGGGCAGTGATGATTATCATCCTAATTAAAGAGGAGCCATAGAAATTGAATCTCTGATCACTGAAGGAGCAGGAATATTGAACACTGAAATGAGTTCAACAAAGAAACATCCCATTTACGGATGAGTATGTGATAGAGAACGAACCATGCTGCACTGGTGGTGCCTGAAATATTTTGTGCACTGGCCCAGTGACTCATTTATAGAGACTGTGCTGGGCATGGGAGCAACTTCACAGGCTCACCGTGTGGTTTATGGTCATGAAAAGAAGCTGCAGGGTAGGGGGGCAGAGGTTTATGAGATGGGATTTCCAGGCTTGATTACCTTTAGCTCTGTGACTTTGGGTATGTCCCGTCTTCTCTTTATCCTGAATTTCTTCAAGGTATTTAATTCCTTCTGATTCTGCATCTTGGGTAGGTAGAATAGTGTCTTGTGATCTTAGGCCATCATCTGCCTGCTATGTGAATTTCTTGGAGCCAAGTACTATTTTTGTGAAAACAACAGAGTTCTCATTTCTATCACATAAATCAAGTAAAATGCTTTGGACATGAAAAGGCCTGGAAAACCCAATCAGGCCCAGGCTTATCTGGGTGTTCTACCATGTGTCCCATCCATAGGACTGTGGCCACCTCACGGTAATGATGACGTAAGAGGTCACACTTAGAACTGCCTTACTGAAATCCGCTTTTTAATCAAGTCCTTTGGTTACTTCGGGACCAATGAAATGTCCTTGGTTGAAAACCAGTGCATTAACTGTTTTCACATTTAATATAAACCTCCTTGCAACACTATGAAGAGGATTATATTAACCACATTTTACAAATGAGGAAAACAAGGCTCAGAGCAGTTAAGAAACACACAAAGGATCACATAACAACTAAATGTTAGAAGAAATTTGAACACAATCTGTCAGGTTCCTGAGCTTTGAAGTTATGTATTAAATAGTCTTCCTTTCACATGACTATAAGAAATATAAATTCAGCGTCCAAATTCCAAAAAAGGGACAGAAAGAACAAGAGATATTTCTTACGCTTGCCCTTTAGGCAAAGGTGGAGGGAAAGAGTCCTTGTCAGAAAATGCTTGTTTCTGAATTCAGTCTAGTTAGGCCTGGGTTCAAGCAGATAATGTCCCAATGTGATTAAGAAGGTGCAGAACCTGTTGAAAAACTAGTTCTGACTGTATATGCTATAAGGTCATAACTATCAAAAATCTCCATGGACTCAGAGCTAAAAATATCTTCCAAGTCTGACATGAACCCGAGACTTAAACTTCCATAACAGAGCAAAGGAGGCTGAAACCAGGGTTCACACAGCAAATATAATGACCAAGAAGTGCCAATGAGGCAAATGCAAGGCATCAAAAAATACATTAAAAAAAAAAAAAAAAAAAAAAAAATCCCTGACTATATTTCCTAAACCTGGAAATTATTACAATTCCCAACCATAAAACTGACAGTAAAACATTATTTTTCCAGCCTAGGTTATGTAATAAGTGGAATGTGTTTGTTTTTATAAGCACCATTTTAAAAATAAGTAAAGTTATATGAGGGCAGCTCTTCTCCAAGCCAGGAATTTGCTTGCGGGACACCCAGTATAGAGAGTTCTGGCCTCAAGGCTTGGGCAGGTGGAAGGAAGTTCACTCCCTCCTATGGTCTCTTCAGAGGCTTTTCTGTCCTTAAAGGGGCACTGAGTGTAGCAAAGCAGTGGTCCGCCACGGTCTTCCTTAAGACCTCTAGCAGGAGTCCATACTTTCCCACTCACCTCTGGAATGACATCTCCTCTGCATCACCCTTGGTTAGTAGCTCTTCTTCATTCCTTCCAGGACAAGCTCGAGGGGCAGGAAACCTCATCTGCCCAAAGCTTCCCCATTCCTGACCTCTCAGAGCACATCCATGCCTACATTCAAGGTAGACCATGATTACTTCCAGCTTAACATTTGGTTCTATAACATTTTAAACTAATAGCATCAGACAGATCCATCTTCAATCACTGCTCTGCTTTGGGCAGGTGAATTCACTTATCCGAGCCTTGGATTCCTTGTCTGTAAAATGGCAATAAAAATAACTACCTTAAGGGATTGCTGTGAGGCCTAAATGGGGTAAAACTCTATCAAGGGTCTAGTATGCTGCCTGGCAGGCTGTTATTAACACTATCATTATTTTGCACAGTAATCTTGACTTTTCAAGAAGATAATTGGCAAGTTGAGAAAAAATCCATGCCATATATTTCTCATGTGTTCCTAACAGTGTCCACCTAACCAATGGCTAGCAAAAAATCACATGATTAAAAAAAACCAAAAACCAAAAAACAAAACCTGTTTAATGGAAATGAATTAGTGCTTGTGACATGCATGTGAATAGCTTGACATTCAGAAAACCTACCACTAATGTAAGTACCTGAAGTGGAAGCAAATAGTATTTTTTCCAGTTATCTGTAAGAAACATTTACAATTCTATGACTATTATAAATAAGAGGATGAGAAATTTCTGATTTGAGGAATCACAGTAGAAACAGCTATTTATTATTCTATATCAAGACACAGAGGAGATATTTAAATGTGAGTATCTTCAATTCTCGAATACTATGGGGGTAAAACATGTTAAGGCAGAGCCACTCAATGCCTGTAGCCGAGATGTTAGAATCATAGAACATCAGGGCTGGAAAGGCTTACTTAATGAACTCCATCATTCCACCGACGAGGAACCCGAGGCTCACACAAGTCACTCCATGTGTTGCTGGCAGACCTGCCCCAACCGGACTCCTGGACCCTGGTCCTCAACCCCAGTCTTTAAGAACACCTCATGCTCTTTGCTGCCCGGGTTCCTGACTTTCCCATTTCTTTGTTTATTTTGCTTTAATGACTGTGATGGTTCCATTAGGGGATGTGATGAGGTGAGGCTGGGATGGAGGGGGTGGGTGGACTCCCACGGAATCATCTGCAGTTTGCTTTTGATAGTACTCACAAGAGAGGTCAGACAAACCTGGATTCTGAAATTGATAAATGTCCACAGCAATAATTTAAGGGACTTGAGTACAGGTAGTTCTTTAAAAGAGGAAACTAGGTAGTGGAATCCATTAGCATCAAGGCAGCACACGACTGCCGTGTTGGTAGATGGGTCTTTGGAGACACCTCTTTGTCTCTGTCACCAGTGGAAAATCATGCTCCAAGCCCTAGGACCACCACCCATTCCCTCCAATGATCCTCTCCTTCTGAGGAGGTTCCCAATGCCAACCCATAATGGCCCTAAGTGTTCATTAAGGGCACAGAGCTTTGGAGTCTTAGACCCTCAGAGCTGGAGGGGGCTGTGGTGACCATCTTCATGCAGAAAGAGCAGGACGGGGTCACCAAGGAAGACACATTTCCTTAGTTTGGCCACATTCCCTGGAAGGTGGGGTTTGGGGGAGAGGTGCCTCAGGTCTGCTGTTGGCATCTCTCTTTTTACTCCCTCTTACTGAGAAAGTGGGCCACATCTGGGACCACCTTTGGGCATGTCCTTCTTCCTCTGTTCTCCTACCTCTCTAAAGCCCAAAGCTCTGGCTGGGTCCTTTTATCTGTCTCTTTTTATCTCCATGTTCAGCTCCCTTATAGAAAAGCTGGGCCTGGTCTAGTGACCATTACTGAGAAACAAAGGAAGAGGAAAAAGGCTGAGGATGGCAGCTTTTGGAGGTGGGTACAGCAATTCCAGCAGAGGGGGTAGAAATTAAAAGATGGCATTTCCATGCAGCTGTGAAAGGAGACAGAGGAATCCTTCCTCTCCTTGAACAATAAAGGCTCCTGCTAATTTTAACCAGAGTCTGCTCTGAAAAACCTGCAGTTAACTGTGAGTCACTGGCCCTCCAGGGAACAGGAGGTGGGGAAGGTAGGGAGGAGCGGGCTGTGTGTGTGTGTGTGTGTGCGCACACACACCAGTGTGTATAATCTCACAGTGCCCAGAGCCCTGGAGATCCTGGAACACTTCAGTAGCACAGGCCAGATTCATTAAAAACCCTGGCTACAGGCCAGCAGTTAAAATTGAAGCAGCATATTTATTGCATTTTGTTCAAATAAATCTGAAAACGTGTGAATCATATTCCTTGGAGAGATTGGGAAAAGAAGTAAACAACATCAGGCTAATACTTACAAGCCGTGGCGGAGAGAGAACAAAGATACAGAAGGTTCCGCTGCTCAAGGAACTGTGTGAGATGCTCACCCTTCGAAGATGGGGGCTGGAGGGGGCTACACTCTCCCGCCGCTTTCCCCACCAGCTAGATTCTGGCCTTTGTGTCAATTTAGGGCAGGTAGCTCTGCCCCTCCGCCCTGGGTTTCTCAGCTGCACCCGGCTTATTCCATCCTGCTCTGTGGGTCTCTCTATTCTCCCAGATGCTGCTGCTGCCATCCTGCTTTCTAATGGCAGCTGCAGAAATTAGATTCAATTATGGGTTTTCCTAAAATAGAATATAAGGGAAAATCTCCTCCACCCCCACAAGCCCAGTTCACATGAAACTCAGCCAGGGCTCAAACTAAACATTTGCCTCTCTGTGTAAAGCAAATTAAGTAGCTGGTCAGCTCTATCGCGCCTGGCCTGTATTTCCGTTTGTTGTTTGATGCCTTTCACTGATGCTCAGAAGGACCGATTGTCTATTTTAGGGAATAACAACTCATGGGTAGATCTGACTTGTGGACTCAGTTTCCTTAAGTGTAAAATGATGCAAATTCTCCTCATGTGGTAAATGTGAGGACAAAAGGAGATGTCTTATGAAAGCATCTAACACAACAACATAATATCACCAAGACCAAATGTCAAATCTCTTTCTTTTCTCCCTGTTAAAGAGATGATTTATGGGAGTAAATATATATATATATAAACAGATCTAATTTTCTCTGTTCAACCCAACATTGTTTCTATAGGATAATATTCCCGCTGAGTCCCTCCCACACTGTCTTTTGCTATACACGCTTGTTGACATGAAACATCAATAAAGGTAGATTAACAGGTGTGATGTGTGTCGAACTTCTCTCTGACTTTACACAAACATGGCTGTTCACACACCTTTGAAAGACCTTTTGCACCTTACAACACTTACAATGGTGAGGGTGGGGGTGACAGAGCCCAGCTGAGGGCCACCCGGAGAAAAGCAGATGCCTACCTGTTGTATTTTAAGATGTTGGGGAAAGGTAAGGGTGCGTCTAAGCACTTCACAAGTATCCACGGAGGTCAGGTTCTTAGGCGAAGGTTTCATAGTCATGGCGGAAAAGGTAGATGGAATCAAAATCCAGACACCCGCGTTGCCAACAAAGCTGGCAGAGGGGCAAGTTTCTGAACTGGGCCAAATTTTAGGGAATCTGACACACTCAACAGAACGACCACTCATGATCTTCTGACCCCCAAGGGAGTGGAAATTACTCGAGTAGTTGGTATTCTATTCCAGCACCTCGATGCCCCCCCTCCTTCTCAGTTGGAGGCTCCCCCCACTCCTCTTCTGGCCTAGCTACTTTGGAACCGTTCCTTTCTACTCTCTGCTCCCTGGACCCTGAAAACCTGTGAGGAGGTGATCCAGCCCCCAGGAATTGCCCCCGCAAGCCCTGGAGTCACTGATTTGGGAGGGGAGGTGCCTGATATGGAGACCAAGAGGCAGAGGGGACAGCGCACTGGCTGTGGGAGGGCTGCGTTCCAGGTCCTGGAACTCCCATTTCATGGCTGCACTGGTAGAGGTCACAGCTAGCTCTTCAAGGGCACGTACATGGCGTTAGGCTATGCCCTAAGTCCTGTACATGGCCTAACTCATTTTATATTTACAACAACCCTATGAGGGAGAAGCGCTGTATTTATCCCCACTTTATAGAGACGGCAAGTGATTTGCCCCGTTACCACAGCTAGTAGGTGGCAGTCAGAACTTGAACCCAGGCAGGCTGGCTTTGAAGTCTGAACCACTGAACAATGCCAAATGGTCCCAGACCTCTGGATATTGTACCCTGTCAGAACTGGGCACTGGGTTCTCCCTACATTTTGGCTTTCTGAGTGTGTGCCAGAAGGAAATTCAGTCAGTCGTCATTAGATCAGAGAGTAACAGGAAGCAGAACCAAGTTTGCCAGTTAAACAAGAGCTTATTTATTAACTCACTCCTATTTATATGAACCTTGTCACTGGTTGTGTGGGCTTAACTTGAAATGACATCTATAAAGGATAACTGACCCAACAGCAGGCCACATCCTGAATTATTTTTCCTATTCTGTGATTCGGCAGCATGTCCTGCTCCTTTGCTCTTTTGGGTGTTGGGCCAGGTCAGGACTAAGGGAAGCTTCTGAGGCCAGTGCAGTAGACCAAAGCTAATGGGGTGAAATGAATTCCTTTGAACCCTTTAACTCTCTACCTCCTTGCCATGGACTGTATTAGGTCCAGGTGTTTCTTAGCCGATGGCCACGGGCTGGTGTCCCAGACTCCCTCAGCCTGGATTCTGGCTGCTTCTTGCATAGCAGATACTGGCTTCCCCTGCCATGCCCACCTTGGAGAGTTTGAGTCCCTAAGCTCAAGGATTCACTCTGCTGAACTGCCTGGGGAGTCTGGGAAAAAAAAAAACAACCCTGCTGAACTATCATTTATTTGAATGAAAGAATGAATGGATTATTGAATTAAGGTAGAACCTGAGAAGCAACCAAGTTGCTTAAGCACATCTGTGTATTCCCAAGTGTCTCGAATATAACATGCCTTTCCCAGAAAGTTAATTTAAAACACATAGTGAGGAGAAACCTGGTGGGGTAAGTCTGTCTGTCAACCAGCAGGGCTTGATGCCATGGAAGCCTGAATGGCTGGGGATGCCTAGTGGCCAACACCAAGGCAAGGCCACTAAGTGGACTCCAGGTTTAGACACAGACCTCTTGAAATTCCCTTTGGGCTGAGGCAACAAGATTTTCATAGGACCACTCATGAAATGTGCTATCAAAGGTAAAGCCCTTAGGGAAGGTTGACGGCCAAAGATGGATGTGCTCCAGGGCTTGCCCAAACCATCTTGACCACTGCGAATTGCAGGAGGGTGGGTGCACTATGGGTGGTGGAGATACCCCCAGGGCACCTTAACCTGGAAGCTGTCTGGGGGCCATGAGCTTGTCTAGATGCTTTCACCCTGAATTTTATAAGCACCAGCCCTTCTCCAGCCTCCTGGAATTGCAGTGCCAAGAGTCACGCCTTGTCCCTAAACCTCCTCAACAACCTGATTAAAGCTGAAGGATTAAAAAGAGGTCATTCCTATTTCTCGTGCCCTGAAAACATGCTAGGACTTGTGTATTGTAGTTTATGCTAGGATCGTTATTGTAACAGGATCTTTGTGTGTGTGCGTCTTGCATTTTAAAACAAGTTTTAGATTACATAAAAGTTACATAAAAAATACAGGGGATTTCCACATAATGGGATCTTAATTAAAACAAAACAAACACACAACTTCATAAGTGTTTGTTCTGGGTTGAATTGTGTTCTCAAAGAAGAGATGGTGAAGTCCTAACCTCTGTGAATGTGTCCTCACCATGAAGGGGACTTCATTTGGAAATAGGGTCTTTGCAGTTGTAATCAAGGTAAGATGAGGTCATGCTGGATTGGGTGGGCCGTGGTCCAATGTGAGTGCTGTCCTCATAAGAGGAGGAGCAGAGGCATAGGCACACAGAGAGAGAAGGCCACGTGACGACACGGGTAAACGATGGAGTGATGCTTCGACAATCCAAGGATCACAAAGGATTGCTGGCTTCCACCAGAAACCAGGAGAGAGGAGCATGGCCTTGATTTCAGACTTCTAGCCTCTAGATACGTGAGAGAAGTGCATTTTTGTTGTTTCAAGCCACCCAGGAAAGGATACAGAGCTTCTAACAACAATGTTTCAATGGCCATGGCAACAGTAGCTCACAGGTATAGAGTACCCTGTATAAATGCTAGTGCTAGGCATTTTCCATAGATTTTAATTTAATTCACACAGTGTCCACCTGTGGCTTCCAGAGATGAACCGAGTGCCCAAGATGACACACCTGGACAGAGATGGCACTCAGCCCTAGACGGAGTGACTCTGGAGGGAGCACAAATTGCCGGTGCACCCTGAGAGGCAGCCAGGGTGGGAGCAGGGCTTCGGAAGAGCACTGAGACCTACTGAGCACGGCTGTGGAGAGAACATTCTGTGCCAACCAACTGCTGGTCAGCAGACTGTTCCCTGTTCCCTGGGAGAGAAAGTTTGCGCCTATATGCAGATCAACATGGCACAGAGCACACTGCTTAATTCAGCAATTTTTTTCGTAGTAAAATTTTCTGGATGAAGGAAGTAGTGCAGTGATCGACACTAAGACATAATTCTCTTATCTTGTTCTCATGGACCAGCACTTTGACTGCTACCCCTGCTGTAAGGTGGCACACATTGCCCCACTCTCTCAGGCCCCAGGGCTGCGGCTTTGAGAACTTCTGCACTGGAGAGATTTGCCTTGAGAGTCTTATCATTTATTTGTTTACTCAATGGCCAAATATTTATCGAGGGCCCACTGCAGGCCTGACAGTGTGGTACATGCTAGAGTGCCAGCTCATATCCCCTGCCTGCCAGGTGCAGTCTTTTCTCACGTTAAAAGTCTATGATTCTAGCAACATAGTCCTGTTCCAATATGTGATGGTTAAATTCATGTGTCAACCTGGCCAGGTTTTGATGTCCAGCTGTTTGGTCAAGCAAGTACTGGCCTGATTGCTACTGTGAGGATATTTCATGGATTTAAATCATCAGTAAGCTGGCTGCATCTATCGCTGATTACATTTCCAATCAAGTGAGGAGATTGCCTTCAACAATGAGAGAAGTCTCATTCAATCAAGTGAGGGCCTTAAGAGAAGTGATGATTTCAGCAGTCAAAAGGGAGAATTTTCACCTCTTTTCAACCAGCCAGCTTCTCCTGGGGAATTCAATGAAAACCTTCATTGGAGTTCCTGCCCTATGGAATGTATACTTACCCATCCCCACAGTCGTGTGAGACAATTCCTATTAAAAATCTCATAATATTTACATTAGATATGTAAATATCTAATATTTATCTGGTCGATTCTGTTTCCCTAGGGAACCCTGACTAATACACAATCAAACTGGTATCATCATTTGTGATAATGTTTTCACTGTTTATATCTTGATGTAGACTCCTTAATTCTAAAATCTTGCAGCATACTTCTGGGGAATCCCCATATCAGTAAATTGTTCAGTTCAACTTGAGCATACACATTATGCCTTCTCACTGACATAATCCTATCAGCATCCAGTTGTAAAATTACCATTTGCCTTTTAAAATGAGAGCTTTGCCATCCTTCTGATTCCAGCCTAAGTCCACTCCAGTTATATTAGCCATGACCTTGAGAAATTACTTAACTCCTTAAGCTGGAGTTTTCTAATTTGTGAATATCAGCACTAACCAACTCCATAGGGTTGTTGTAAGGATTAAATAAGTAAATAAACAGGATTTAGCACAGTACCCGGCACATGGTAAATGCTCAATTTGTGTTCGCTAGCTTTTTGTTGTTGTTATTTTCAGTTAATTGTGAATTAAGAGAGAGGGAAGAAATTTAGAAATAGGTTTTTGGTAATGCCCAGGAGAATCATCAATGATAATACTGTCTCAGCACTATGTTTTATTTATTTATTTATTTATTTATTTATTTATTTATTTTTAGGAGGTACCAGAGATTGAACCCAGGACCTCATACATACAAAGCAGGAGCTCAGCCACTATGCTATACCTGCTCTGCAGTACTACGTTTTGATAAATTTCTAAACTGCCTTTGTGTCTGTTTAGTTATTTGCTTAATATCCGCCTAAGCCATACAATGTTGACATATATCACTGCTGAGTTCCTAATCAATTACAGATAAAAGTTATAGAAAGCATTTGTGAATGTGTACCTATGAAATTTGGGGATTATCAGCTTTTATGGATTTCCCAGGCACAGGTTTCCTTCTATAGTGAGAAGAATTAGAAGTTAGGAGTACAGCAGTTCCTGCCCAAGGAAGCTCTTTGGGTTGGTCAGAAGCAGATGGAGATGGGGCCTGCAGAGCAGGGCAGGGCGTGGCAAAGGCTAACGAGGGTGCTTTTCTAACTCAGGCTTTTTCCCTCCCTCTTCCTCCCGCTGTGCTCAGTCATGGAGCCTCCGAGGCAGGGGACTGTGGTTAACAGGCATCGATCTGTGTACCAAAGGAAAGACCACAACCGATCGGAGGAAAAGACATGTGATTAAACAGTTCACTGGCAACTGGAAACAAATACGCGGAGGCTAGCGGGAAGCAGGAGCCGGTGGTGGAGCGGAATGGATGGGGCGCTGAGGCGCAGAGGGCCCGTTTCAGGTCATAGCTCCAGAACACATGTGATGTAGAACCAGGCAAGCCACTCTCTGTGCCTCAGTTTACACATCAAACCAGGATAGCATTCCTAATCTCTTACTATTTTGTAGAGAGGCCCAAATAAGATAATAGATGAATGGTTTTGCAAAACATACAAACACAAACTTGAATTATTATATGGCTGGAAGCAATGTCCTCCTGGAGCTGTAAACATATTAGACAAGGGCCTTGAGCAAACCCATGAATGATAATGAATTGGACTGAATGATGACAACAAAAACAAAAATCCCTCAAACAAAAAGCAAGAAGCATGTTACAATCTGCCACATCCTCTGAAAACCACTGCTACTACTGAACCACCCACTGAGGTTATATTATGCCCCATAAAACCCAGCACAATCATTATCTTCCCACCATGGGGGGGACACAGTTCCACTCCGTGCTTCAGGCCACACACATCCGAGATGGAGACCCTTTCTCCAAGGCAGAGCTGCTAACCTGGCGCACACCTGGGTTGCCACGGGAAACCTGGCAGCCAGCACCTGCTGCTGCAGCTGCAGACCACGCTTCCCATTGGCAAACACCAAAAAGCATTTTGTGAGGTTGGCTGCCGGGCCAGTGGTGAGAGCAAAACTCCTTCCGGTGCCCTGGAGGTGTGGCTGGCAGCTGGGAGGGAACACAATTCTTCCCGCAGCTCCTGCCTGAGAACATGACTTTGGAGGAGCTCATTGAAAGGAATGTTGCCACCATAGTGCAAGGGAGCGAGCGGCTCCCCAGTCTCCCCGGCTTCCTCTTCTGTGGAAGCGGGCTCTGGAGTGAGGCGCTGCATCCTGTCCTATCGCCAAGGAGACCCTAGCTGCGCTGACGTCTCACCTTTACTCCGCTGCTGCTGGAGCTGTTGTAAACATGCCAACACGCCCTGCCTGAGCCCTAAACGGAAGCTGGTGAAGAGCAGGCGGGCCTGCTTTCGCCCGCCCCATCCGGCCGGTGCGGTCCTCCCCACCAAGGCCGCGCCAGGTGTCGGCACCTGCTACTTCTAGTTTCTAGGCCAGCCAATGCCTGGTCTGCAGCTGGAGGAAAGAGAACCAGGGAGTCTTTGGATTTATTTTTGCTCCCTCCCCCCATTGCATATCTTGAGGATTTTTCTTTAAGAACGACTCTTACACCTGGCTTTTCCTCTCCATACCCAGGGCCACCACCTCAATGCACGTCCCCATCACCTCATAACTGCACTTTGGCTTGGCTGTCCTCCGTGGCTCCTGCTTTGCTCTGGGTGAGGCAGTGTGGCCTTTGGGGGCAGGTGGAACAGTCTCTGAGTCCTACTTTACTACCTACCAGTGGTGTGCCCTTGCCCATGTGTCTAAACTTCTCTGAGTCACCAATGCTGTCGGTAATACGGTGATAATCAAACCTACCTTGTAATACCACCCAGCGGTTTAAATGCACTGGTGGGGGTGCTTGATAGAGGCTGTTTCTCCTTCCCTCCCTTGCCTTCTTCTCCTTTTCTAGGCCAACATGAAGAGTCAGTTTATTACAGGGATCTCAGTTCAAAAACTTCTGGTGGCTCCACATTTTCCTATGACATAGATCCTCAATTTATCTGCCTTGCTTTCACCATTATCCTTAACCTGGCTTGGCCTTCCTAACTCAGTTTTCCTTCCAAGCCCTCCAGTGGCTATGCTCTAAGCCCTTGCCCCAACCTGGCACACATTTCTGACTCACTACTTCTCAAATTGGTCCCCTGTTCTTCTAAGGTTCAGGGAAAGGTCCACTTGCTCTCCATAGCTGCCCAGCCACCCTCAGGCCTCAGTACTGAACCACTGAATTTAGCAATTAACGATAAGCTCTTACATAAGATTTGTCACTGCTATTGTTCATATTTTAACCAAGGCTCCTCAACTGAATTTGAGAACTAGGCTTGTGTCCTTCCTTCCCATTCTGCTCAATACCTCTAGCTACTGTCATAGGTTACATAATTATGTGGCCAGTGAAAATGTCAGTTGATTGGCACATATTCCAAGCTCCCTTCTTCCATGAAAACTCATATATACCCCTACTTGCTTGATGACACAACGTGAAGGGTACAGAAGTGGTCAAATGCCCCCAGTCTCTGAAATAAGTAGCCTTCCCCCCTCACTTCTTCTCTAGGAAGAAGATTTATATGCAAGTGATTCATCCTCTGGCCCTGGGGGCTGGGGATATTTTCTCTGTTTTTGTAGAAGGGCAAAGGAAAGCCTAGAGATATTAAGGCACTTTCTTTGATTACATAAAGGATTGGTACGGGCCTGGCCAGAGAATGTATCGGTTCAAATTCCCACTCCAAAATGTAATCAACAAAGTCAGTAAATCATCTTTAAAAGACAAACAAACAAGTAAGTTAATAAATAAAATCCCAAGAATAAACAATAAAAAAGGAAAAAATATCTTTAAAAACAAAATTATTCATTGCAGCATTATTTATAATAGTGAGAAACTAGAATCAACTTAAATGTATAACAGTAGAATGGTTGAGCAAACAAAGCAATTCAGTATCTATTAAAATATGTTTATGCTGACTAGGCAATAATTTAGAAAAAGTTGGTTATGTGTTAAGGGTAAAAACAATGTATAAAATACAGTTGACTGTAACTTTGTAAATAATATGCAAAGCAACCAACAAGAGAAAAATGGTTTAAAGTGGTTGTGCTTGAGTTTTGGGACTGTGGGTGTGTTTTTCTTCCACTTCCTCTCCATTATTTTTCATTTAACAGAAGCCTATTAGATTTGTGACGGAAACTAAATTAAGGCCAACTCCTGCCCTAGCCTAAGAAAAATCAGATTAAAAAAAATGTTGTGGGGTAGGACCCTCAACCTCCAGCCAAGGAGATCCTGGAACCAAGTACACACATAGAACTCCATGTCCCAGGTTCCTTTAACAAGATTTACAGAGAGGAAGGTCAAAGAAAATGTCAAGAAGAGATGCAGAGGGCGCTCAACTCCAGAATCTGTTCAAGAATCACCAAAGAGAGCAGCATCAAAATCGTAGGGACTTGCGCTCCCTCTGCCTAGAAGGGCCGCACCAAGTCTTAGTGTATATTTCCGTCCTTCTCTCCCATTTCTCAGCAAGCTTTGTTCTTTCCCCCATTTCCCAAATAAATTCTTTTTACTGGCCTAACTAAAAAAAAAAAATGTAAGGACTTGATAAAACCTCCTGATGCCTCTCCACACAACCAGGAAGAGAGCTGAACTGGAGGCTCTTCCCACAAGGTGGACCCAGTCATCTTCCCTGCAGGGTCTCCCAATACCTACGTGGACCTGACTCCTTAGCTGTGCATGGACAAAATAAAGCAGAGGGACTGTATATCCCTGTCTCCCACCAGCCGGCATCCACACACATTAGCCTGGGCCCTGTTCCACTGAGTGGCCTCTATGAGGGCCTACTGGTCTCCTGCTCTGAGAAGAGTGCAGGTAGTGAGGCCCCACACGGCAGGGAAGACTCAGCCTCCCACTTCATATGCCTGGGAGGTGACTGAAGGCCTGAGGAGGGGGCGGTTCAGGGAGCAGCGGTGTCTGGTGAATCAGGGCTTCCCTAGCTGTCGTTGGTGGGCACGTGGTGAACCCCAGATAAAACTTGGATGGATACACCAACACTGCCTGTTTTAATTATTTATAAAAAACTTGAGTTTTAATGATCAAAAACATTTTTTTAAACACAAACAAAACAAAGCCACAGATTGACAAAAAAAAAAAAAAAAAAAAAAAAATCCTGATGAGAGGCAAGCATTATTCCGAGATGAGGACAGAACCAGGGGACAGGATGCTTGGATGCTCGTCTCAGGTTACTGTCATGAGGCTACTTGACTGTGGGCAAGTCATTTAGCCTTTCTTTTTACCTTTTTTTTTTTTTAAGAGTTATTTATTTATTTATCTCACCCCACCCCCCACCCCAGCCCCGGCTGTCTGCTCTCTATATGTTCTTCTGTGTCTGCTTGTCTTCTCTTTAGGTGGCACCAGGAACCAATCCTGGGACCTTCTGGAGTGGAGAGAGGTGCTTAATCTCTTGTGTCACCTCAGCTCCCTGGTCTGCTGCATCTCTTATTGTCTCTTTTTGTTGCATCATCTTGCTGCACCAGCTTTCCACGTGGGCCAGCATTCTGCATGGGCCAGTTTGCCTTTCATCAGGAGGTCCCAGGAATAGAACACTGTACCTCCTATATGGTAGATAGGAGCCCAATCGCTTGAACCACATCTGCTTCCCAAGAGGGGTTTTGAGACACAAATAAAGATGAAAAAAAAAAAAAAGTGCTTTGAGAAATATAAAGAACTGGGCCAAAATTGTTACTTTTTATGTGCATTTGGCTATGGCTGCCATTGGAGAGCTTGGTGTTTCCCACAGTCTGCACAGTCTATTCCAAACTGAAACTGCCACAAAAGTCAAGGTGATATTGTAATATTCCCTCACTTCTAGAAAGCTCTCCTCCCTCCTCCTCGTATCTGACTGTGTGCTCTGGCTACAGGGCACCTTCATTTGAATTCTGCATCTGTATTGGTGGGGCTTAATAGCACACATTTAGCTCGGGAAGAAGCAAGTGGGACTCAGTGATGGGGAGATGCTTTGATATAACCTCTCTGGCTCATCCAGTCCCAGCAAGTGGGAAATGATCTCTGGGCTGGTCTGCTTTTCTTTTTTGATCATGAGCTTTAAAACTGACTGTTGATTTTTGACAGTTGAGTCCATTTCTTCTCAATTTTCTGGAAGCTGGAATTTCTAGCAAGCTTACTCCATGTTCCAGTCTACAAATGGGAAGCATGAGCTTAACCATAGGTTAGACCCTTCTCCTGTTTCTACCACACTCACTCTCTCTTCCCTCTTTTCACCCTTGAGTCTGGGTCTCCATTGCCTCTAAAACTTTCACTGAGATTCTATCCCAGGAAGGTTTTTGGACCAGGAGCTGGCTCTGCTCTAAAAGGATTTCTTTGATCTCTGTGGTTATCCCACAAGTCTTTGCTTTTCTTCTTCACTGCTTTGAGGGGCTCTTGGTAAGAAAGAGCATAATAAATCCCACTATTTACTGAGCACTTTCAAAGCATCAATTACCATGTTCAATGTTTTACATACAAAGTTATCTCATTTTATTCTAACATTTTTTCAAGGTGTGCCTTATTATCCCCATGTTTCTGGTGAGGGAATTGAGGCTTAGGTATCTCAAGGAGTTTGCCTGAGGTCAGAACTAGTAATTAGTCAGAGTAAGAAGTGAAAATCTGATCTGTCAAACTCCCACAACTCCCCAAACTGCTTTTTTGGGAGGGAGGGAAGGAACAGGATCTTATCATCCCCTGAGAGCAGGTCCCTGGCTGCCCTTCCTGGAAGTTCATCTGGACTTAATTCAATAGGTGGATGAGGGAAGAAGAAGCAAAGGATTACAGTAAAATTTATGTTGGGCCTCTGATAAATAGGGCTGGTCTCTGAGGAAGGATGTCATTTTAGGATCAGACTTCTGGTTAGACCCATCAGGATCTGAGGGTCATCACTGAGACTTTATATACCTACACCTAACACCCCAGAAGGTGATGAAGAAAACCAGAGACATAATGGAGTTTGATTTCTGTTTGTTAAGCCAAAAGAAAAAGGACAAAAAAATCAAATAATTCTATCCTGGGAGCTCTCTTTGTACTCTACTCTTGGTTGTACAAAGTGAAGAGCACTGAGTTGTGAATTTCTCAGGAATTCATGGTAAGCTTCAGGGACCAGTTGTTGGGACAGCATGGTCTTTGGTAACTGTGGCAGTTTGATATTATTTGTGAATTCCAAAAAGAGATATTGATTATGTTTCTAAACTGGTCTGTGCCTCTGGGAGTGATACCCTTTGATTTAAATTCAAAGGCTTTATGTTTATTTGATTAAATCAAGATTAGTGAATTAATGTTAATAAATATTAATGATGGTAGAAAAAGAGAGAAATGGAAAAATTCATGGCTGCAAGGTGGAAAAGACTGGATGGGAGAGATCAGTCTTGGAGAAAAGGATGCCCTTGAGCAAAGGATGTATGTAAGGACATAATGGAAGATGGTTGGAAAAAATAGGGAAAAACATCATCTGGAGGCACAATCATCAAGCTAAGAAATACAGGCTTTACCAGGTAGGCCCTCAGAAGCCAAAGTAAGTTCTTGAACAGAATAATAATCAAAGTGGGGTTTTCAGCACCACTGGAGATCATTTGTTCCATCTCATCAATATGCCCTCAAAACGTGTATTGTTTTATTGTAAGCACATTGAGAGGAAGACAGAATAAGACAAATGATAAAGAACATTTGTACAATGTAGCATATTACTACACAGGATAAATTAAACAAATAAAATAACTGCATAAAAGAGAAGAGATCCACTGACAGAGATTAGGTGGATCTGGAAGCCAATGCAAGAAGAGATGGTGTGTGGTGGGGTGCATGTTGGCTCAGGGATGAGCTGACTGGGGATGGAATGTTAACTCTTCCACTAATGGCATGTTTGAGTCCCAGAGTTTCCTCTGAGGAGCAATGAAGAGGTTTATAAAGGGGGAAGTGGGGTATATTTTGATGGAACTTCTTAAATGATATTCTCCCACAAACCAGCCCTCCACAGTTGTACTAGAGACCAGACCCTGAGCTGGATGAACCATGTAATCAGGCCCCACACTGTGTTTTTGATTAGCCAACAAACCTACCATGTGCCGTACATTCAGCCTGGTGCAATAGAAGCCACATGGCGACAAGACAATTTCTGCCCTTAAGACCTAAAGGTATATAGGTGGAAAGACTCTGAACAAACTTATATGGAGCATTTAGAGAGCAAGTTAATAAGAAGAGCTAGTTATTAAGTTGGAGGGCTGAGTAAAGAGGAAATATGCTGGGTAGGAGAACTGGAGGAGACTTCATGGAGGAGCTAGGACTTGAATCAAGCATTGAATAACTTTTAGAGCATATTCCCTTTTTGGTGAGTCTGCAAGTTGTTTTGCATGCTGTCCCCTCCAACCATTTTTTAATGGAGCTTGCACCTCTTTTCATGAATCTTATTTCTCACCTCCTTTTTTCTATAAATTCCTGAGCCCTGATCCAGTATACATTTTCTGCAATGTGGTCTGAGTGGCTTCCAAATTCTTTTCCAATTTTAAGAGTCTGTTGACTCCATGGCCAGGGCTTAATTGCAGGCCTCAGCTTAAACCAGGCCTAGTGGGCTGAGTATTCTTCTGCTCCATTTTTGCATCTGGAAAATCACTATTAAACCTCCTTTCATGTACCTGATGGTGAGCCTAAGAATGTTTTGAAAATCACCTTAATCGAGGGGAATGTTGAAGGGGTTAACCAGTAAGATCTTTGTTTTGGTAAATTCCAAAGGAAACAAAATGTGACTAATTAGTATACCGGGGTTGTGCATGGAATAGGATTCATCATACTCAGGGTAAAATAAGGGCATTTTATGTTCAAATGAGACATCGAGCAGAGATGAATTGGGAGTGCAGAGAGCAACATATCCTTGGAGCATTCTCATTTCCATGGCATGGATTTAAGATAACTATATTTACTGGCCCCATACTAAATCTTGCTAAAGCAGATAGGAATATCCATAGTAGTTTGTCAAGGCCATGTTCACACTTATGCCATATGCCACCTTGTTATTCACCAGGTGAGACTTGTTCTAGTGCAGGGTTTCTCAATCTCATCACTATTGATATGTGGGCCAGGCAATTCTTTGTTGTGGGCACTGTCCTGTGCATTGCAGGGTGTTTAGCAGCAGCCCTGGACACCACCCGGCAGATGCTAGTAGAAACTCCCACCTGGTCATGACATTCAAAGATGCCCCCAGATATTGCCAAATGCCTCCTGAGGGGCAAAATCACTCCCATTTGAGAGACACTGCTCTAGTGGCATACAATCTAACCAAAGGAGTACCCACACCCAAATCATAGAACACAACTTCTTGAAAGGCCAATCCTTCTAAAATTTAAAAAAGAGCCACCCCATTAGAATACTTATGTCGACCGATATGTGAGTGACTGCAACTATGCCTACAAAAGATTTAAGAGAACGAACTTCCAGATTACTGCTGTTCTGATTTTTTCATGTCATTACAATTCGTCAGGCACCTATTATGGAAGAAATTCACATGAGGCTGGCACTTTTCATCTGTTTCCAGGGGGAAGCACTTGCTATGAAGCAGCCCCCAGTGGGGTCATGGCGAAGCTGGGCTGTGGACACTGCCAGTCTAATCAAGCTCCTTGGATAGGACTATGGCCACTGAGTAGGCCTGGACGCACACGTACAAATGGGTTGTAAAGGAAGGGGGTCATCATGGAAAGTAAATCACTTACCCTGATGATAGTGCATTGTTCAACTGTGGCTAGAAGTCTGGAACTGTTAGAACTACATTATGAGCCTATCAACTAAGTCAGTATCAGAACCCTGTGGTAGTTATGAACTGGGAGCTACAAAATACACTGATACCCTGGTCTTCTGTACAGGTGATTTTTGAAGGTTTCCAAATAAATAGTCTCATAGGATGAAGATTTTCCCTGACTGAGAATATTTGAAAGAAAATGCATCAAAGTCTCTGGAGGCAATTCTAGAAGTATTCCAAAAAGACTCTGAATAATGGCAGCTTTGTGGAATGTGATAAACCCTCTTGAGACTTCTTGAGGTCATTCATTTGGCTCAGTACATAGCATTACATTCCTTAAATGGATTAATCTAATCACTTTATATTAACACCTTATATATACCAAAGTACTCATGTCCCCCCAACCAGAATAATCCAATCCCTTAACTCAGTCCCCAAAGAAGTAGTGAGAGGTTAAAGACTACCTCCCCCATTCTAGTCTTCAGCCAAGGTTCCAGTGGCCCCCCAGGATCACATTTTTAACTGACTCCCTAAAACCGTGCAAAAATAGGGGCAAAGGAACAAAGACTTTGCATATAAGGGAAAGCGGCTCAGTGCATCTGCTCAGGTGAATGGTCTCTGAGGTCTGAGCACATTGGAGAAGGAAGCCTAACATGCCAGCACACATGGAGGCTACAGGTATGAGGGCAAAATGACCGACACGTAATATCAAGCAGCACTTAAAATCTGGCACTGTCCTTAGAGATGTTTACAGGTTTAAAAACATACTTGGATATAGGATGTGGAGGGAGAGAAGAAGGAAAAGAGAAGATGAATTAAAGAACTGTTTCAGAGCCAGCTGTTATTAATGCCACCGAATTAAAAGAAATCCCAAACGAAGAGGAAGAGTAGCGTTCCGACAGTGGCTGCATTCCACGGCACCAGACCCAGGCTTTAAAAACAGGGGCATGTGTTTCAAGAGGAATGCTGTGTGCTCAGCCTTGTTTACCAAATGGCAAAGGATTCCAGAATGTAATCTGTTCCCCTTGACTGAAAAAAAGAAGAAAGATTCTCCTCAAACCTCATCCTCCACCCGTTCCATCTTTTGCCCCTTTCAGATCCCGGATCTGAAAGATGGGGTTGGATGCTCAAGTTTTGGAATGTTCAGCTTTGGCCTTTCTTTCATCAGTGTAGCCAGATGGGGAAGAGGAACGGGTGGAGGGCAAAGTGCCAGTGAATTGAGCCCTAGAAGAGAGGGCTTCCCCTCCCCCCCCCAAAGAGATCAGCAACACAAGTGAAGAAGTGAAGCTTTTTGGAGGGAGCCTGGTGGGAACTTTCCAGGCCTGTCAGACCTGAGGTATTTTCAGGCAGGATTGTGTTTTGTTTTGTTTTTTCCACTGACTAGTGTACAAGATCTGGAGATGCAGGGAGGAGCATCTGTCACTCTAACTCTGCAATGATGGGGGTCCACTCTGACTTCACTTCTTCCATTAGTCTCAGTATGAGTTAACTTAAAGGGAATGTAAGGCAGTGGAAAGAGCATCCATTTAAGGTCTAAGGTCTTTTCTACATTTTACTGACTATACAACACTGCATGTGTTCACCTGGCTCTGCTAAGCCTCAGTTTCCTCAACTGCAAAAGGAGAGTAGTAATAGCACTCTCAAATGACAAAACATCTGTAAAGCAAGCTGCAGCAGGCCCAGCACACAGGGTGCAATCAGAAATGTTAGTTTCCTTCCTTTGGAGAATAAAAGGATTGGGAGTTGGAGAGTTGGAGAAGACTGTAAAGCTTGTCTGTTCCAGCCTCCTCTCCTAGAGGAGACCCTGCTAAAGCCTCCCTGATGGAATGGAGCACAGCAGGGAAGAGAGGTTCGCCATCTCCTTGCAGCCCAACCAGGGTGAACAGCTCTGATGGTCAGAAACTCTTTCTGTGAGCCAACATTTGCCTCCCTCTACTTTCAACAACAAGAACAAAAACAACTGACATATATTGGGCACTTATTTTGTAGCAGGCACTGGCCTAAGAGAGTTACAGATATTATCAAGTTTAATCCTCACAACATCCAGTGAGGTAGGAATTAATACTGTCCTCATTTGCAGTTGGGGAAACTGAGGCATTGGGTGATTACGTGGCTTCCCGAAATCTTTTTAGTTAGCAAGTGGAAAACTTGAGACTCAAACCCAAGTTGGTCTGACTCCCAGTTTATGCTGCTATCTCCAGGCTACACCTGGCTCCTGGTAGCTCAAGCACGGAGCGCAGTGCTGGGTTCAGAGTGGGTGCTCAGCAAATGGAGAATGAATGAATGAACTTAAGCACACATAGTAAGAAAGCAGCCTGTCTGCAAAGTAGTCAGGGCCTGGACTGTCCCAGACTCCGTTTTGCTGGACTCCCACTTTCAGGCCTCCTGGCCTCATCTTCAACGCTCCTGCTGATCTTTGCAACGCAACACCACAAGTAAGCAGATGAAAACGTACAGCATGCACTCTGTCTAATGTCTAACTTCCTAGACGTGTGTTCGTGCATGTGTACATTTTCAGTGTGTACTAGATCTAGACAAGCAGATTTTTAGCAGCCTCCTAGTTACTGTTTAAGGTCTTCATTATATTCCTTTACAAGATCTCCACATTTTTTTCCTTTCTTTTTTAAAATGAGAAAATCATAAGATGAACAAGTCTTGGAATTCTGAGAGGCTTCCTTACCAAGCCTAAGACAAAAATGCATATTTTTATTTTTCTAATTGTATTTGGGAAGATTGAGGTGGACACACATTGAAGAGACTTTGGAAGTGGGAGACTCTAATGATCTACAGGGCTCTGTCTAATTGCAGACTCCAACCCTGTCCCTGTCCCCTGCACTCGACCCCTGCTTACTCCTGACTCTGGGCCATGTTTCCAGCCAGGAGCAAAGCCAGAGAGGCCTCAAGGCAACGTGTGGGCTGCTCAGCATCCTGACAGTTCACTGCAGCTCCTACTCTGCCTCTGGGCTCTTGCTTTTCCCTTGTGACTGTGCCTCTGCCTACATGCGTGTTTCTACTAACTCAGGTGTGCCTTGGCTCTCCAATCCAAGCTTCTACACCGCTTCCCTAACAACCCAAGACCAGCTCCTGTTTCATCCACTCCTAGGATTGGCAGTTTTGCCTCCGAAGCCCAGGCCTGCGCCCTTATGCCAAATATCATCCTCTTGCTTGAACATCACCTGATGCTCTTTGTCAGCCTTTGTGCCATCAAGGAACTCAGTCTGGTGCTAGTGGGTGGGTGGTGGGGGATGCCAACACATCATTGCCATATAATCTAACATTGGACTATGGAAAAAAGAATATCAGCAACTATAATCTCTGATTAAAAAAATGAAAGACTAAACAAGCTTTTTGTAATTTGCTCATTCTCTGTCTCTTGGGTAAACATTTTAATTCAGCTGTATTTCATTTCACTATGATCAGTCACATCTCTCTTAGATTATATGCAACTTGTTTCAATGTCACTTATTCAGCTTTACACGATGCACAATTATGTCCTTAAAGTACTTGTGTGAAGTTGGGGGCTGTGCACACACAGACAAATTGAATCAACCAGTATGAAATGGATTAACCAGGTCAGCTAATTTTAGCAATGCAGCAAACTAATAACTATTTTGTCCCTATTATGGAGCCTTAGTAATAGGGATTGCCTTGAATTATCTGTTAAACTGTTCTCTCTATCCTATTATGTCTATGTAGACAAAACCCCAAGTTCATGATCCAATAAGACATGATAAAAGAACGCAAGCAATATTGATGGGTACTTCCCATAGCTCTTTTCAGATATCAGTTAGTAGATAAAATTAAGACTGCAGACTTCTTGCCTTCCCACCCACCTCCACTGCATAAGAAAACACTGAGAATAATACAATAATAACTAAAATTATGTTTTTGTACTTTCAAAGCTGCATTATTATACTGAGTTCTGGATGCCCTTTTAAACACTTCATCAATGAATCAGAACTTACTGGAAATTTTTGGTTCTTAATTTGGGTTATTCAAGGTAGGGCTCAAAAAGAGTAGGATACATGAGGGTTCCTGTCTGTGAATAACTAATAAACCAGGCTATTGCCAGTAGGATTGTAGGAGTGAGTTCTTTGGGCTCAAACTGTAGGAGTGAGGCCTTAGTTGAGGCTAGAAGGATATAAAGGGTTATTAATCATTTATTATATGAGAACCTAAAGAGTCTACCTCCAAATATCTAAGGTTAATATTAACATCTTCAGACATCATTAGCTCTAATTCAACTGAGTATTGGGAAATCTCGTCATGTCTTTTTTTCTCACTGAGCCATTAAGCTTGACAAGTCATAGTGGTAGAGTAACAAAAGGGTTTTCTTCTCTTAAAACAGCAGTAAACGCTGTTGTTTATGGAGTTGCAGTACAGTAAGTGGGTACACCATAAACTAGCATCCCTGTGGGTTTACTTCCTGGATCCAACTCTCCCTGGCATTATCCCCAGGGCTTAACTTTAAATTGCTCCATAGCACGGAGAGGAGGGCAAAAGGCACACTAGTGGGTGTGCATATTTCTACAGCATCCTTCCACTGAGGCCTAGAGAGCTAGCTACAGATCCGAGCTGTATATGGAAAAGGAACGGCAGTAGTTTAGATCAACGCTGGAAGCTGTGAATACAGTCAATATGTCTACTGAATGGTACATATGTTTGACTAGAAACAGACACATGGGTTTATGTGTATACAATTTCAGTCTGTGCAGGGCAAGTGAATTCTCTGGGGTCTTTAATGCTCACCATCCAACCTTGAATGGAAAAGCACCATACCTGGGCCAAAGTGAGTGAGAAGTAGCCACAGAGCAGTCAAGTACAAGGCAAGCTCCTGGAGCAACGCAGGGCTTCCCTGTCTCTGGGTCACCACCTCACCCATGTGCTTTCCGTATACAACTGAGACTGCTGGAAATGCCCCAGTCAAGGGGCAGCTTAGCTTCCGAGTCCAAATCCCCTTTCTGCTCCTGAAACACGGCTGTATCACCATATGGACTTTTTTTCCACAGCGCCCACCCACCACTGACCGGGCTTTTTAAAAGCCCCAAAGAACGGTAAAGATCCCCATCTCCCTTCCCTTTAACTAGAGCAGGGGCTGCTAAACGGCCTCTCGCTGCCTTTTGCGTGTGGTGCTAATTAACATGATCCAAGTTACAATATGTGCTAAAGATTCCAGTTTTGTTACTTATTTAATGAGCTTCATGGGATTTGAACATGAGGCTCAAAGTAGCAGGGGAAACCTCATAATTAGTTTCAATTACAAGAAGTTCCTACGCATCAAGACTATTTGATGAACTGCAGGGGGAAGGAACTACCGACCAGACACAAATCACTAATTTTGCTTCATTTATTATTATACTTATTTTCTTCCTAATTAGTACTGATTGGCTTATGATCCTAATTAATGCAAAGGAATTTGGAATGGTATACAATGGTATGGCTTAAGAGATGCCAGCATGTACAACTGCTAAATTATTGCTAATTGTTATTTACATGCGGCCTGGAAGACTAAGTAATGCAATGCCTAATTAGCAGTAAAGATATGGTATCCATTTCCAATTTACACTAAGGCAATGGAGACCCAATTGTTAGTTTAAAAAATTCAATCTTTAGATTCCAAGAATTGCACCATGATATAGTGACATCTACCTAAGAGGTTTTCTCCTATCTTCAAATGTATCTTGCCAGGGCTTGGCTAGAACTTTGCAAAAAGAAAGTTACACCAGAATACACAGCACCACTGGCATCAAGCTGCAGTACTTAAGGATTAGAGCTGGGAGCCAATTGGCAAATAGGCTCAGCATAAGGCCTTGGACTGGTTCTGATATTTTTCAGGAACAAAGGTTTGTTCCAGCATTGGAAGGTGTTGCTGGAGAATAGGAGTCCTGAGATGGTGGGTTTCTGGGAAAGCCTAACCCCATCCTGATGTCCTGTTGCCTAAGAGTGATGTCTGCAGAACACAAGGGATGCTTATTCTGGAGAGCTGAATTATCAAGCAGCCTCACAGGTGCTTAAGGCTCTTGGCCATTGATGGTTGCAGGGACGAGAGAAGAAAGAGATGGGTCTGGAGCTGAGAGACTTAAACTGCAAATATCTTAGTCTAAAACATCCCATCCAGAGGTCCTGCTCAGCCCTGATCATGCCACTGTTGTTTTGGCAAATTTTATCCCTCATTCTAATCTGAGTTCACCTAAGGAGGGATGAGGTAGAGGAATCCCCCTAGGGTCTACCTCTTCTCCCTTTTCTTCTACCAACGCCTTCTCTTTTCACCTTTTTCTCTTCTGTCTTCTCCTTTGCCTCTGCCTTTATAGGCTCCTCTATGGAATGGAAAGAAAGAGTATTGGAGTAGGAGCCAGAAGACCCATGTGACCTGATTTTACAAGAGTCACTCCACCTCTTAGGGCTTGAGATTCTTCATCTTTCTTATCAAGTGGAAACGCTAACATCTGCCACTCAATCCCTTCCTCACAGCAGCGCTTTGAAGTTCAAATGGAATAATATGTGTGGAAGCCCATTGGAAACCTTAGAGTTGTATATAAACGGGAAGGATTCTTATAGTCAGGCCAAAACCATTTTATCTTCATGGGTAGAGAAGCCCCATGTCCAAATCCAGGCAGTGGATGCTTGCTTTTGCCACCTTTAGCCTGACACATGTAGAGAGAGGCATGGCCCCTCCCATCCCCAAGATGACTCTGTACAGCTGAAGGAAGCCAGGGCCACAGGCTGGCTCCCATCCCAACCCTGGGCTCCACAAATGAAGTTGCTCCTTTACACCTGGTCTCAGGACCTGGACACAGAAAGAGAGGCTTGGTGCCAGTTTGGGCCAGAGCAAGCAGGCTCTAGGGTCTGCAATTCTCTGACATTGTTTTGAGAAGATTTTTCATCTTCCCAGGAAAGCATTGTTCTTGACAACCAAGTTTATTTAAGGGTGCCAATCTCTGCAGCCTCATAAGTATTATATATTTTCAGAGAGGGACAGTATTTGATGTTTAATGTAACATAAGCTCTATACTGGGATTTTGGGGTAGCCTCATTTGAACATCACTATGGGCTTTTTTTTTTTATTTTTTAAAGATTTATTTATTTATTCGCCCCACCCCACCCCACCCCCTGTTGTCTGCTCTCTGTGTCCATTAGCTGTGTGTTCTTCTGTGTCTACTTGTCTTCTCTTTAGGCAACACCAGGAACCAATCCTAGGACCTTCCGGAGTGGGAGAAGGTGCTCAGTCTCCTGTACCACCTCAGCTCCCTGGTCTGCTGTGTCTCTTATTGTCTCTCCTCTGTGTCTCTTTTTGTTGCATCATCTTGCTGCGCCAGCTCTCCACATAGGCCAGCACTCCACTCAGGCCTGCTCGCCAGGTGGGCCAGCTTGCCTTTCACCAGGAGGCCCTGGGAATTGAACCCTGGACCTCCTATATGGTAGACGGGAGCCCAATCACTTGAGCCACATCCCCTTCCCCACTATGGGCTTTTTGAGTTGTGATTTCCCAGAGTTCTCAAGGACATTTTCTTGACAAAAATAAGTTCAAATCATTTGGTAAAGTGTGTGTGTGTGTGTGTGTGTGTGTGTGTATGTAGAAATTTCCCCCAAGAGAAATAGTGATGGGGAAGAGGAAAATCATTATTTATTTTATACTTAAAATGTATAAATCCACAATGACAAGCTTTTCTTGTTCAACATCATACTTTGAAGATTCATCCAGGATGGTAAGTTTAGGTGTAGCTCATTCATTTTCTTGGTTAATAGTCTTCTTTTGTATGAACATCCCAATTTATTTATCCATTCTCCTTTCAGTGGACACTAGAGTTATATCCAATGTGTAGCTATTACAAAAAATATTTCATGTGGCATTCCTACCCTCACCTCACTCCCGGTTTTTATCTACTATGCACATATGTGAGAGTTTTTCTAGAGCAGAAAACTAGAAATGGAACTGCAGGTAGTAGGATGAGGAGACATTTTATTTTTTAATTACCTCATGTAATACCAAATTGTTTTCCAAAATGATTGTGCCAACTGACACTCCCACAAGCAGAGTATAAGAATTCCTAATTGCCCTGCAAATTCTCCAACCCTTGATATTATCAGATTTTGATTTTTGCCAATCTGGTGGATGTGGCTTTATTTTGCATTTTTCTGAATAAAATGTGGTTGAACATTTTTTCCTGTGTCCTCTTATGTTCTTATGTGAAATGCCTTTTCATGTCTTTTATCCAGGGTGGTTTTTTTTTTTTCTTTCTTCTTTTCCAGGTTATCTTTTTCTTAATAAACTGTGGGAGTTCTTCACATACCTGGATTTTTCTTAATAAACTGAGGGTTGTCTTTTTCTTAACAAACTGTGAGAGTTCTTCAGATGCCTGGATTCTCCTTTGTTGGTTATAATTTACTGTTGGAGATGCAAAAACTTTACAGTTGATTGGTTGCTTTCACTATCTTTAAAGGCCTTTTGCTAAACAAATGGTATTCATTTTAATATAGTCAGATTTATCAATCTTTTATGGTTTGCACTTTTTGTTTTAAGAAATATTATCCTATCCTGAAGTTATAAAGTGTTTCCCTCTATTTTCTAAAGTATAAATTTTCACTTATCAAACTTAATTATGCAATCTATTTTCTGAAAGTGGGTTTTGCTTGCCATGTGAGGTAGTGACCTAATCTCATTTTTTCCATATAAATAACCAATTGACCCTACCACCATTTTTTAAATAGTTCATTTTTTTTCTCCACTCATCTCAAATGCCACCGGTTGCTCTTCTAGGCTCTCTGTTTCTTTCCATATTTTATTTATCTACTTTTGTAACAAAACCACACTCTCCATTCACTAACTTTCAAGAAGTCTTACTATCTGGTAGGACAAGTCTTTCTTCCTCTGTTTACTAGTACCGTAGCTTACATTTCATATAGGTTTTTCCATAGGTTTTAGAATTATCTTATAAACTTCAGAAAATCTGCTTGTTGAAATTTTGATTGGAATTGAAATAAATCTATAGATTAAATTGGAGAAAACTGATACTTTTATGGTAATGAGTTTATTTTTCTATGAAAATGTATTTCTATTTTATTTTTTAATGTATTTTGATATCTCATTTAAAAATGAAATCTTATACATTTTTGTCAGATTTAGTCCTAAGCCCCATATTTTATTTTGATATTGTAAATTTGCATTTCTATATACCAGCAACAAATAGAAATATACATCAAAAAGACTTTTCCATATTTATTAACTTTTAATCTTTATAAACTTTTATCAATTTTGATATTTTGTTCATTTATTGTTTCTGGATTTCAATGTGGTCATATCATAAGCAAATAATGAGTTTTATTTCTACTTTTCCAAATCTTATTTTATTTTTTGACTTTTCTTATCTTGTTAGCCAAGATTTTTAGTGTAACTTTGAATAGAAGTGTTAATAGCAGGTATGCTTGCCTTGGTCCTGATATTAAAGGGAAAGCTTTTAATATTTCACTGTTAAGTATGATGCCTCCTATAGATTATTTTCTTGTTATCCTTTATTAGAATAAGGAAGTTTCCTTCTACTCTTAGTTTGCTACGAGCTTGAATCATGAATGTGGACTCTAAGGGAAGGATTTGTGCATCAATTGAGATAATCATCTAGCTTCTGTTAATATGGGGAGTGGCATTAATATATTTGCTAATGTTAAATCAAAATTGAATTCCTGAATTAGATCAAACTTGGTCAGAATGTATTCTTTTTTAAATACATTGCCAGATTAGGTTTGTTCTTGTTTTGTTTGGGAATCTAATATATGTATGTTTATGGGTGTAACTGGCCTGTTATTTTTTTCTCATTCTGTGTTTGCTAGTGGGATCAAAGCAGGCATCCTGGGGAGTATTCCCTAGTCTATGCTATGGAAGAATGTGGAAGGCTGGAATTCATGGTAGAACTGAAAAACTATAAAACCGTTTGGACTGGGTTTTATTGAGAAGATTTTAAATTATTTTTTCAATTTATTTAATGATTCAAGGAAAATTTGGGTTTAGAGATGGGGTTGAAAATAATTCATACATATAAGGTATATAAATATGTTCAAATGTTCATGGGGCACTGTCACAGTGGGTAGAGATTCACACAACAACCGAAAGATTATTGAATCCCCATCCTAGGAATCTCTGCCACATTCTCTAATGGAACAGCAACAATTCCCCAAGTACAGGGGCAATGACTAGTGAAGGAGGATGGCCCATTGATGGGCCCTTGATGTTGACGACTATGCTTATGAGCCTCTTGCTTGTGAATTTCCAACTTGGCCTAGTGTTATAGGGTGCCTAAAAGTTGCCTCCTGAGAGCCTCCTTGTTGCTCAAATGTGGCCTCTCTCTAAGCCAAACTCAGTATATTGATGCATTACCATACCCCCAGCGAGGGACATGACTCCCGGGTATGAGTCTCCCTGGCACCGAGGAATACCATCAAACACCGGCTGGTGATACAACTGGATAAAGACCTTGAATAAAAGGGGGAAAAGGTAAAGGCAAATAAGTTCATATGGCTAAGAGACTTCAAAGTGAGTTGGGAGGTCATCAGAGAAGTAACGGTTATGCACATCTCAGCAGGATCTCATAGATGGCCAAAGTAGACACTACCCTAAACAGTAGGGCTCCTGAGGGCTCTGGAGACACCCAGGTCCTATGGTCATGGCAGATAGCTCCAGAGTTTGGTGCCTTGTCAGTGGGCCCTACTTTAGAGGTTGTGCTCCTGAGTATGACAGAGTTGGACTCAGATGTGACTTCTCTACACATGGCTCTTCTGTCCCTTTTATTTTAACCTATAGTTGGTACTAGAGCTGGGAGATGAATGTCCAAGAGACTTGAATCTCTGGGCTGTCCATGTGCCAGCTGAGTCCTAAGCCTCAGTGGAGTTGCAGCACCTGCTCTCCAGTTCATTGGACTCACCCAGGACAACTAACAAGGAGGTGAGGATGGACAACCACCACACCAAGGAACCGAAAGAGTCTACAAGTGCAGGCAAGAGAGTCCCACCCATCAGCCATATGGATCAAAGGCCCCTCTCGATTGGAGGTGGAGTGGGCATCACCATCCCAGGGTCCTCAGGATTGGAGAATAAAATATGGACTAGAGTAGATTTACTGGTATTCTACAGCAGACTTATTGTGATTCTAGCAATGGAAGAAGAAATTATATCATTGATGTGGAGACAGTGGCCACTGGAGGTGCTGAAGTCAGGGAGAGGGAAAAGGAGGTATAATGTGGGGACATTTTGGGGACTTGGAATTGACCTGGATGACATTGTAGTGACAGATTAGGCCACTATATATCCTGCCATAGCCTACAGAATTGAGTGGGAGAGAGTGTAAACTACAATGTAGACTACAGTCCACACTTGGTGGTGATGCTCCAGGATATATTCATTGCAATGAATGTACCACACTAATGAAAGAGGTTGTTAATGTGGGGAAGGGTGGGAGGTCTTGGGAGTGGGGCATATGGGAATCCCTTATATATTTTTTATGTAATATTTTATGTAATCTAAGTATCTTTTAAAATTACATAAAAACATATTAAAAAAAGAAAATAATATACACAGTTATATTGTCTTTCAAAAAACAACATTGAATCAGTTTTGATAAGATACAGTCTTTTCTAGCACTATGTTGCAGCTAAGTTTTTGACTATATTGGCATATCAGTTTTAATAGCATATTAATCTCTCCATCTTAACTGCATTTGTATTTGTATGCCATTCATAAAATCATTTTTTCTTCTTTCCTATTATTTTTCTTTGCTTTCTATTCTTCCATCCCCCCTCAATTATTCTTGCAATATGTTCATTAGCTTTGTGTTTTTGCACAAACTTTTGGTTTTGTTGATCCTCTCTTTTATCTGTGCTTCCCGTTTTACTGATTTCTGCTTTTACCTTTATTATTTCCTTTCTTTTGTTTTGTTTGGGTATATTCATTTAAATTAAAAAAAAAATTTTTTTTAAGTTGTATGGTTAGCTTTTATTTTAGAATTTTAGCATTCCTTATTTTATTATATAAATATAAACTTATAATATTCTCTCCAAGAACCAACTTTAATCCTATGCATTTGGATATGCAGTATTTTTATTACTATTCAATTCTAAGTTTTATAACCCATAAGTTACTTAAGAATGTGTCTTTTAATTTCCAATCATTTAAGGTTTTTAAAGTTATCCTTTTGTTATTGATTTTTAATCTAACTGCATTTTACTAGAGAATATGATCTATCTGACATTGATATTTGAAATTTGTTAGACTTGCTCTATGGCCTAGTATGTGAAAAGTTTTCTTTATTGTTCTGTGTGTGCTTTGTTGTATTTTCTATTAGTTGGATATGGCATTTACTCATATTTATTAAAATAGGATTTGCAAATCATTTTTTCTCAATTTCCTATATCCTTACTCAATTCATTTTTTTCACTAGACTCATTACCAAGAAAGAATGGTTGAAATGTCCTACTCTGAGGTCAAATTTGGCAATTTCTCCTTATTTATCTCTTTTTTATATTTTTTTAATCTGTTATAATGTACATACAAATTGGAATTTTAAAATCTTGGTTTGAACATTCTACCATGAAGGTTATACAATGACACTTTTGCTCTCTAATAACTTTTTTTTTTATTAAGACAAAAGTCAATAAGGCCTATTTTGGCTGATAGTTATATAAGTACACTGGCTTTCTATTCATTAGCATTTGTCTGGTATATATTTTTCCATTCTTTTATTTTCAATCATATGTTACATACATTAGGTGTATGTATATTCTATATTTTGAATTTTTATCCAATGGTGATCTTTTTTAAACTTTATATTTGCTGTGATTATTAACTTATTTGAATTACTTTATACTTTATATGATCACAAATTTCAGTTTCTAATTATTCTTTTTTGATTTTCCCCTCTATGAATTTGTAAGTTATACCTTTAATTCTGTTCAGTGGCTTTCCTAGATATTCTAAAATTGATATTTTATATAAAATAGTAAAAATTAATCACTACCTTCAGCCTTTTTCCAAACATTAAAATGGTCTTGGATATTTTAATCTGATTACCCTTAAGCATTTATACTATAGTTACTCAATATTTTATTTCTATTGTTTTTCTTAACACTGCAAATTAAACATTATTTTTATGGTTTTGAATAACCAATGTTTATATATTTAAATTTATTCACATTTACAATTTTTTTTTGTTGTTCACTATATCTTCTCACATCTCAGACCTTCTTTCTGGGATAATATTTTTATCTTGCTGAAGAAAGTACTTTGGAGATCTCTTTAGGGAGGGTCTGTTGGTAGTAAACACTCAGGTTTTCTTAGACTTAAAATATCTTTATTTTGGTTTTTGAAAGACAATATTACTGTGTATGTTATTTTAGGTTGACAAGTTATTTCCTTGCCACACTTTCAGGAAAGTTACTGTTGAGAAGTCAGCTAAAAACCTAATGGTTTATTTTTTGATTTTTTTTTTTTTTTTGGTTTTGAAGGTTATCTGTCATTTCCTCCTGGCTACCATCTGACTACAGTGCATCTAACTTGAGGGTTCTGTTATTTGTCTGTTTTAAATATCCTGTTTGGAATTTCTTAAGCTTCCTGATTCTGAGGTTCCATGCCTTCATCAATACTGGAAATCTTACAAATGATATATTCAGATAAATATTCTCTTTCCCTTATTCCTTCTCTTATTTTTCACTGGATCTTCAATAAAACATATGAAAAACTTGTTCTTTGTCCTATGATTCTCTTCATTTTTAGAATTTCAAATTTTACATATTTTTGAATCTCCCTGGCCATATTTCAGTCTATTGTACCTAGTTGCATTTTGATACCATCCTTTATTTCTTTAAACAATTTAAGTTAATTAATATTCAAGTGTGACTCACATTTTTTGCAGTCTTAATGGGTCTAATTCTACTCATTGTTTCTGCTGTTACTTTTGAAAGCTTCTTCCCTCATGCATTTTGTATTATGATTTTTAAAATTGTTTTTTTCTACGAGCTTCTTTGTGTCATGGTTTCTAAGTGCATTCTTTCAGAGATAATATGCACTTACATCTGCTAGGTGTTTAGGTTTCCCACCAACCCTGGAGTATTTCAAACTAAAACTTTGGTTTGGTCATTTTCTGTTCTCATGGGAAATATGTATTTTGCCCCTCAACACATGTGAACTGGTTTGGGGTTAAGATTTCTCAGAGGTGACTCTTTGGTCCCTCCAACAGAGTGGAGATGGGCACGATTTCTTTCTCTCTTTGTGGGATGGGATATTATCTAGTTCGCTTTTTCACGGAGATCCTTGTCTTCTAAAACCTAACATTTACTAAGGGATTTGGGATCACACCTTTTCACATTGCTTGTGTTTTACATTTTGTTTTCTATTCCCTGAGGGTGGCTTAATAAGCCAAAAAGTACAATCATCAAGGGTTAGTTTAGGGAAATGCCTCCAAAAAGTCACCAACTTTAAGACTACTTACCTCTCTGGATTAGTATCTTTTGAACAACTTTAGTTTCTAAGAACATCTTTTATCCCCCCCTATCTGATATGCACTTAAAAAGATGGTTTGTACTTTATTCAGACTGTTTTATGTATATCTTGCCTGCTATATCTTGAAAATAGACACTTTTATGTGATTTTAATTTTAAATGTTCGTACAAAGTGATCCACTGCCTTTTCTCCTCTATCATCTCGTTTTCTTAACCTTATCCCAGCAATATGAATTTTAGTTAACTAACTGAAGGTGCTACACAATAAATAATTTGCATCTTCCATTGAAAAGTAAGTTTTAACTTGTTTCTACAATATGTTCTATGGTGTGGAATTTTAAGTCTATTTTCTTTCTAAATCCTAGAACAAAAGTTCTGAATATGACATGCATGTCCCATTCTCTACCAAGTTAAATGAATGTCTATATATTTCTACTTTTTCTACAAAAAGTGTCTATAATTTTCATCAGATTCTAAAAGGAGTATGGAATTTTAAAAAAGGTTAAGAATTGCTGGTCTTAGAGCAGTAACAACAATGGAAAGGATCCTGTTTATAGGAGAATTCTGGAAACTATGTCTGAGAAAAGGGAGTGAAAAATATCCCATGAGAAACAGTATCTGTTTCTGTATCTTTATATCTATGTTTGCTTGTCTATCTATAGGTCAGACAAATATTTAATTATATTTATATATAATCAAACCCACATGCCCACATTCTCAAACATGCATTCACACACCACTCTGCTGAAGTGCAATAGAAATAGGGTAGGGGACTGGGAATGTCAATAATAAATATTTTAAAATTCTGTATATTTTTCTACTTTAAGTTGAAAGATAATAGACTGCTTGATCTGATGGAGTGAACTAAATGACTCATCCCTGAGAAAACCCTGACAGCACTCCTATCTAAAATGGGTAATTCTAAACCAACATTACCCAACTTGACCTCTCCGCCAGACTTGGCTATAAGTGACTTGACTGTTTTCATAAATCACATCTTCCTTCCAAAGGCAGATATTTCAGATATTCAAAAGAATGTGACAGGGCTTTGAAAGAATTTCTATGAGAGCTCAGAAATATTTTGAGCAGAGGCAGCTGCACCAGAATGGGTGTTATCCAGTGACTGCCAGGAAGGACACAATAATCGTTTGGGGGTTTGGGTGCCAGTGACTTCCTGAGTCTGGGAACTTCATAGCCACCTTATTGCAGTAGCTCTCAAAGATCGTGTCTGCATAGAGAGGAGGCAACAAAGCAACCCGGAGGGCTGTTCTGGAGAAGGAGTTTAAGTATGTTCATCTCCAGAAGTGTCTCTGGAGACAAGGTGACACAGCGACATCTTGAGGGGCAAAGCCTTCCTGGATGTAGATGTCACTTATGCATACTAAGCAGGAGAATCATTATGCTTGTTCCTTAGATACTCTAAGGACTAATGTATACTTTTCTTCCTCACTTTAAAACCCAAAGCCTAAAAAATGTCTGCTTTTTCCTCTGGCAACAAGACTCTAATGGACTATTGGAGACTCTAGTTCTCTGCTCCCATTCTTGTTTTTAAAACACAATCTTATGTTACACTCACTTCCCCTACAGGATTTCTCTGGCCTTCCCTGTAAACCTGGGAGGAAATTATGGCCCTTATGACAGTGTCGCTGGTTAAAAGTTGAACACTGAAATTGAACAATGGAGAATTCATAGCCCTTAAAGCTCATTAAAAGTAATTCTGCAGATTCTAAATGATGGATTACTGAGTGATTTACTGACAAATTGATAGACCAGCACCTAGACATTGTAAAAACAGAACAGTTGTACTGTAGATTTAAGTTAAGACCACTTAGGAGAAGGAAAAAAAAAATCATTACACAATCACACAGGGAACTGTGGCCTTATGTGGCTCCTTGATTGATCACACAGCTTAAAATATATCAACATCAATAAGTGAATTAAGTCAGAATTATTATTACTTTTATATCATTACATGTAGAGTTGTCTGGACTACCATAAGGGAGAGACAGAAAAATAGCATGGCCCTGGAGAAGTAAAATGAGGACAGAGTGGACAAGTTACAAGGTGTCTGAGAATGGAAACAATAATACATGCTGTTTTTTTTGCAGAGGCACTTAGCATTCTGTGCAAACTGAGTGTGGACTGAGCCTTCTAGCCACATTTTAAATCACTGCAAGGTACATTAGTAATGATAAAGATAATTAATAATATAATAACCTCATGTGCTGATTAGGTATCAGGCACTAACAGAGCAAAGTACTTTAGATGTGTGACCTCATTTAATCTCAATGCAGCCTTACAATGTATAACAATAACAATAATACTTATTGTACATCATTTTTAGTTATATCATATATGGTATTGAGATTCTGCACCTTTTATAAGACAGGCAGGGTAGGACAAATAATCTTTTGACAAATGACAAAACTTAAACTTGGAAAAGATGGGGTCCTTGTACAAAGACAGGCAGCCAACAGAAATCTCATCCCCTGGTTCTACCCACAGTCTCACACCTTTACAGATCAATAAAAAAGGGTGAAAAACCATGGGTTACTTAAACAGGCTGGGGCCAGTCCAGAAGAAGCCCCTCAGGCTGGCATGGGCTGATGGTCATTTCTGGTGTCACTCCATAAGAGGAACAAGGGAGTTGCTGAAGTGGGAGGGAATGAAACTTTGATGCAAAAGGAAAACGCTCAGCCTGGAAGGACTATGGTACAGTGAGGAAGAGCATGGGCTCTGGCATCAGCCAGGCTCCGAGCAAACCTTGGTTCTATTCCCTGAGAGTTAGGGCCTTGGAAAGCTACCTCACCTCTCTGAACCTCATTTTCCTGATCTGTACAATGGGGATAACAGTAATACCTGTTTCTTAGGGCTGGTCAGTGGAATAAATGAAATTATGCATATGCTTATAAAACATGTGGAAAAACACCCAGCACTTGGTAAGCCCTCAAAAATTAATTATTATTAAAGTTGAATGCAACAGAAAATATATCTAAAGGAGGCTATGTGAACCTAATCCTGTTTTGCTAAGCTCAAAAGTCATTTTCTTGGGAAGCGGCTGTGGCTCAATCAGTAGGGCTCCCGTTTACCATATGGGAGGCCCCGGGTTCGGTTCCTGGGGCCTCCTGGTGAAGGCAAGCCCGCCCGCACGGCGTGGTTAGCTGACCCAGCGAGCACAAGCAACAAGGGGGGGATAAATGAATAAATAAATAAAATCTTTAAAAAAAAAAAAAAAAAAGTCATTTTCTTAAATACATCCAACCTTATGAGTCTGTAGCTTGAAATATGTCCCTTCATGTTCTCTCTTCCCTCATTTTCCAATGTCTCCAATCACGATATACTCAATAAGCCTGGCTCCCACCCAAGAAGTTTCCTACAAAGACTGGGAGTCCAGAAGCTGAGGTTTCACAGGAAATAGACAGGGGTCATCAATTCAGGGGCCCGCATACTGCAATTACAATTATAGTCCCAGCTGGGATTAAGCCGCCCTGTGACCTGGGGCACATTCCTAAACTACTCTAGGCTTTGGTGCTGCCATCTATAAAATCAGGAATAGAAACACAGAGTGACCTCAAGCCATGGCTGGGTTTAGCAGAGAAAGTGGTACTGGAACCGATGGCTCCTCACTAAAGCCTAAGTGTCCTCCACGATGTCACACTCGCTTCCAAAGACTTTAAGAGAAGAAGCCAAAAAAAAGGTTTTCACAAATAGATATTGTGAAATGGGGTAGCAAGCCACAAGAGGCATGGCGGAAACTTAAATGCATATGGCTAAGCGAAAGCCGGTCTGAAAAGGCTATTCTATGGTATACTGTATGGTCCTAACTATATGATGTTCTGGAAAAGGCAAAATCATAGCAACAGTAGAAAGATCAATAGTTGCCAGGAGTTCAAGAGGGGGCAAAAGGGATGACTAGATGAAGCATGGGATTTTTACGGTAGTGAAGGTATAATGGTGGATACATGATAGTAAAGCACTGGTCAAAATCACCGAACTGTATGACAAATTCTTAATTTGAGTTATGGGTTTGAGGTCATAATAATCAATACTCATTGACCAATTAGAACAAATGTATCACATTAATGCAAGATATTAATAAGAGGGGGAACTATGTGTGTAGGGAGGGGGCTTACTAGAACTCTCTACACTTTTTGCTCAAATTTTCTATAAACCTAAAACTTTGCTAAAAAATAATTTTAAAAAGTAGCCTTTGTAAGCCAGCAGGGAATTATAGGACCTACTGGGAACAAATATAAACAGGAAGAATAAATGAGAGGAAATGTTAAATGTTCTGTTGTAGAGGAAATGTATAAAACATAGAGGTCACAGTCTCTATAATTATCTACATTGATAACTATTTAGTACATTGCTCACCAATTTATTTTACTGGTAAAGATACAAGCAAAATGTTGCATTGTTCCTTGGTGTAATACCCTTTTCAACAACTCATGGCTAACTTAGGAGAGTAGAGAAAAAAGACAGGCCAACCAGAGGCATGGAAAAAATAAGGCCCTAGGCAGGGAATAAATACCCTAAATGATATAATAATCACAGAATCATCCAAATTAGATGTGGAAGGTTGAAGCTTGCGCTCCAGGCCCCTGAGGCGGCTGCTCTAGAAAGCCAAGGTGCACGGATCTTCCAGCCAGCATCCCCCGCCTCCCCAGCCCCACTCCCTGACATATGCTTGCTTCCTAGGCTTTTTGCGTTTATGAATTTCAATGATGCTACCATTTTCCTCATTCAGTTTGTATATTTTACACCTGTATAGGAGAATGTTATTGGTAATGTCATTTATTCCAGAGCTGTGAAACCACAAATGGCAATTCACTCTACCTGCGACTTCAAGTCACACAATCAGACAACTGAGGGCCTTTTACTACCTTCACTCCCACCCCATCTTCCCCAAACTTCTGCTTTATGGGGAGCTTTTTCATACTCCCTACAAAAGCTCGCTCTGAATATAAATGCACATTTTCAATGTATATGGCACTTTTGAGCAGCGTGAATAGAAAAATCTTAGAAAGTTGCTACAGGGAAGCAACTGCAAACGTAATATCCTGTTGTTTTTATTGCTAATTAGAAACAAAACAGAAGTTCGACCTTATTGCAGGCTAATCAGCTATTAAAAGTAAGGGCTTCTTAAAAAAATCAAATCTGGTTGCTTAGATGTATGAAAAAGATTAACATAACCTAAAGAGGGCATGTGATTTAAAAACCCTCTCCTTCTCTGTGCCGATGTGGAATCACTGAGTGGTTATGATGTAAAATGTGGACATGGACGTGGACGAGGCAGCCAGTAGTCTCAGGGCAGAGATGAGGCTGCCATAATAACCCCTAGATGCACTTCTCTTGAAAAGTCCTGTTATTGTCAGAAAGATGAATTCTAAAACAACTCTATATTGTGCAATCTGCAGATTTTATTGACAAAGGTGTCAAGTCCTGCAGAACTGAAAGTTGTTTCCCTTGTCATGAGATAAATAAACAGGTTTGCTCAAGCTCCCAGCTTTATTCAATTTGCTTAGATACAAGGTGACTGTAAGCATTGATTCCATGTGAGACTAGATATAGATTTTTTACGGGAGGTACATGTTCTGGGACTTTGAGTCACTTCCTACAGCAGAATGGCTTTGTAGCATGGCTCACAAATCCAGAGAGAGTGCAAAGCCCCTAGAACCTGAGAGATCCATAAGTGAAGAGGAGACGGGGCAAAAGTTCTGGCTGCAGTTTTCATTGATCTGCCCCAGGTATTGTTATGGCTGGAACTGAGAGCCTTAAAGCTCCTCCAGAACAGTGGTTCTCAAACTTCAGCGTGCATCAGAATCCCCTGGAGGACTTGTTAAAACCCAGGTAACTGGGCCCTGGCCCCAGAGTTTCTGATTCAGGTTTGGGATGTGGCCTGGGAATGAGCATTTCAAACAAGTTCAGGAGTGATGCTCTTGCTGTTGGTTGGTGGGCACACTTTGAGAACCACTGGTCTAACACAACCCTCTCATTTTACAGGTGAGTAAACCGAGGCCAGAGAGATGTACAGATCTATAGAGCCCACACTCACCCAGCCAGTCGGGAAAGAGGCCTAGAAAATCGATGTTTCCTGCTTTCATATCTAGAGTTTAAGCTCATGCTTTGCAGCCTTTCTCCCTCTTGTGCATGAACATAACCGTAATCTAGGGATGAAGGTGCTGTTTCTGAAGCTGGCAACAGGGTGGAGTGGCTGCCTTCCTGCTGGAGGCTACATTTTCTCGGCATTCATTGTAAGCAGCTTATGCTTCAGAAAAAGGGAAAGGCCCTTGGAGACGCTCTCTACACTTCTGCTTGTCAGAGAAGAGGAGAGGAGAGGCAGGAGAGACTGGGGCTGTTCAGAAATAGACTTGGTTATCTTATATACTAATGAGTTTCTAGCCACTAGAATTTTTTTAGCAGTGGAATGTGGCAGAGGTATTTGGGAATCAGAGAAGTTACTTGTTGGATGACTTCTAAGGTCCCTGATAACTTTGGGATTCTATGATCTATGAAATTGGCTCTTTTAATACACATTGTAGTAAGATTTCCGCACATCATACCCTCCTAAATCATAGTTTGGGAAGAGAAACAAGTTGTCATCGAATAATGCCAAGCCCTGAAAATAGTTTACTATGCAAACTACCTATTTCCTGAGTCCTTATTTCAATCAATTCACAAAATACATTTCCTGACATTGTTTTCAAAAGATTTAATCTGCTTTATTATCTTCTCAGCGTGTATTAATACCTGAGATTACATTATAGATTTGTTTCCTTGCTTACTGCATATCTGTACTGCAACAAGACTAGAAGCTCAGTGAGAACAAAATGAAATCTGTCTTGGTCTCTGCTCTAACCACGGTGCTCAGACCTGACTAAATCATCATTTGTTGAATGGATGAATGAATATCTGAAGGTCTTTACCTTCATTCATATCCACAGAGGTTTTCAGAAACGTAGTAATCAGCAAGGAACTACTAGATTTATAGATCTATTAAATGAGGACCATGAGTGGAGAGTCAAGAAGTTCATATATTTCCTCTCTGCCACCCAATGTATGCACAGTCAATGGTGTTAAGAAAAAATGGAGAATGTTAAATCGCATCAAATGGGTTTTCTTGTGCCTAGGCCATGTTTTGTTTATTTCAGAGCCTCCAGGTATAAATGTCTTCCGTGATTTTTATATTGGTGTGAATCACTTACTAGCACTCTGGACTGGAACACTTTTGTCGCAAATTCTTATCGCCAAACCCATGAGCATTTTCAATGGCTCAAAATTTCAGATTCGCTCAACAGAAAAAAATATCATCACACTCTCTATAGTGGAATCAAAGAGCTTTGTGATCATTTATCTCCAAGGATCATATTTTATTAATTTTTCTTTGCAATTATGGACAATATTGCTATTCAGAAATTTGTATTGCTACCATGTTTTGCTTCAAGATTGTGGACTGAGCCTCAAACCAAATCAAGCTTTGTTATATATAGTAAGGCAACTCCTTTGAAGATATCCTAGAATAACAGGCTAGACAAATACGAAAGACTTAGTGATAAGGTTAAAAACAGTTCCAGGAATACAGTTTCAAACACAAACCATTGGAGTTGACCTCCTGCAATGGGAAGCAGATGCAGCCCAGGGGTTGAGTCAGTACCAGCCATGGGGGTCCTTTCCTGGAGTTGTTGCGGGACTTTCGCCCCAAGCGGGCCCGGGCTGTGCAGGGCTCTACTTCTGACGGACACCAGAGGTGATGGGAAAAGCTCACCTGGGAGCTCATAGGCATACATCAACATTTGTGGAATAAATGAGCTGTTTAAGTCAGCAGCTTGGTAGAGGAGACAAAGCACACCCTTTGAGGTCATGTGGATTTGGGTTCAAATTCTGGTTCACTCGCTTACTAAGTACATGATCTTAGATAAATTGTTCACTTCTTCTGGCCCCATAGCCTCATCTTTAAAATCGGGCTGATAGTGCCTGCCCTGAAGAGCTCTGAGATAATTAAACATATTTCGTGTGAAATGTGAAATGGCATCGCATCCTGATGCCTTCAAAACTTACCAGCTCAGCCCTAATTCGCTGAGCATCAGCGTGGGCAGGGCCGCAGCAGGCGAGCAATGGGGACGGGTCTGTGCTTTGGGGAGCACCCCCACATCTCACTTGCAGAGACTACGCCTGGGGTAGTCCACTTCGGTGAGAACGACAGCAGTGTAGCTTTCTCTCTTGGCGTTCAATAATTGGCCTTTGAAATTTTGTCTTCTCTTCTGCTCCATCTGATTAATGGGCTCGTCATACTTAGCCCTGCATACCTCAGGGTATGTGAAGATCTAGGAGTATGAAGGAAGTGACCGCGTAGCTTTCTGTGATTAGGAGCGATTCCCAATGCTCAGCCATCTGGGGCTTCAGTTTACTCCCATCGTGATGATTCCCACTAAGAGATATAAGATAAAATGGCATTGATGCCCCCGGACAGGCCGACAACTTATTACCAAGCCTGGCCACCCTGTCTCGTCTCCTTGTGTATTCTGCAGTGGGAGCAGAAAAGAAACTTGCTGGCAACAAACGTGGTACGATGCTTCTTGAAATCAGGGCCTCTGAGGGTGAAGTTTGTATTGACACTCTTAAAATATGAGCTTGTCTCGGTGTTTTATGTCATCAATTGTAACTGTCAGTTTCCTTTGCAAGCTGAGCAATGATAGAGCTATTTTTTCCCCCTATTTCTTACCAAACTAGTTAGTTCTGACCCATGGGCTGTGTGCAGCCCCGACAGCGGTGGGAGGTTGGATCTATTTTTGGATATGGAAAGTTTTATGATGTTGTGTAGTTAAGTTAATCCCAACGTCAACATTCCAGGTCTCTGGAATATGGGTAGGAGTACGTGATCCTTGAGCTGAAAATGAAAAGGGCACCATGCCAATGAGTGTTTTGTACTTAGAGACGATTCCTCTGAATGCTGGGTTAGGTTTTGCCAACTCACCAGCACTCCTTACAGTAGCAAGCAAAGTTCAGCTGCTCCCAGACTGGTCTGTGGGGAGACAAAAAGGCTGCAGGGCACAAACCCTTACCTCACAGTGCCAAGGAGAGGGTTCCCTGGGACGATCTCCTCTCAGCCAGGCCAGGCACTGGGCTGCGGTTATAGGGATACTGGTGTTTACAGACCATAGAGGCCTCTGTGAATCGCACTTGGCTGCCCTAAGATCTGCCTCAGGTTACAAGATCATTCTGGAAAGAAGGTTTTTAACTTCTATTAGGGAAACATAAAAAGCAGAGCAATCTACTTAAATACATCAGAAGACAATTAAGGTAAAAAAGCCAACATGCAGGAAACACCAAGGATCTGAATGAAATCAACATATCAGGGTAATTCCAAGGCTAGTGCCTCCAAGGCAGCATTTTATTCTCTATCCAATCCATCTATCAAGCAGCACTTTCCCCACTCGTGGGCCCTCCTTCTGCAGGCTGCCTCTGGACATTTGCCAGCCATGCCAGTTTTTCTGGCTGGTGCTCATTCTTGATTGAACATTGGCCAGAGTTTATAACCAAACTCAGATTAAGCTTATCTGCTGTCCCTCCCTTGTTTGCTCCTGTTTTCCCTTTCTTATTCCCCAGAATATCAGTTGCCACACATTCATCCTCTATTTCTTTTACTATTATCTGTCTAAAATGGGCCAAAACATGTTTAAAAGACATTTCCGTGTGGGTTCTTTCCACCTGTGAGCAGAAAGAGTGCATAACAGTACACCTTCTCCTCTGGATCATCCTTGAAGAGGCAATTTTAGAACCGGTTCACCTGGTAATTACAGTAAGCCTATCAATTCCTGGGGGGTGGCCCTGTGGTGGCCCTTAAGGAGGTTTAGGGTTTGAGATAGAAGCAACTTTAGAGATAAGAGCTGCTGCTGTGTATTGATGATTAACTTCAGGTCAGGAACTGTGGTTTACCCTTTACATGATCAGCTCCTTTAATCCTTACAGTAACTCCCAGAATGGACACTATGTTTTCCCCATTTCACAGATAGGGAACTGAGGCTCAAAGGTTAAGTTAAATGCATGGTCACTGTAGCAGTTTGAGATTATTTATGAATTCCAAAAAAGATATTTGATTATGTTTGTAAACTGGTCTGTTCCTCTGGGCGTGATACCCTTTTGAATGTATTAAATTCAGAGGTTTCATTTTTAGTTTATTAAATCAAGATTAGGGCTTTGGTTCGACCAGGCCCTTAGGGCGTGCAGGGTTGAATCCCAACCCCCCTTGGTAGGCTATATAAATGGATGCCCAATCAAGAACACAGACATAGATACACAGAGAACAGCAAGAGGAAGAGAGACAGCTCCATAGACAGGGCAGGGGCCCCGGGAAGAGAGATGAACTGGATAGTTTGCAGCTGAAGAGAACAGAATAGCTGAGAAGCCCTGAGAGGTGAGCCCTATGCCAGCCTACAGCTGAGATTGGGAGAAGCTGGGACCATGGAGCCTTAAGGGGAAGAAGGAAGGCTGAACCCTCACAGACATCACCCGCCATCTTGCTTTAATACGTGGCAAATGACTTTGGGTGAGAAAGTACCTCTTATGGTACCTTGAGTTGGACTCTTTAGGGCCTTGTGACTGTAAGCTTCTACCCCAAATAAATACCCTCTGTAAATGCCAACAGATTTCTGGTACTTTGCATCAGCACCCCTTTTGGCTGGCTAATACAGTCACAGAGCTAGTAAGTTACAGAGTTCGGGACTCAGTTGCAGGTATGTCTGAACCCAGAGGCCTTATGTTTTTGTTTTAACTCAAGGGCCACAGGCTTCAGAATAACAACAGCAACAAAAAAGGTAAAGCATAAACAAACGCTTATCGAGCACTTCCTATAGCAGGTATTGTTCTAAGACACTCATTTAATCCTCACATCACACATCTATGACGTGGGATATTACTATTCACAAAGAAGTAACAGCCCACCCAGATCACACAGCTAGTGAGTGGTGAGGCCAGAGTTCAAACTGGAGCATTCTGAAACATGTGCCCTAACCTTTACCAACTGTAACCTACAACCAATTATTTCCCTTTATGTCCTGAATAACATCTTAGCCCTGACTACCTGTTCCTGGGTCACCATTCAGAGGCCACCAACCTGGCACGACTCAGCCATGTGCTTCTGGAGCCCAGGCCAGGCACAGCACAGTTGATAGAGGCCCCATTAATTCCCGACAGCCTGCTTCTCCTGAGCTTACACCAGATCTCTAACATTTTTCAAGACGGGCTTTTTCTTTGTGGTTTAATTATTTACTCACTCAGGTTCATTTGCTTTGGAGCTTCTTGAATGTCAAAGCTTCAGATCTCAAATGCGAGCCAAGCTCTGGCCTTTGCAACAGCCCAAGGTTAATACAGACTGCAAACAAGGGGCCTCCAGAACCCACCACGGCTCGGGGGCCGCTGCTCCCCAGCACCTGCTTCTGGCTTCCAGTGTACTTCCTGGGTCTCCTGAGAAAGAAGCCTTGATGCCCTAGGGTTCTGGTGGATGTGTGTGTGTGTGTGTGTGTGTGTGTGAGAGAGAGTGAGTGAATACACTTCCCTACCCCAAAGCTTGTCTGGCTGATGACCAAAACATGTGCACAGTCTACGGAAGGTGGCAGTAGATATTTTGGGAAGTTAAGTCCTCAAGGTAGAGGTAAAGTGGAAAGAGTCCCAGGCTGGGCATCAGGTGACCTGTTTTCTAGTCCTAGCATGGCCACTACTTGATTTCAGCCAGGACATATTTAACCCTCTGAACTGCAATTCTGCCATTTTTAATTTAAGGGAATTAAACTAGATTGGACTTTCCCAAAACATCTTCTGCAGAATGTTAATATTCCTTGACATATGAATGGGTGGACTTGGAAAAATAAGTGCTCTGCAGTCAGCTAAATTTGGAAAAAATGACTTTTCCTCTGTAGAGAGTTGCCATTGCCCAACGGTTTGTTATATGCTATGAGGTGATATGTAGTCGATGATCATATATTTTTATTCTTGTATTTAATAAACTTACTTGATAATCAGACTCTTCTTTTCACAAAACAACTACCAACTCCTCTTTGGATGCTAGACAATGCTTAGACTGAGTTTCAGGATATCAAACAGTCCCAAACACAGGAGCTTTTACATTCAGCCTTTCATAACCTAGGCATTCGGTAAATAGTTACTAAATTTGTTAAACGATTGGATAGCTAACATGAGAAAAAAAATGTAAATGGTATTTAAAAGTGAATGAATTTTAGTGGAAGGTAATCAAGTGACAAGATAGTAGCACTGAAGTCTAAATTTGGTCTCTGTGGTAAAGGGTGACTGGGGCCCACAGGTGAAACTGCAAACAGTGTCCTGCACCTAAGAGAAGTGAAGATGTGGTGGCGTTTATTACACCATAGCTTCAGGTTCTTAATGATTTTTTTTTAGTGCAGAAGGACTCTCAAGGTTGGAGAAGTTCAAACATTTAAACGGAAATGTGCATTTTGAAGATTTCAATCATATCTTTGTACCCCTTACTGATCTTTATGTTCCAGTGACACTGGTAACAGGGTTACACAAGCAGAAGTTAATATGCAGATATTTGTCACCTAGGATTTCGAAAGATGCCTTTGCCAGGTATATATGCTCACAAAGGGCAAAATGATAGCAATCCAAATTGTAAAGAAAGCCACTTGCAGATGAATTTAGTCAAAATTCTTCTTAGGTTTCTTTTATTTATTTTCTTTTTCTCTGTGTACTACATTTTATATTTTAGTGGAAAGTGAAACTTATAAAATGCCTGTGCTATTTAAAACTGGTCTGCTCTTGACTCAGCTTGCTTTTACCATGAGGGTTTGAGATATTCCTATTTGATTTCAAAAAGTTCTTCTCTGCATGAACTCATTGTTGTTTGTTTCTTGTTTTCCCTGGCTTTGGTAAATCGAATCACCCCAACCATGCAGTGCTCAAGAGGCCCCCACAGTCACTTGGGGATCTGAGGCAGGGAAGCCTGAAATCCTCTAAGCCTTCTAGGTAGAGCATCATAGTACGGAAGAATATTTTTCCAGCATCATAGTACGTGTAGGAAACCTAGACTCCTCCCACTTTCGTCCTCTCTCTGGGCAGTCTGGAGTCTGCTACAGTCTCATCCTCAGCTTCTCCCTGCTCTCTCCCATCCTTCTCAGCCACACTGGCTTTGGGACTCAGACTCTGTCATGAAGGCCTCCTGCCTCCTGCCTCTGAGACGTATCCTTTAGTCTTCCGGCAGCCGTTGGTCTAAAGCAGTGCTTCTCAAACGTGGCCCATGGATCAGTGCAGGTCCAAAGGCTGTTGTTGGCCCATGATCAGTACAGAAATCGAGAGGAAGTATTTGGAAACTTTCATTACAATTTGACAGTATAATTTTATGTCTATATCATCTAATAATAAACAAATTTGGATTTGTATTTTAAAAGTGATTTTATTTTTTCTAGAATTTTATTTTAGTAATATTTTACATAGGAACTGACCTGCAATGGACTGGGGGAAGGAAAAAAATGTAGTTCTTCACCACAGATAGTTTGAAAAGCCCTGTTCCAAGGCACAACTCTGAGAATATCATCCTCTGCTGCCTGCCAGCTTAAAACCTTTGAGTGGTGTCCCAAAGAACAGGGGAGTCGTGCAAGCCCTTGGGCTGTCAATCAGCCCCTCCTCTGCCTGCCTTTCCAGCTCACCCCTGGCCACCTCCCACCTCACAACCCACGAGGCAGTCACATCCAGCATCCTCTGTCCCTAACCAGGAGAGGTTCCATGGCTCCAGCCTTTATGTTTTTTGCTGCCTCTGTCTTTGATCTGTTCTTCCTCTTAATATGCCACCAGATCCTTCTCTGGCCCTCTGGAAGTACTGCCCCCTTTGTACCCTAGGCACATACCATCTCAGCACCAAAGATAGCCAGCACCTTCTCGGCTCCACGTGCACCTTCCTCTCCGCAGTGGTAGCCCCTGGAGGGCAGGACCTGGGTCATACACATCTTTGCACCTCTAGTATCTATTAGATTCTGTGACACCAAGTGGGTTGATGCTTAATACATACTGTTTAAAACAAGTGCATGCATTTGAAATGATACTGACAATGATATTCTCCAATATTGATAAGCTGCTAGAATCACCATCTACAACACATATAATACAGGCTGGCATACCGTAGTTGCTTACTACATGTTTAATAACAACTAACATTTATTGTATGTTTCCTATGAGTCAGGCATTATGCTGCAACTTTATAAGCAAACATGCCCTCTGAGGAGGTAACTATTTTTATCCCTATTTTGGACTTGAGAAAATGGAGGCAGAGTTTGCTTAAATCACTTGCCCAAAGTCACCCGGATTGATGTCTTTGGTCAGCTTCTTTCTTTTCCCAATTCCTTCCTGGGGTAGCTTGCTGTTCTAAAGCAGGGATGCCCTTCACTTTTTGGCCCGAGTCCCTGAACAAATCCACTGAGGCTACTCCCTGAGGAAATATATGAGTTCTCAGCTTAGGGGCTTGTGAGGATCAAAGGACAGAATGCACATGAATGTCTTTTCAAAAATAGAAGTCACTGTGGCAAGTGTGCAAAATAATCAGGTTTGGAGAATGATCATTCCTTTACTCAAATGCTGCTGCAGATTCAGGGGATCTGCTTGCCTACTTGGCCTACAGTGGGCATGATTTGGGATTTCTCCAGGTGGAGCTGTACCTGAGGCCCACCAACCTGCCTGCCAGAGCAACGCCTGAAGGCAGGAGTAGAAGGTCAGCTCTAAATGGGCAATGCGGAAGTACCCAGTGTGGAGGCTGGTTGTCACAGTGATTTCATTTTCCAAACAAACAGGAGGATGTCATGAGGGGTTGGACAAAACAGCTCTTAAGTCACAGCTTCACCGAGTAGTTATGTGGTGGAGGAAAGACACATGGGATTTCACAAGTAAAGTCAACCTGAGGCCCCGACCAGCTAAGTGTCTGCGTTTTTGGGGACCATCTCTCTAGCATGTGGCCAAAAGAAATGATGCCAAGGTGCCCAACCTCAAGTCCATACTTTATTTGAATAAAAAAGTCTCTAATTGCTGAGGAAAGGTTTGGGAATGGCGGGGGGAGGGGGCGAAGCTTAAAAGAACGTTTTGTGTTGAGTTATGATGCTGCCAATGTCTCGTGGGTTGGACAGGGAGCTGCGTTCCTTCAGATTAGACATAACTGAGGGTTTTTTCTTCTTCTCTTTTAATAGCAAGGAAATACAAATCCTTCCCTCATGTCAGAGTTCTCAGCTCTTCAGACTTTTTGTACAATTTTCTTCATTCAGGAGTAACATTCAACCAAAAGAAAATCAGAAAAACTATAACCAGCCCCCAAAACCAAAAGAATTTAAAGGTATTGAATTTAGCTTTCTAATTTAATTTCTGAACTTTCTATTTTTTAATGAAAGAATTTTGGTGGCTATATAGAAAAAGCACATGTTTTTGTGATTACTAGGATGTTGTGGTTGGTATTTTCTGAAAATGCCACAGGGTTGCACCATGAGGGACAGTATGCATTCAGAGCAAACTCCACTCCTGATCCCCAAAGAGAAATGGCAGCAGGAAATCAAGCAAAGGAGTTAATTTTGCTTTTCACATGGAATAAAATAGATTCTGAACTGTAAAAATAAATTAAGAATGAAAAATACTTTCACTTAATCAATGTTTCGAGCCACCTTCTCCTAGCGTGCAAGCTTCTCTAGAGTACAAATCGTTGCTGGTTTGCCTTACCAGTGCACTCTCAGAGAACAAGTCATTAAAACTCAATCATTCAGGCAGGGATTAGACGAAAAGTCTAATACTTATGAATACCTAATACCTTTGCCTACTTATGAAGCAAGGGTTTGTTAAGCCATTCAGTCATATAACAAAATTGCAAGATGGCCTTGAACTATTTAAATGATCAAGGTAAGTATTATTGTGGCTGTACTAATCTGTATAAGATACAGTGATCACCATGTCATTCCTTTGATCACAGTGGGTTCCTCTTGCTGGGAGCATCCAATCAAAGTTTATCCCATGACAGGCAAAGCTTTCTGATCTGACCACACCTGACCTAGAGAGTCCTCCTACCCTGGCCTCCACAGGGACTTGCCATTCAAGTCAAAGCAGACCATGCCCAGGACTCATTTTCTTCCTTTTTTTTCCCAAACGTATCACACTGTTATTATTTAATTATCTTATTTGCTGTCCCCTCCTCTGCATCACTAGGAGACTGTAAACTCTATGGGCACGGGGGCCTATCTTTCTTGTTAGTCTTGTATTCCCAAGAATGGCTGCGTGAATGTGTGTGTATGTATATGTACATATGATGAAGAATGCACGTAATACTTGTTGAATGAGTACTGCATACATATATTCATATTTTTCCTCAAGCTGCTCCTTTCTATTCCCCATTTATGGAAATCCAACCAATTCCTCAAGGCTTAGGTATAATAGTACCGCCTTCATGAAGCATTCATATGCCACTTGGGTCAAAAAATGAACTGTCCTTCCTCTTCTTTACCGTCTAGTTTAGTGACTTGTGCTTATCTAACTGATTTTTTACTACATTTTCAAAATTATCCACAAGGCAGAATTTATCTACCAGATCTCAAAGAGCAATCTACAAAATGTTAATATCTTTCCCTTTGAACGATGTTCCAGAAGACAGGAAGGACGTGTGCCAGAGACAGAGATATGGAAGCATGTGGTACCTGTGTCCTGGGAACAGCGAGAAACGCCCAGTGGCTGTGGGGTGGGGCAAGACGAGTGTCCGGGAGCCAGAGAGATGAGGGAGAAGGGGGAGTCGGCAGTGTGAGGGGGCCTGGCGCCTCTGTGACTGGAAGGGCCACGTGGAAATCAGAAGGTCAGTGGGCAGCCTCTGGGAACACAGACTGGCCCCAGCTACCGGCCACCTCAGACCTCTCAGTGTGAGGGAGTGCACTGGTCAGCGACCTGCGTGGGCCTGGAAGCGGATCCTTTCCCTGGGCCTCCAGTAAGGAACGCAGCTCTGCGCACACCTTGACTTCAGCCTCATGAGACCCTAAACGGCCGATGACACTGGACCTCTGGCCTATAGAAATTTGTGTGGTTTTAAGCCACTATTTTATGGTAATTGTCTACAGCAGCACTGGAAAGCTAATACACATGTCATTATTTTTCTCATAACGGCATTTCCACGGCTGTGGTCAGTAGGCAAGCTGGTCTAGGAAAGAGGGGCTATGGAATAGTGCTGCAAACTCTTGCTGCAACAGACCTAATGCCAGGGGCCTGAGAGGCCCTGGCTTTCAAGCCTGCTGATAACGATGCCTACAACAGTGAACGTGCAGTTATCTTTGGGTGAGATATGCATTGTGTTACTTATCCACCATGACTGCACATCCTGACGCCTTATCTTTGTCATCAAGCACCAGTGTGGCCCAGAGGACTGCTGCCCCTTCCACGTGGGCATGCGTGTTCAGTGAGGGATTTAACTTCACCCAGTAAGAGCACGATTGAGAAGGAAAGCCCGCTCCTTAAAGAAAGAGACTTCTCTAGCAATCTGCAGTTTTGTATTTTCTATGCTTGAATATTTTATCCAAAGTGCAAGTGAAAGGAAATGAGCATTATTAATGCCCATGTGGTAAGCAGTGAGTGCAATGCTCTGGTGTGTATTCTGCTTTTACTTGGCTCTCATAAAACTCTGTGAGATAGGTATTAATAGCGTCATTTTTCAGATGAGGAAAAGGAGGATCAAAGAAGCTAACTTGTCCAAGGTCACGTTACTAGTAAGTGGGGGATTCAGCATCCAAATCTACACCTGAGAGACATTAACTCCACTGTTTGATTGCTCTACCAGGCTGCCTTGCAAGTTGCTGAATTTGTTCTTAAGCCAGTGCTTCTCAAAGCATATGCCAGGAACCCACCGTGGTCTGTGAGGATCACCCTTAGCAGTTAGCCCATTTGTAATACCAGTGCTCAGCAACACCTCAAGTTTTGGATAAGCTATAGAAACAATATGACATGGTCTCGATCCCACCCCCATACCTCGAATTTTATTTGCGTGAGTCAAAACAGCCTTACCTAAAATAAAGGTAAAAGCCACAGGACTATGTATAAACAAGTGCTGAACTGAAATCAAGGGTATTAGAGTAAAATCAAAAAAGCAGGAGATGATAGAATGATTAAGGAAATAAGTAGGTAAGATTTGGAAGCTGGATGGAAAAGGAGAGGACACTCCTGTGAAGGAAGCAATGTGGTGATTGGAACTCAGATGAAAGGCTAATTATATTTTCTGTAGGATAAGGAGGAAATTTAGGAGGACTCATAGCAAGGGAATATGCCAAGAATGAGCAGAAGACGAGGTGGGACCTGGGAGGGTAGATGATGGAGAGTCTTTTAAACCAGATAAAGATTGTTGAACTTGATGCAATTGGAATTGGTATTTTCTACATCTGGCATCGATTATTCATTTACCTACAGCTGCCTTCATACGTGTTCCATGAAAAACTACTGCATTCTTCTTTTTTCACTTCAGTAAATAATGCATTTATTTAGAGCTGTGAAGGAAGCTGGATGCAGTGGAGTTGGCGCTGAATTGACTATTGCCAAAAGGACCCCAAAATGAAAAGTGGAGTACAGAAGCCTTGATCTGGACCTAGAAGGCATAGTCTTGGCCTGGTGGGAGGTCAGCCACACAAGCGAAGTGTTTCGGGGGTCTAGTGACATCCCTGCTGCGGGGGGAGCTGATCTGCTGTGCTGGGCGAGCCACTTGAGAGAGCCACTACTCAGAGTCCTTGCCAGCATCAGGGAAGATACCAAGGAATGAGGTCTTCCCCTCTAAGGCCACTGGCACACATTTTCCTCTATTATAATCAATATCAATTGGAATTAGAAAAAATAATGGTGGAATGGCCAATGAGAAAATATTTCGGCTATTCGAGCAAACCTGTGATGTTTGTCCATGAAGACTGAGGAGATCTCCTGAGGCCTGTTCAAATGCCCATCTCAGACATGGATTTATTGGTTGAAGATGGATGGAAGAAAAAACAAACAGGATTGCTGCTTTTTGAAATGTGAATTATTGGCACCACCACCTTACCTTAGAAATACCCATAGGAACACTGGGAAAGGAAAATTAGTAAGCACAATGCAGGCCTTTGTGTCATAAGCCTCAAATTAAAATTAATAGTTCGCTCCTTCCCTTTCAGTACTTTCAGTCTGAATGTCAGCAGCACTGACCAACCACGGTAGCCACGGCTAACCTCTTTTAGGCTTTGTGTGTGTGCGTGTGTGTGCGTGTGTGTTAAGTGTGGGTGGTGTTTCTAACAGAAACTGGCTGGTTACAGTTTACACAGTCAGGGTAGGGTTAAGAATCTCAAATTTTGCCAAACTTATTTGCATCTCTTCTTGTTCAGACCTGAGAAGAAACACTTAATACCCAGTGACTCTCGGGGAAATTTTTTGGCAACTATCTTCAGCCCTGACTAATTTGTCCCTTCCCAGTTCCCATCCTGGCGCTAGAAATCTCAGGGTGATTTTACTTAAATAGAGCAGCCTGAAAATCTGGAAGGTTTTCATGCCCAGTTGCTACCACATTTATTTTTTAAATGTATTCACCACTTTGGGCAGTGACACAGAATGCAGAAGGAAAGGTTTTCATGGACACTTCTGGGAAGGTACTTAAGAGAAAACTGAAAAGCCCAGACAACCGAAGTGGTGGTCAGGAGAAATGAAGAAGAGGGCAGAATGGTTGGAGGGGAGATTGGATCTGCTTTCCCTAGCGCCTGCTGGGAGGGCTGGGGGGAAAGGCAGAGGGAAAGGGACGGAACTGAGCGGTCCCCACAGGCTGGAGACCGGCATTTATATCACAGCCGTTATTTCTAGTTGGCGGGTTATGAGGGATTTTCTTTTTTCCTACATGTACTTTTCTAAATTTTCCTCATTTTCTTCATTGCCAGGTGTTTTTACGATGAAAAAAAGAAACAATAAATGTTTTTCCAAATAATCATTTGCTTTCTGCTTCTGGGTGGAGAGTCCAATTTTATTGTTTGTTGTTGTTATTGGGACCCCAGAGGGAAAAATAGCACTTAGCCCTGAAGGGGTTCGCAATTTGTGGGACTATGGCACTTCTATTGAGGGATGGCAAGTTGACCCTTACGTATTTATAGTCTCAACGTCGCTCAGTACTCTGTCTTACACATCTTTAGGCACTTGATACTTTAAACTATAAGAAAAACCTCTTTGGCCTGTTGGCCTTATCTGGAATATAAGGCATGACAAACTGGTTCAGAACCATAGTCCTTCCAGCCCAAATCCCAATTCCTGGTGGATGTTCAAAAGGGGACAAGGCCTTCCCTCCAACAGCTTCCCACACTTTTGAGGTGTAGCCCAAATCCCTATATCTTCCTTAATGATTTGTTCCATTCTGTCATATAGGAATCCTGTTTTAATTTTTAGTTTATATCATCCTTAAGGTGCAAGTTTTTGTATGTTTATTACTCTATGTGTGAAGTGCTTCAAATTGTATATAAAGTCTTTCTTTAAAAAAAAAAACACAAAGTTTTAATTATTAGTTTTAGTATTTTGTGATTTTAGAGTCAGAGCATTCTTCTCCATTTGGGTCCCCTTTGTGATTCTCAGGACATCTATGCTAGGTACCTGAGCTCTGGTCCCCAGGTGGGACAGGGGTTAGGCACAGAGACTGAAGTCACATCATGGCCTTGGCTAAACCTGGATCCCAAAAGCTCCCTTTACATGAAAGCTACTTTTAGCAAAGACCAAGTTGCCTATTAGCTAGTGACTTATTCTGGGCTCTACTATCTATTTAATCTATTGGGCAAGGGTTCTTTAGGAAGATCTCAGGAACTCATTCACACCACTGACGTTATGGGAAGAAAGGGGGTGGTGATGGTCAAAGTCAGGAAAGCCAGGATCCAGCACTGTGGGCAAAACTGGCTGGGGGTCTTTGAACAAAGACTTTAACACTCTGGGTTTTGATTTTCTGTGTCTGTCAAAAGGGAAAACACCACCTATGCTGCCTACCTCGCTGGATTCTGATGATCAAATGCAAGTAAGAAAATGTGCTTTGTAAGACACAGCACCCTACTCAGCTGTAAGGGATGACTGTGCAGCCTCAGGGAAAGCTTTCCAGCTCCCTATTCCCTCAGCTCTGCCCTGACTTACTACCCTCCCTCTCCCAGCCCTCCACAGTAGAGACCACCCCAGCAGCAGCAGCTCTGGAGGCATGCCCACACTACCCTGCCGATCTGCTCTTCATGCCTCCTTCTTTCTATCCAACGTGTTCAGAAAGCTTATGTAATAGGTTTTAACATCAACGTGCTCTTACAACATGCCATTTGTTACTGTGAGCTATTTTTTTATTTTCCTGTAGAATGGGTTTTTATTTCTAGTCATTAAACTCATGGACTCCCCTTATTCTCTTTAATTGCTTTATATATGTGTTTCCATCTCTTGCCTCCTGGTGGGTTTACTGGGTCTTTAATAAACAGGCATCTTTCCTGGACTTCGTCATTTCACCCAGCATCTAGAACAGAACACAACACTCTTCACGTGGGGCTGACATTGAAGACGGTTCCTCCAGGACGCAATCTCACATCCCCCGCACGGCAGCTGTGCCTCTTCAAAATCCGCCCCTACTCGACAGCTAAGTTCAGTCTAGCCAGGTGCCTCCCTGTGCCCCCACATATGCCCACCTTGCTACCTTAAGCCCTGCTGCTGCCCCCCTCATTTGCCGGGCACCCACTCTCCAAGGTTCAGCTCCAGGGTCTTATCTTTTCATGAGCACTGGTATCCCTCCTAATCCTGGATCCCGGCAGCCCCCTTTATCAGCTACTGTTTCAGCACAGATAAAACACGGTGTATGTTTAGTCTCATGTTGTTTTATGTATGTTAGCTTAGTCTCCTGTGCATAGCATAAGGAACTTGAGGACAGGAGCTCTTCCTTGCTTTCTTTTTTTTCCCTTCTGGTCTCCCCGATTGTCTCTGGAACATACTATCTATTCAGTCATCAGAGAGTAAACAACCATTTTTGAGAGTGTAAGCCATTTGTGCACCAGCATATATATTTTATCGCACAAAATAGTAAAAGGCTCCAGAAGACGAACAACCGGTCTTTGGTCTATAGTCCTGCACACAGAGTAAATGCTCATTAAAAAGATCCACTTATAGATCTGGGGAAACCTGGACTGTCTTCCCCAGTGGCAGAGCTGGCACCCATTGCATGAGAGAGAAGAGTTTTCAAATAGCCATTTCCATGATCAAACACCAAGTGCCTATGTCTGTGGGGCAGGCAGGGTAGCTGGCCTGCAGTCTTTTTCTTCTTTTCAAATCTTCAACCAGTAGCTTATCTGTGCATGGCCTTCTGTGGAGGCAGAATGGCTAGTGTAAGGGATGCTAGCATTGTTCTCAAGACGGCTGGCATGGGGGAAATTAGATTAAGCACTACAAAGAATGAGTGTATAACTTCCCATCAAGGGCTGACTTCAGAATAAACAAAATCTCCTAGAAGCTGGAGCAATGAGAGAACCACAACAAAGTTTTCTCTTTCAAGCTAATGGTCTACACCAGCCACTCCCATTTTCTCATCATCCACTTTTCATTCACTCCTTACCATCTGGCTTTTGCACACAGCCCGCCAAGCCTTAAACCTCTGAGGCACCCCATAAACAATTGTTAACGTTTCAGCTTTTTTCATGACCACCAATTCATTTATACATACTCTCAACTATTCTCATCTCCCATGAACTCTCTGCAGCTTTGGGCCTTAGTGGCCACCTCCTTCTTTTTAAATTTCCCTTCAAATTCTTCCCTGTCCTTATTCAAGTGGGTCCCAATGTCCTCTCTTTCCATACTCTTTCTCCTTTGTACCCTATAATTCTCTCCTTTATTGAAACTTGACCTCCATCTCCGTATAGCATTGCCCACTGCTGTTCAACAACGCAAGTCCTCACACACCAGATTCTCCTTCTGACTCTTGTAATTTTGTTCACGTGCCACCACTCTTCCAGTTGCGTTGGGTTAAAATATTAGAATCATCTTTGACTTTACCCAAGAAGGAATGAGATGAATCAAGGATAACATTTTTTTGCCTTAAGCACCTGGGTAGATAATGGTGCCCTTACAATGCTTATGACCTGGGGGATAGAGTAGTGGGCACCCTCCAAGCAAGCATATGGACAGCTACAATATAGTATGAAGGAGGCAGGCATGTGGGGAGGTTGTCCAACCCAAACTAGGGGGAGGGAATGGTCAGGGAAGACAGACCAAGTATAATTTTGTCATTTCATGATGCTTGCCTGTTTAAAAGTGGCTTCCCATTGCTCAAGCCCAAGCCCCAGAGCATGGGAAAAAGACCCTTCAATCCAGGACCACAACATTCTTTTCTCAACTTCTTTGACATGATTCCCCAACTGCAGACCCTATCTTAGTAAAACTGGACTAAACACCATTTCCCAAATGTTTCTTGGGTATTTTCACCTAAATACCTTTGTTTACATGGCTCCTTTTCTATGATGTGCTCCCCACCCCTCCTCCCATTTACATCCTCTGAAAGCCTCTCCCATTCATCAAGACCTACCTCAAATGCTAAGTATTATAAAGAAGTGTTTCCTGGACCCACCGTTCTACTCCCATTGATGTGAGGTGGCTCACCCTCGTTTGGACAGCCCGAGTACTTTCTGTATGACACCTGATGGTCCTTACTGTCTGCCTTAAAGCAGGAAGAGTTGCATGCTTGTTTCCTCTCCTAGTCACAGAGGAGTCTACTGGATTATAAGCTTTTTGAGAGCAAAAGCATTGTGTGACTCACTTTTGAATCTCTACTTGGGACAGCACTAAGCCTTCCACATATATAATTGTTAAATTTTCTCTTGTCTTCATCATTTCCTCTTAACTTTGGCCAATTTGCATTAACTGCTGTACTGGTAAAAGCCTAGGCCACAGTTCTACCAACCATTTGGCCTCATTACTTGCTCATTTATAGGGTAAAGAGATGTTTTTCTGGAGGTACCTTCCAAAGGTGTCTTCCTTATCTATGCCCCATGAAAGGCCAGCTATTGGAAGGCATGCACTGCTGATTTCTCTAGCCAAGAAAGTCTCCATGTTGTACCAAAGCCAAGTCTGTCTAAATTGTAACTTCTCTGCACCCACACCTGAATCTGCATAATTCCTCAATCCCACAGAGGTCTAAATAAAACCTTCCAACAGGACAGGGGAACGTTTGCCAACTGTGGGAAGATAAATGGCCCAGAGACTTCATGCTCCAAGGGCAGAATTGCTCAATTTCTGACTTCAATGTAGCAAATGAGATGCTGTGAGTCTAAGGATTTTTTTTTTCTTTCTTTTTTCATTGCCAGAAAGTTATGGGTCACAATATTTAATTTGATTAATTCCTGGTTTCCAAAAAGAAACCTTAGAAGGAACCTTGGGAGGCTCAATAAAATAAGTATGTGCAATTGTTAAGACAGGAAAGGAAAAAAAATGACTTCCATCAGAGCCCACAAAGATCATTTCCAGTCCCAAATATAGGTCCCCAGAGATAGCCTGGAAACCAAATTATTGTCAGAGAGATGCTTACCTTTTACAACAGCTCACAGCAAAAGAAAACATACAGCTTAACATCTCTCCCACGGCTCACCTTTCTGTTTTTTTTCTTCTTCTTCTTTCTTTTATTCTCTCTCCATTTTCCTCTCCCTGATGTTAAATTTCCCCATCTGAGCTCTACAACCAATTAGCTATGTATCATTGGATGAGTCACTTGACCTTCTTAAGCCTCAGTATGCTCATCAGCAAAATGTGGTGTGTTTATACTACATTATTAAGATTCTTTTCATTTTGATTCTAAATATAAAGGCTCCCTGCCTCTAAACAATTGGTCATATTAATGCTCTAAACTATTTGTTTCTATGATGATGACTGTGGTTTCAGCCTGCACAAGAAGCAACCTAATGTGTGAGTGGGAGTCAGGTATGAGGAGTTCCCTCTCTCCATAAGTGGAGACCAAATGGCTAAGAGAAGTGGCTGGAGCCAAAGACAAAGAGGGTGAGCCACTTAGACTAACACATGTTCCAGAGGGATCTGGTCTGAAACTTCACTGGACAGCTAATTATTTGGCCAATCTTGCCCAGTGGCTTGGACATCTCTTCCTAACTGCCCAAACTGTGTGTGTGTATGTGTGTTCACATTCAAATTCCATTGTATGCATTTGAGACTTTTAGATTTCTAGAATATCAGTCCTGGTCATAACCTTTACTTTACTGTCATAGTCTAACTTGGGAAAACTGAAAATCAAAAAGACGAAGAGTGGGAGCACATGTGGCTCAGTGGTTGAGTGCCTGCTTCCCATATATAAGGTCCTGGGTTCAATCCCTAGCTCTGGTACATCCCTCCACCCCCCCAAAAAAAAGACGAAGAGGTTGTTCAGCTGGTTAGCGTGTAGCGTGGAGTAGTACATTTAATCCTACAAAACCGCACAGCAGCCATTAACTAATTAATCTTTCATTTCCTCCCACAGGATGACCCAGAATTCAACTTGGATTAAGACTACAATTTATCAGCTTTCCATTTTTTAACTTTTTTTTTTTTCTGGTTCAACGTTCTCCCCCCGTGAGTCCTCTTCTCCCTTCTCTTCCATTTTTAGAAAACTTTCCTCACACATGTTTCTTTTGTGTAGTTTTCAAGACATTTCACCCATGTGGCTAATTCCCTCATCTGGATGACTGCTTGGATGAGGTTTTTGTATTATTTTTGGCTTGAGCATCCATTTCCTGCTAGTGAGCGGCAGCAGCAATTGCCTCCCAAATGCCCCACAGCGCTGATAAGAGCAGCTGGCAGAGGGCAAGACAGAAGCCACAAGGAGAGGTGGAGTTGAATACGCTCATGAGAATCCAGCTTCCTACATGGCAGGAGTCCGACATCTGGGAGGTGAGTGCAGGATTAATTCACAGCATCTATTCATCATGAGGAAAGCACTTGCTATGTAGGGACTCAGGATGACTATCTTGCCTAATAGCAGCCTTGGACTAAGAGGTAGCACATGTAAAGTTACTCTGTTCATGGTTTCTCCATTAGCGGATGGGAGCCTGGACAGCAATGGTCAGGATGCCCAAAGTGCCTGGCAGAATTTTAGGTCAAAGCATGCAAAGACTGTTTCCAATTGGCCTGAACAGGAAGAATATCGCTTACTCTAGAGCTCTCTTGTGTTACCTGACGAGAACTTGGCTTCCAGGACAGGTGGCATTATTCTGAGTATATGTTGTTAACTCTGGACCAGTTTGCTCTTCTGGGAATCTGCTGCATATCAGCATGGGAGAGATGGTGATGCCTTGTGGTAGGGGAGGCTCAAATGTGGGCGGATCAGGTTTCTTCTAATCCTGAGAGTCTGCGTATTGTCCCTTCTCACTATCCATTCTGTGGTCCCAAGCAAGCACTTTAATAAATGGATATTTAGCAGTTGGTATTTATTTAACAAATAGGCCAACAGAGCCATTGCCTTCTGAAACCAAAGAAACTAGAAGAGGTAAAATTCCAATAAATGGTAAGGCGTCCATACAACTTCTAAGCTTTAGGTGTGTTGTAAGGGGGTTAACAAGACAATGCAGTCATCTGCTGGGCTAGGGGATTGGAGAATGAACAATTTTCCAAGTGAGAAAGAGGAAATGGAGTGTGCAACTGCTGCTACTGCTAAATGGGGTCTCTAATTCCTCTCTCTATAATGGTAATGACTTACATTTATGTGATGCTTTTCATCGGCTCTGATCCCAGAGAACAAAGTCCCCTTTTGATTCAACTCCTAAAGCTGGTCCTCCAGGTTAAAGTATGACACCTACATTTGTGTCATACCTATTTTAAAGACGAATAGCTCATGTGAAATGGACACTCATCTAGATGCTAGCAGAATGAAAAGGTGGGAGGGAGAGAAGGATATGGGAAGGGCCAATGCTTATTTCCTACCAGGACCCTCACCTCACCTAGATCCAGGTGGTACATACATGTCCATTTAGCTAAAGTGTCCCCCCCCCCCCAAATCTTAGTGCTTTCAGTAACTACAGTCTAATCTGGTCTGATTCTCAACTTTTGGGGGCTTGAAACCTCAAGAAGCATATCACTTTAAGGTGAACACTCCTAGGGAGTCTTGACATACTCTGACATTAGGTTCCAAGTGTTGCTAAAAACATTTTTCCCTGATGTTTGGGAGGGTTAAGAAATACAGAGGTAGCATTTGGGGATGTAGGAAAGGAGAGGCCAAGTCTTGGAAGGGAGGGGGATGACAGAGAATCCGGTCTGTTCAAGTAAGATATTCAACAAGATGTGCAGGGACGTCAGGCCTAGCTTATATATAAATAGAAGCCACCAACAATTATGATTCACTAAGTATTGGGGAAAAATAAACTTACATAATACAGAGATAGGCACCAAGCATTGGCAAAAAGACTCAGAGAACTGGATTTCTTTAAGTACATAGGTGGAAGCCCTATCTGTGTAGATATTTCCAGGCTGATATTTAGAAAAGCTTAGGCCATAAGGAATTCTTCTTCAGTAGCTAGCGGTTGAGTAAAGGGATGTCTTCTTCCTTTAATTACTCTATTCTGTAATCATCACATAATCCCTGCAGATGCTATGGGGAATGACATGCTTCAGATGAAGCATGGTGGGGGAATAGAGAAGTACTAGGCCCCAGGACTTGCATTCTAGACTTGGCCTCAAGTACCTGGGTGGCCTAGCTGTAATGAGGTGGGAAAAGCCCTGGGCTCATGATCAAAAGTGACTGATTTCTGAAGCTGGGCAGGTCACTTGATCTCTTTGAGCTCCATGTCCTGATCTATAAAATAGGATGAAAACACCTGTCTTCCAGTACTGCAGGAAGGATGTTATGAAGAAACATGTTTGAAATGTCTTTAAGAACTGACATCTTACCTGCTACAGGCAGGTAAGAGGTCTGGCCCGAGCCCTCAAGTTACAGATGGGCAAGCAGCACCCCAAAGAAGTGGAATGCCATGCCTAAGGCCACCCAGTTCTCAGCAGAGTTGAGCCCAGTACCCAGTACCCAGTCCTGAAGGCTGAATCCATCGTTCTCTTGTACAACTGTCATCTTGCTAACTCCTTTCCACTTCCTGTGGCTGATTAAAGAGCAGATGAAAGGATGAGACAGAGAGAAGTGCGAATAAATTGATGAGTGCCTTGTGAATGGAAAGGCACGGAAAGCTAGATAGCCAGGGTGGGCAGACACACACACTTACCAGAGAGGAACCCTGCCTGGGAAACTTTGTGAAGTCAACCAGCACCCAGCAATACAGTCTGACCACAGGCAAACTCCAGAAAGAATGCCCAGAAACCTGATGTGCTACAACTGCTGGTTTCCTGCTTCTCAGGTCTGTTAAGTTAGGAGTCTTGCTCATAAGTTCTTAAAATAATACACCACCATTTTTCTCCCACTAAATAATCCCAAGAAAATACAAAAATAAGAACACTTGCAGTCTATGGTTAGTTTAGGTCCTGTGGACCAACGCCATCACAATGAAAGAGAAATCAACAGTATTTCTCCTGTTTAAATTTACTCAAGCTCCACTTGTCCAGGGGGCTTAACCTGAGATCTGCACAAAACCAGACACATTCTACAGATTGATGATGAGAAACAGAGAGACCCAGATGGGCACATCCACGTTGGGCAGACACAAAGTGTGGGCCACTTATCACTGTCAGCAAATGCAGGAGACACAACCGATCATTGGTCTCTTCATCAGAAGGAAGAACAAGGAGAACATCCACCACGACAACAACTCATGAGCTAGTGGCAGTCTGGGCAATGCCGAAATGGCTTCTTACTCATAATTGCATTTCTTCCCGAAATCTGCTGGCCTAGAAAATGTCTCTAATCCCTCCTGAATAGGCTGTTCTTGCCTTGACTAATTATGGACTCCTTTGGGAGGGAGATAACAATCAAGGAGTGCACATCATAAGCAGGGGTGAAACACTATACCCAAACCTTGAACTTGAGTGATCAGTCCTTTAAAGCCAGGCTGCGGCCAGAGGCTTTTCTTATTATTTGGGGAGCAGAGGGAGTAGGGGAAATTATATTAGCTTCCCCAACCCCTAGTAATGGGGTTTCTAATATTTTCCTGGTAAATAACAGCCCTGTCATCTATGTAGGTATGGGCAGTGACAAAAGGGATACTTATCCACAAGTCTGGAGCTCCCATGGTAGGGAAGGTTTTGTGTGGGTGGGTAGGTTAGCAAGGAAATTCTGCCAGCGACTACCAAGGAATGGGGTTCTTTTTAGCAGCAGGCAACACTTCGGTTTAGACACTGATAGACAAAATCCCATTCCCAGTAGACATGCCAAGACTCAGTGCTATGGTGCTGGGCAGGCAGCATGCATGCTTGGCTCCCAGGAAGCCCTTCCCTTAGTGCAAGGACATGATGAGTATCAGAAGAGAGTCAGGGCTTCACTTTGGGGGCCAGCCCCGGACTGTGGACAAAGAGAGGACCATGTGGGCTGGGGCTGGGGCGCCATGATCAGAGTTCAAGTCTGATTGGTCATCAGCTTCCAAAGACCCTGCTCTGGACCACTCAACTAGAATCTATGACTTCTGGTGACAGAATCAGATCAATTAGATATTAATTCCCTTCCAGCTGCGGCCTTCTGGAGATCTTGTTGGTAGTCCTAGTGAGTTATCTTAGAAGCGTTATCCAACAAGCCAACTATACCATCAGATCTAATAAGGAACTAAGAATAGCATCTTTAGTAAAAAGAATAAATGCAGTGGGAATGGTTGTAATCTGGGCATTTTAGAGCTACCTCTGAGTACACGGTTTCTTGGGCAATGGCTCCAGGAAATATCAAGTAACAATGATTAAAATGAGCAAGAAACTCAAATGTGCAAGAAGATCCATTTTCATTGATGCCTACCTCTTTGCAAATTAGTGAACGCAACGTGCCAGAGATAGTCAGCTATGGAAGTACAAAGCCCAGCAATTATAAGACAGTCCAAATATGAAGAAAAACAAGGCCTTACCTGGAGATATGGAGGAGTCATAAGAACTTCTCTCCTTGCGGTTTAGCTTGAAGGCTTGGATGTCCTTTTCCCTGTACGTCCCAAAGCCTTCATAGCTCCTCCGTTTACTCCCACTCATATCACTGTCCCACTTGTCGTTCGAAGGGTTCATATCACTGAACACGTCCAGACTCTCCGATCTCGTGCCAACGTCCCCACCACTGCCAGAGTACCTCTTAGAGCAGGAATCTGCAGGTTCACTGCCCAAGTCACCTTTATCCTTGGTCTGCGTCCAATGCTGGGCATCAGAGAGTGACAACGTAGACAGGGTGTCCACCTCAAAGTTGCTCTTAGCGGCTTTGTGGCTGGCTTCACTGTGCGGGTGCTTCTGCTTCTCCTTATGTTTGTTCTTCTCACTCACCAGCGGGAGCTCTTTGTCTGTGCTACTCAGCCGCTCACCCAGGATGTGGCTGGAGAAGGCCGTGGCTTTGCCTGCAAAGAGACCACTCAGGTTGTCGTGGGTCCCCAGGATCCGGTCCTCCTTGTGCTTATGCTTGTGTTTGTGTTTCCTCTTGTGGAGTCGACCACCGGACAGACTGGTGCTGCCCACCTTGGGAGGATTCAGGGACGGCTGAATGTCACTGAGGCCCATGCCAACAGGTCCCTGGAGGTGCACCCCATGCTTTGCTTTATGCTTCGCCGCACCAGACATCTTCACGTGGGCGCTTGTGTGGAACTGAGGTGGTGGCACAGATGGCCTCATGAATGGAGAAGCTGCTCCGAGCGTGTGCGATAGATACAAAGGAGCTGGGTACTGACCGTAATAGCCAAGGTTCATCATAGGCATTGATGTGTAAGGCATTCCATAGGGTGCATAGTAACTTCCACTGGGAATAGGGTAGCTGAACCCTTGTAAAAAAGGCACCTTTGTCATGGTGTCATTGGTTTTTGCAGGCCTACCACGCTTCTTCTTTGACTTCAAGTCTGAAGTCCTACGAAGATAGAGCAACGGGTCATACTGGATATATGGCACCGGGTAATAGTGATCAAAGTTAATCCGAAAAATGCTGGGATATGGATTCTCATGGTAAAACGTGTAACTCCGGTGGGAGATTCTGAACACTTGGAACTTGGTGATGAGCTCTTCCAGGTCTGCCAGAAACTGGAGATCATCGCGGTTTTGCAGGCTTTTCCGTTTCCTCTTGTGCTTTGGCTTCTTGAGGCTTTCATGGACCAGAAAGTTGTCCACAATGAGATGCTTCTGCCGATGGCCATGCCGGTTCTTTGTGCTGGTGTCAGACGGAATGGCCTCCGGGTTGTCCAGGGAGCAGAAATCAAAAGAGTACCTCCGTCGGGATTCTGAACTCTTCTCTGCCTGGTCAGACGTGCTGTTGTTGTCTGTCCCAATGCCACTGTCACTCGGGATTGTCTCCTCACTGTGCGACTCGCTCACAGGTGACAGTGTTATTTCCTTTAGGGACCCAATCTCGCAAAGGTGTGAAGGTGAGTTGGCCATCAGCCTAGGTGGAGACAGCTTCCAGGTTCCACTATGTATTCCCTTTTGGGTTTTGGTTGGAAGAGCACTGATGGGCTGGAGATTTGGCATAGTTTTCAACTCTGAAAAATTGGTTTCAGTGCTGGCAGGGCTCAGGTTGCCATTTGACCCACCTAACTGGGTTGAAAGTGGGTGCATAGCTGCTGGTGAAGACGCCACGAGTGACTGAAAGTTGGAAGGCACGGCTGGAACATCCGGCTGGCTCGAAACAGGCCTCGGGTGCTTGATGGCTGTTTTGGGTTCTTCGGATGGGGGAGGCAGCTCAGCTCTCGGCTTCCTGCCCCTCTTCTTGCCAATGTAGATAGTTCCCCTCTTGCTGACATTAATCTGCTTGCCCAGTTTGCTCTCGATTGCTGCTGCCCCAGGGCTGGTCTCAGGCGGAGCTTTCACCTTCAGAGCAATGTTGCTGGAGCAGGACAAGATCTGGTTCAAGATATTTTTCCTCTTGAGTGTCTTCATCTTATTGATAGTTTTGATGGTCTTCTTATCCAACACACCAAGCTTTCCAACTTTTTTGTGAAATTTCATCTCACTCATGGGTTTGTCCTCTCCTGGCACTAGTTGGGCCAACTTAGCTAAGTTGCGTCGTCTCTTTCTTTTCTTGGTGCCAGGAAACTCCCGGCTGATTGGACTGACTGGGCTGGTGGAAGTACCCTCATGTATCGTCTCAACTGTGAGCAAAGGCTGCTTCTTTGGTCGTCCCCGCTTCTTTTTGACTGGTGTGATCACAGTAAGACTGTCTGTGTTGGTGTACAGAGGGCTGGATGGGGTGATGGGATATGCAGACGGGGGTTCCACCATCAGTTTATCGGAGGTGGCCATGACTGCCTCCCGGAGTATACTGGTAGGCTTTGGTTTGCTGCACGTCCACCTCCGTTTTGCAGCAAATTTTGGATGTTGGATCTCTGGCAGCTTTCTTGATGGGGAGTGATCTGTGCATGTTGGTGGCGCCATGACCATGGGTGGCTTCCGCTGCTTAGACACACCTGTTGGGACAACTTTCTCAGTGTTTCCACCAGTCTCGAGACTAACTGAGGGGGCTTCGTTCTCTATCATCTTACCCAACTTAGGGACACGGGGATCTTTCTTATTTCCCTCTGGGTTAGAAAGGATCCTGTTGACCACTTCACTGCTCATAGAGATTCCAGAAGCCAGGGCTTTCTCTGGAATGATCTTTTCCATCACTGCTTTGATGGACTGTCTCTTTTTCCTTTTATGGCTAGTTGGATCTAGAGAGGGTGCCTTGATGGGAATTGTAATCCGGACATGACTTGAGTCACTTTCAGGATTACTGACAGAGCTCACATTCTGTCTGGCTGGTGATGCCTCTTGGGCATTATCTGCAGAGTAGGCTTCCCTTTTCCCTTCTGTGTGATCAAATGCTTTCTGGGCATTCTTGACCCAATCCAGGTCTGGGTTTGGTATGGTTTGACTTATCACATCTTTCTTACTGGATTTTTTCTTGCTGCCTATAGCAGGTGGCTCTGGGGGCTCCTTTGTACCTCCTCCCTCTTGATCCACCAAGGGCTGCAGCCCATTGCACTCGGCAGAGCTGCTGGGTGGGGCTGGTGAGCTGTGGTTGCTTGGGGATGGAACCATGCCTCCCAGGAGCAGATCTTTACTACCATTGGACAGCTGACTCCATGTGCTCCCTGCACTGCCTTTTTTACCCTGGGACTTTGCAAAGGAAGCCACGGGCTCAAGAGCTGAGATCTTGCTGGTGTTTGCAGTTTCTCTGCCAGACTCTGAACTGAGGAAGCAATTCTGAGTGGTGGGCCCACTGTCAGAGTTGGTGGACCAGTCCACGTGGTTCTGGCTGCTGCTTTTTTGCTGGTGCTTTGGTTTTAAGGTGTCACTGGTGAAGTCCTGTGGGAGGCCTGGGTCATAATGGAGAGTTGAGTGTTTCTGTGGCCGCTCATAAGCCTAAAGGTAGGTAGAGGTGGGAAGGGGAGAGAAAGAGACAAAGATGAGCACCTTGAAGCTATATAAAATTTATTGTCAAAAGACCTAGTTATTTGAGACATAGAAATAAGTAAAATAACTATATTAATAGCAGCCTTTAATTCCAGAGAGCTTTATGGAGGTTTTCTCAATCACAGTGGGAAAAAAAAACAACACTGTACTGGTTTTGAACATGAATAATGATGCTTTAATCACTGTCTTTCCACCTAAATAAGAGGGGGATCTATGTTGGTTTAATGTAATCTCAGAATAAGAATTGTTTAGAAAGAAGAGGAAACCCGATGCTTGAATTTTACAAATGAGGACACTGAAGCAGGAACAAAGAAGCATCCTGCCCAAGGTGGCAGAGCCCAGGGAGAATCTGAACTTCCTGACTGCTAGCGCTCATTTGCCTAACTCAGGATATGCCTCCTATTTCTTTCCCAGCTGCTCCTCAAATGCAGATCTTTTCCTTGCTTCCTTCTATTCCAGTTCATTTCTGCTTGCATTTTGCTCTAGCACCAGTTCTCTGCTCAAACAAGTGTTCATAAGGAATTACTGTAAACAAGTAACAAATAAATAAACTACAAGTTGAGGAATGAGGGTGAGATGTATAGAGACTGCGAGGGAGGAAGTGGGTCAGTCAGGGCTAAGAAGAAGAAATGAAAGGAGGAAAGAAACATGAGAGAAATACCCTGAGCCGAGGCTAGGATGTTGCTGTGTTTGGGGTTAGCACCCTATAAAGGATCTTTAAGCCATGTTTAGGTATTTATTGTTCTCTCAAGGAAACTGCTGGGTATTCTCAAAAGGAACTTTGAGGCTCCTGGATGTGCCAGTAAAAATCATTGATTGTCCTTCAAGATCCCTCCTCTGAACTCTGTCAGCTGAGACTTCCCCTACATTGACTCTCAGGGAATGTCTTCAGACTTCAGCACCTTCCTTGGGACTGACTCCGCAGTTAGGAAAGGCAGAACCTGGTGCTTGGGGCACAATATGATCAGTGTCATTAAAATCACAAAGGGAATAGGCAGGCGAACTCATCAAGTCTTGAGATATTAAAACTATTTTTAATATAGATATGCTCACATAGCTCCAGAAAGATTTTAAGTTATGTTACCGGTACAAAGAAGCATTCCTTCAGGCTTGTAAACTTACGGAATGGGATGCATTAACCTAAGATTTGTTGGTGAAGGAAACATATTAGTAAGTTGAAGAAAGCTTTGGACAATATCCCTGCTGAGAGGTATATGGTGATTGGCTTAGTGAGTTTATGCAACTTGAATCTGCACTATTTGTCTGTTCATCTGTCTTTGTATCTATTTATCATCTATCTTTTTTTCTATTTATCTTTCTACCAATCTCTATTTGTTACTGATGCTATAGAATTTATACTTTATTAGAAAATATTTTCACATTCCCTGTTAAGAATCAAAAGACAGATGGTAGAAAGCGTTTTGGGTAAAATTCAATGTAGTAATGCAACTAGGTTTCTTTCACACTCTTTCCCGGAATTCCTAGTGTTAATTTCTACCTTGCTGATTCCTTGTAAAATCATGTTTATACTTTCAATATTGGACTATTTTTTTAAAGTATCATGAGATAGTCTCCCAAGTCTATAAATGCCCAGAAGAAAAAGTACTTGTTTAATTTTTTCATCTTGGAATTTAGAGACACCTACCATCGTTAAAATACAGAGAACTAATTCGCCGCTTTAGTTTGTTTACTAGGTATTACTGGTATGGATATGGGTTGCTATTTCATTTTCAGCAAGGAAATGGAAATCTTATTTATATCCTCTATTGTTATATTAAATACCACTTATCTTTGCTAATTTGTCATTTATACTTTGGACTTTAGTTGGCACTATGTGTATATTCACAGGATGATGGAAGTTTTTACTCCTTAGGGTGAAAATACAATTTATTAATCATGCTAGGGCATTTTGCAGAGAAGTGAGTACTTATCAAAAGTTACAGTAGAACAAAAGGTATAAGTTATTATTTTGGACCCAGGCAAAACAGATAGTCACCCTCTTTCCTCCATCCCTATTTCCCAAACCCTGCCACTTCTTTATATTATTTATTTATTTTTAAAGCTTTATTTTTTATTTATTGTCTCATTGCTTCATTAATGCAAACCTGCCACTTCTTTAGTTCTGGAAAATGAAGCCCACTAAAGGGCTTCATGGTAAAGCCTGGTCCCTGGCTCCCACAAGTTTTTCTCTGTTGTTCTATCTTCTTATTCTTGGTGCCTATTGGAGCTCCCAATTAACTGCTTCTCCATGCTTTGATCTCAGCTCAATCTCAGGGTAGGCCCCTACCTAAGAGAAATAACCCTCTTATAAATTTTTATGAACCCATGGATCTCATCTTTGTGGCATGTAGACTATTAATTTTACTTTTGATTTGTGTGCTGATACACTTAATGTCTGTCTGCCTTTCTGGTCTGGATATACTGTCACAAGGGCACCAAGCACAGTGCCTGGCACACAGTAGGCACTCAATAAGCAATTACGGAATACAGGGACACACATTTTACTTTGATAATTTCATTTTATCAATCATGAGACTAATGACCTGTACATTGCAACATATTGTCTGAAAACAGTCAGCCCCACCAGCCTAATTTCTTATGCCATCCCTTCTGCATGTACTATTGTCTCCCATAAAGACATCTATTACAGTCCTTATAATGCAATGTGGCATTTATTTGTGTACTTTTCTGTCTCCCTATGCTAGACTGTAAATATTTTGAGGTCAGAAACAGTTTTATTTCTCTTCTTATCCCAAGTCCCCACCACAAAGCCAAGTACCCAAAAAGTTCTCTATGTTTGTTGAGTGAAAAAATAGAGAATGAATAAAGCGCCTATTACCCTGGTAAAATATGTAGCTCCACACAAAAGACAATAGGCTGTCAATCTTTTGTTTGATAATGGCTCATATTGAAATTGGAATACTGAAATGCATTAGGGGTGCTGAACAAAACATCCTTCCCAAATACTCAAGGGCTAAAAGTGCTTGTAAGGTAACTCCTCTTAATGTAATTTTTGCTATTAGTTCTCCCCCATCTCCTGTTAATTGTTTCACTTTCCAATTAATGCTGCTTTTGGGGAAGGCCATGTGCCTGTCTGGAGGGTGGATTTCACTCAAGTAATTGAGAAGTAGAGCCTGCTCACTTACACCCAGGGCAGCCCAGCTGAAAGGAAGGCAGTTAAGCAAGGTTCTCAGTGCTTCCATCTGGATCACTGCCTGCTCCCATTGTTCCTACCTTTTCAGCTGCAATTTGCCCTGCTGGGAAAACCTGGCAATCAAAGGGCAGGGTGGACAAAAGGGAAGCAGGACAAAGGATCAGGAGAAATGGCCAGGAAAGGGTGCTTTAAACCCTTCCCTCAGAAAAGCTGTAGAGAAGGGGAGACAATGGAGAAGCAGCAGCACTTTCTAAGATTTGGGGAGAACAAGGCTCGCCTCCTTGGCTGATGGCTATATCCTGTCGCATTTCACGAAATCCCATTTCTTCATCTGTCAGCCATGACATATTACATAATGGACAGTGAGGCTGTCCATTCCAGTATGTCCTTTGCTGAGAGCTAAGCGCTCACTCCACAGTGACAGAGATGGACATGGCAAAATGGCAAACAAGGCCTTATGCTGGGGCGAGATGGGAGAAGGGGAAGTACAGGTTGGGGACAGGATTCCAGGACTGGAGCCTGGGACTAGGGCTTCATTAGCCTGAGGAGCACCTGTCTCCCTCCTCTTTGGATTATGAGTTCTTTGGAGAAAAGACCCCAATTTTTTTAAGGTCTTTATACCAGCCTTGGCAGGGTTGTCTCCTAAAATGGCTAGCAAATGAGGGGGAGCCAATGATCTTCTACATTAGAAAGATTATTTGAGGAAAACTTTTAATCCCAAACTGAGCTCAGCATGTTTCTTCACCACCTTTACCTCTCGCCCCATAAATTGGTTGTGCCAGTCATTTTGAAGATGTTTTAGAAGACTCTCCATTATACACTGAGTCTAGACCAAATGTTGGTCTGTGAAATACCAGTTTAAAAAACACTAGAGAGCTTTGTTTCTTAAAGGATGTCTTTATGAAATCAAGACCTTCTGTAAGGAGAATTATTTTGTAAAGTAGATAACCATCCCTTCCCCCACAATTAATGCATCGATTATATAAATTTAAATTTTCCTTATAAAAAATTTATATAAATTTCCATATTAAAAACTTTATTTTTTATTGAGTTTTTAAAAGAAGCAAAAAATTATCATGAAAAAACTTGAAAATCCATAAAACTGGGAAGAAAACAAATCATCCAGGCTTATCTCAGGTTTACCTAAAGCAAGCTTTGTTGCAATGAGAGGAGAGGGTGAGCTGGGCTCAAGAAAAAGCTTATAACTCATCAAAAATCAAGCATGACTTTGTGGGAGATAAAATACTCTTTTGTGTCTGCCTTACCTACTACTGATAATGATAATTTAAATTTACTGTTTTTGCTATGTTTTGGTTTATATGAGCAGGAAAATATCCCTGGGTGTGAAGGAATGAGAGGAGCTTTAACTCTTAATTTGGTGCTTGGTACTTCTTGATCACTATATCAGAATCAGCTAAGGTGCTGGTTATTAATACAGATTCCTGGGCCCCTTTCCAGACCCACTAATTCACAATGTCTTAGGGGCAGACAAAGGAATGTGCATTTTAACATGCTCCATACATAATTCTTGTATATATTAAAGTTTCAAAACCACGGATATAATATTTTAACACCCTAATCCCTCTGGGGTGGGGCTGTTCTGTTGTTACTATGACATTCGCAGTACTTTTTGGTGGTAAATTTGCAGAGTAAATCACCATAGGCCTGTTAGGATATGCAATCTGGCAACACTGAGCATTCCTGCTTTGCTGTTTGAACTCCTTCTGATTTACAAAGTAAGAAACTCTAACATGGTCCCAAGGTGGACTGCCCATTTACTGTTAGGAGTTCCAAGTACATTGTGCAAGATGAAGCGGACAGAAGAGCCAAGGACATGGGTGGACGAAGGTATTGTCCTCATCAGAAGGGACCAGGCAGGTGGGTGGTCATGCCCTTTCTTGTTGGGATTTCTATTTCCTTTCCAACTCATCCAGGCCTATCCCCAGAGCTCAAGGAGATCTTGGCATTCCATCTGAGCTAGAAACAAGCGCTCAAACCTGAGTAAGAGCCAAGTGTGGAAGACAAAAAAATGCAACTGCATTGTGATTAAATTAGAGGTTCTCAACCCTGACTACACGTTAGAATCAACCAGGAAGTTTTGTAAAAAACACCATGCCTGGGACCTGACCCAGACCAATTTAATCAGTATGTCTTGAGATGGGACCTGAATAGCAGTGATGGTTTTCAAAGCTCTCAAGTGATCACAGTGAGCAGACAGAGTTAAGAACCACAGGATTATATCAAAGATAGGGATCTATAGGCAATGGATGGGGCATGAGAGAAGCTTCAGGCCATCCTTTCAATCCTCAATACCCCTCCCCCCAATTCAATAGAGAAGCCTAGCTTTATTCCATTTTACTTTTGGGGCTTCTGCAAAGGATTAGGGGTGAGGGTGGGGTCTGTCACTTAAAAAAAACCCAACAAAACAACTTTGTAAATTACCACTAGGGTACTTCTGAATAGGAGGAATGCATATGCAAGCTTCCATTGAACTGTACTAGGCCCATTTCATCCCTGCATTTGCTAATTGTAGGAATAGAAGAACGTCATTAAATAACCTGTTTGAACTATGGTTTTATGATCCTCTGATTCCATGGGACACAGAAAAGCTACCCAGTTCATCAATAGACAAAAAATTTCCAATTAAATACACAAAGTGAACCTGTCTTCATTTCCTGTCACATGGACTGCCCTGGCAGGTCACCTGAATGTGGTTTCCATAGTAACCATTCCTTATTTGCTATTTGGGGACCATAAATGATACTAAATCACTCCTTTTACTCCTCTACCATATGCCTCTTTGAGTACACAGTAATTCTGTACAATTGAAAATTATCAGTGACTTCTGGTTGGTTACAACCATGATGGAGTAATAGATATTATAATTAACCCCCTGGAAACAAATACAAAACTGTCTTCAGGCACTGGATGATAGACAACACAAGGCTGTGATTCTAGAGAGAAGAAAAACATGAAGCTCCACAGTATCTCTATTTTTCTGCCTGAGAGCACTTTCTAAACCAGTTCACAGGGGAGTGGAATCCAAACAGAAAGCTGTGATCTCACTGGGGAGAAGAAACAAAGGTCAGTGTTTGGAGTTCCTGAGGGGACTGGAATTTGGAGGACAGGGTACCTAAAAAGAGGGAACTATGCACAAAAATTACTCTGGAAACTTAATAGGGATCCCCTTACATATTTGGCTAAATTTTAACCTGGGCATGCACAGGGTAAGCCTCCATGAAGCCTGTCAGAGATCAGTTATTAAGGGGCTATAAGCTGAATGGAGAGTCCTGAGGTCACACAGTGCTGGGCAATGTTGGGTTTCTGATCAGCCAGAGGTGGGGAGCATTCATAAATATCCAAGGAATTCAGTTGGGATTCCAGAAAGAGTAGTAGTCCTTAAGAGTAGGGTTACTCTAGCCCCAGAATAAAAGTTCCTCTAGTCCCTCTCTAACAAAGTCTAAAAAGAATTCTCAGTAGTGTACAGCTGATCTGACAGTAAATTAACTGCTTGCCAGAAAAAAGCTCAGATATCTTTAAAGGAAAGCAAAATCCAGACTCTACATTATAGCATGCACAATATCCAGGAAACAATAAAAAATTATTAGAAAAGCAAAGAGGCTGGCAGATGTGGCCCATAACCAGGAGAATAGAAACAGAAATAGAAACTGTAAAACAGCTATTATGAATTTAAGGAAAATATAGGCATTGTTGATGAACATATGGGGAATCTCAGCTTAGAGATAGAAATTATACAAAAAAGAACCAAATGAAAATTTTATATTTGAAAAATACAATATCTGAAATGAAAAATTCACTGAATGGGTTTACCAGCTTAATGGATATTGCAGAAGAGAACTTCAGAGAATGTTAAGACAGGAGGATACAAATAAACCAAACTGAAAGATAGAGAGGAAAGAGAGATTGAAACACACACACATACACACACACACACACATAACAACCCAAAGCTTCAGCGACCCATGAGACAGTATCAAGTGGTCTAACATACATATAATTAGAACCCCAGGAGGAGACCTGAGTAAGAGCAGCACACACAAATCCACATATGTAAAACTCAACAAATCCCAAACAGAATAAATGCACAAAACCCCACATTTAGGCACATTATAAAACAAATTGATAAAAACCAAAGATAAAGAGAAAATTTTTAAGGCAGCTAGATAAATAAAACACAGTATTTACAGAGGGATAATGACAAAAATAATGCCTAACTTCTCAACAATAAAAATGCAAGTCAGGATACAATGAAATAATATGTTTAAAGTACTAGAAGTGAAAAACAGTCAACTCACATTTCTATATCCAGTGAAAACATCCTTTAAAAAGGAAGATAAAATAATGATATTTTCAAATAAATAAAAACAGGGAATTCATAGCTTACAGACCTGAGTTATAACTTGGAAAAGGAGGTTCTTTAGGCTAAAGAGAAATGATACCAGATGGAAAATCAGATCTACGTAGATGAATAAAGAGCAATAAAGAGCACTAGAAATAGTAAATATGTGAGTATATATTAAATACTTTTTTTCTTGTTCTTAAGATCTTTTAAAACAACTGACTGCTTAAAGCAAAAATAATAACAATGTATCATGGAGTTTATAACATACTATAAAATGTGCCACCACAGTAAAACAAGGAACAAGAGGGGATATACAGAAATACATGCTTGTAAGGTTCTTATATGTGAAGGAAAAAAAATATTAGTTCAAAAGGTGGACTGTGTTACTTTAATGGTATATATTGTAATCCCTAGAGCACCACTAAAAATTAAACAGAGTATATCTAAATGTCAATTAATCTAAAAGAGGGCATAAAAGGAGAAAAACAAATAAAGAAAGATGGGACAAATTTAAAACACACAGCATCATTCACCCAACAATATCAATAATTACATTAACAAAAAGGGCAGAGGTTTTCAAACTGAATTAAAAAGTAAGACAACCTTGTGCTGTATACAGGATCTATACTTTAAACATAAGGACACAGATATCTTAAAAGGATGAACAAATACATATCATACAAACACTAAACAAAAGTATGTTGGAGAGGCTAAATTAATATAAGGCAAAAGAGGCTTCAAGGTAGGGAGCATTACCAGAAGACAGAGATATTTCAAAATGATAAGAGAGTCAATTCAACAAGAAGAGGCATCAACTCTAAGTGTGTGTTGTATCTAAAAACAGAGCTTCAAGTCTATGAAGCAAAAGCTAACAAAATTAAAGGAGGAAATAGACAAATCCACCAAAGCTATTTTAACACTCTTCTCTGAGTAACTGCTACAACAAACTAACTAAAGACAAAGTAGTAAGGATACAGAAGAATTGATCAACTACCTTAACTAACCCAAATGAAAAATACCATCACCAACACCACAAAAGAAGTATGAATGACCAATAAGCATTTGCCAATGTTCTCAAACATCATTCGTCATCAGGGAAATACCAATTAAAACCACAATGAGATCCAACTATACACCCACTAGAATGGCTAAAATTAAAAAGACCTAAAACAACAAATGTTGGCCAGCATGTGGAGGAAGTGTAACTCTCATGCATTGCTGGAGGGAGTGTAAAATGGCATAACCTCTTTGGAAAATGTTTTAGCAATGTCCTTTAAAGCTAAACATACCCTATGACCTAGTAATTCCATTTCTATGTATTTACCCAAGGGAGATGAAAACATATATCCACAAAAAGATGTTTATAAAAACTTCATAGCAGCTTCATTCAGAGTAGTAAGCACCTGGAAACAGCCCAGGTGTCAATCAATAGGAGAAGAGATTAAGTAAGCAAAAAAGGGAAACAAACTATGGATACACTCCACAACATGGGTAAATCACACAAATGCAAAATTTTGCTTAATGGAAGAAGCTGGATCCCAAAAAGTACCTATGATCCCATTTGTATAAAGTCCCAGAACAGGCAAAACAAATCTATTATGATAGAAATCAGAATAGTGACTGTCTGGAGGGTACAGTGGGGTGGGGTGGGATGGAGATTGAGAAGGGGCATGAGGGAAGTTTCTAGGGGTAATGATCATATTTTGTATCTTGATAGGAGTGTGAGTTGCACAGCTATATTTATTTGTCAAAACTCATCAAAATGTATACCTCAGATCTATATGTTGCAGTGTATGTAAATATTACCTCAATTATATATTTTAAATATATAATTTAAAAAATGATCACTAAGAACTTCTTCCCTCCAAAACAAACACATACCCCCCCCCAACACACACACATCCCAAAGCCACTGGGCAGAAAGCAAGGACCTTCTCTTTCCAAGAAGCACGAGGGTGACCAGTAACTGCCTCATTGTGTCCCATCCCCCACTCCTCTCTTCTCTCTACAGGGACAGCTGACAGAGTTGGTCCTCAAGCAAGGGGGGCTGTGCAGACCCCATTCTCTCCTGGATCCCTGTCCAGAGCCAACAGGTAAAAAGGTGAACCCCGCCTACCATCCCAGCCACAAATCCACCTTCTTCTGAGGTAAGGAAGGACGCCTGACAAGAACCTGGCTCACAAATCAAAGTTAACGCTGCCCCGCCTCCCCTGTAAATCATGTGAGATCCATCTGGGTAACGACTCCTCCAGTGTAATTCCCTATTAAGAGCCTTTATCTGGAGAGATAAGCAGCTGGTTTCCGTGTCACTAATTGCTGTCTGCTGTGATTTTAAAACATCTGCACCATTGTGCTCTTCATTTTCATATTCTAATCACCCTGAAACTTGAAAAAGGTACATCATTGATTGTTTCTATGGGTTAATTAGTACACTGTCTCCTTGTAGAGACAATTTAGAGGCAGCCAGAACCTCAATCAGGAAGTTTGTTTTAAAAATTAATAACTTCGGCAGTGGCTGGAGGGACTGCCACTGGTGGGGGGAGCCTCCCTTTGTTATACTCCACAGAGGGAAGCCAAAAGAGACACAAGAGTGAGGAGTGGCAGCACGTGGGAAAGCGGGGACCCAGGACGCAGCTTGACCCCGAGTGGACCTGGCCACTGGGCTGCCCAACTCCTGCCTCCCACTAGCCTTCCTCTCTCTGCACAAATCCAATCTGGAAAGACTCTGGTAAGGACTGACCAAAACAGCTAGGGATGAGAGGGATTTGTCAAAGAAATGAGAGCCTGGAAGATCATTTCATATTTTAAAGTCTGTTTATTATTCTCCATACCCCTCCCCTCCTTAACTGCGGGGGTGGGGTGAGGTATGAAGGAGAGGGTTAAAGTATAGATAAAATAACTCTTTTATTGAAGGAAGTACTAATGGGTGTGTGGAACCAAACAGAAAGGTGAGGTCCAATCCCAGCACTCCTGAAGGTTAAATTGCACAAGATTCACCTGGGGATCTGATTCAGGCAGGCTGGGGCGGGGCTGATCCTACAAGTTCCCGGGTGATGCCCAGGCACTACCTTAGGAGATGTGCTGTTCTAGACCCTCTTTGTTCAAAGTCCTTTACCCGAGTCCTTCTGGGCACTAGTCCTGAAACCTGAGAAACAGCTGAGGGGCTGCACTGTGGTGGGGAGGTTTGGGCTCTGGTGCCCCAGGCCTGGGTCTGAAATCCAACTGGGCAGGTCACTTCACCTCATCTGTCAGCTTCTTCATCTATAAACTGCCAGCAGAGCCTATCTCAAAGGGGAGTGGAGAGGACCAAAAGTCCAATGTAAAGTACTTGATATGGGCCCCAGCCCACAGTAGACATTTAATAATATAAGCTATTTTTCTTAGGTATTTTTCAGTAAACTGCTTTTCTGAAAAGCAACATTTGGCAGAAATGGGGATGAGCAGAGACATGAACAAGGGAAAGCCTCATGTACTTGGACAGCAGTCTCAAAGAATTCATCTACTCTAGAGTCCTCTTGGTTACAGCCTCCCTCCAGCCCATCACAAGCCAATGTTCAGAACTCAAGATCTTCTTCCACAGTCTCCCTGGCAGCTGCTTTGCAATATTCAATCATGGGGAGCTCATGCACCAAATATAAAGTTCAACCTATTCGAATGTGCTTTCCTATTTTGAGCAGAAATTTGCCTGCCAGTGCATAGGTCTGGCGAGCAGGGGAGAAAAGAATCCCTGCATCTGTGGGCTTAGATCTGAGGACCAAATCTCTACAGCCAAGAGCTAATGTACCCCTGGGAGAGAGTTCCCAGGTACCCCTTCCCACAGCTGTCCTTAGCAGGCTTCAAGGGGCTTCCCCCGTGGGTCAGGAGATGAGCTCTTGTGTGGAAAAAAATGATAAAAACTGGGCTTCAGTTGTGTGATATAAAAATATAAAAACAGCCTCTCAGCAGAAGAGCTAGAAGCCAATTTAAGAAAATTGAAGGAGAGAGAGGGAAGGGTTGGGGTGGGAAGAGAGAAATTAGTGTGGAGCAGCAGGTGACCACTTAGGCAGGCCAGGGAGGGCTAATCAGAGTATAGCAGCATATCCACAGTCTTCCAGAAGGGACACATGACCTCCTGATTTGGCTGATCATGGGCAGAGAACCCGCTAACAGGGCCGCTGTCCCTCCCTCCCTCAGCAGGCTCGCCCCCCCTGACCAAGCCTCACAAACCCTCCAGCAGGGCGCCCCGGGGGATAGCGCAGAAACAAGGGCGCTGGTGGAGCCACTGAGCAACAATTGCCGACTGACTCTTAAGAAGAAATCTGACCCTTAAGAAGATGATTTCGGGGGCAATGTTCAGGTTTTAAACAATGGTTAGCTATTCTCCCTTAGGACTTTGTTCTTCATTCCACTTCCCACAAAAGGGAGAAAATAGAAAATGTTCTTGCCTCTTCTATGAGAATCAGTAGCAAAGGGTGATGAAGAGGCAAAGTTAGTGGGGTGGAGTATACATACAGGCCTCAGGGTCCTATCTATGAGAGATATTTACAAAACAAGTGCATTCAGAGGCAGGACTGGAATGGCAAGAAATCTGCAAAGCTTATCTTCTAAAGAATGTTGGATGGATAAAGCCAGTTGCTAGTTAATCTTACCATGAATGAATGAATGAATGAATGAATGAATGAATGAATGAATGAAATAAAATAATAAAAGAGGCATTTCCCAAACTTGCCTGTGGCTAAGAATTCCCAGTGGTGTTCCTTGAATACACCTCACTAGGCCTCTCTCTGCAAGCTGAGGTCAAGGCCCAGGACTCTGCTTGAACCAGAAACTTCTGAAGATCCTTACTTCAATCAAGTTTGGTAAACACTGTAATGAAAAGGTTTCCACCCAGAAGGGGGTTCAAATTGCTCAGTGTGGATTCAATAGTACAGGTAAGGGCAGGAGATGGCTCTGAGATTAAGTCCAAAGACTGCAAACAGCTTTTGCTTGCTAGGGGAAAAAAATGAGGGGGGTTTGGGGGGAAGGAAAGTAAGTATCCTTTTCCTCTTCTTCTGTTTCCTTTTTCCTTTTTATAAGTGCTTTTTACTTATAAAACAGTTATCTTTTGCCATTAGAGTTTAACTGTTGATTATAAATCAAGTCTAAAATGTCAAGAAGATGCTAAATGTGCCCAAAAACCCAGCTTTTAAAGCTTCCCATAAACACTGCAAACTGCAAGCATTTGGTGCATCCTTCATTTAACATGGGCCTCATGTGAAAGAGGAAACTAGGCCTCAGCAAGGCCACGATGGGTGGAGGCCGCGACTTGGATCCATTCTCGCCCCTGTGGTGCCGCAGGAACAGGCTCTTGTCCTGGATGGCCACCCACAATGGCGCCTCTGGTGAGCGGTCACACGGGTGCCCTGGGAACCTCCTATTTCATTGGTACCCCTGAACCCTCTCTAGAACCCTCTATTGACAGTACCATGGCATCGACCTCTTGTGGATTGTCTCCCATTTTCCTTCTGAGAGGTAGAGGGACAGTACTGAAGCGCAGTTAGGAATACAGACTCTCAAGCCAGACTGCCTGGGTCCATATCTCAGCTGAAGCCAAACTCTACTGGCTGTGTGACTCTAAGCAAGTTGCTTAACTAATCTGTGCCCGTTTCCTTACTTGTCAAATGGGGATAATAATATACCTCAAATAAGGTTGATAGGCAAATCGAATTTGTCAGTCTATGTAAAGCACTTGGACCATTGCTGGGCACACAGCCAGGGTTACCATAGCGCACGCCATGCAGTAGAGGACCTGAGGGCAGGCTCAGGCATCAGAAGGACTTAAGTTCGAGTAGTAAGTTGCCTCTTACTATTTGTGTGACCTTGGACATGTTACTTTCTCTGCTTTGAAAATGGGATGAATAGTAGGACCTACCTGACAAAGTTGTTTGAAGAATTAAGACAACATTGCTAAAAATGTTGTCATAGAACACATTGTAAGTAGTCAACAAATGTTGTTTATTAATATGATTATAATAATTATTATAGGTGTCACCATCCACCAGAAATTCCTGTTCCCTAGTGGGGATGAGGGAACACTGCATAGTTCATCCCCATGCCCCTCGGGGTCAAATGACTTGGCCTTGGTTTTCCAAGCTGTACCTGTTGTCTTCTGAGTACTAACGTCTCAGAGTGTTAATCAATTGTCCTGAAGCTGTAAATTAGACACCCATTCTCTCCCTTGTCATCTACTGACATGATTTAGCTCAATGAGGGTCTTAGGCTCTTCTTGCATTAAAACACGGACAGCAGGACATTGTACAGAGTTCTTGTTGGGGTGCTTTGGGGTGACGGTACTGACAAAGTCATGGAGACAAGATGTACCGCATATTTTCAATGACGAGTTCTGGTGTCTCTCTGTGGGCAGTTGGTGTCACTGAATGGTGCCAGGGAAGTCTGGATGTGGACTGGGCTGAAAATGCCATCTGCCTCCATTAGGCCAGTGTTTTGGTGCATGTGATTCTATTCATCTTGGAATCTTTCACTGAGTAAACATATATTGGGTACACAATCCAGATGAGGCATGTTGCTTTCACAAGATTATGGAATCTTAGAGTTATGGGGAATGTGGGAGATCCTTTTCTCCTTTTGCAGATGAGGACACCAAAGCTTACAAAACCCAATGGCCTCCTTAGACTCACACAGATGATCAGGGCCAGAACTCAGTCCCCAGTCTTCTGACTCTGATCTCAAGCTGCTCTTTTCTACTTCCCCTGTCAAGGCCTCCTCCCAAAAAGGAGAGGTTGCAAAAGGCACTGTAAGGAAAACCTCTGGTCTGATGTCACTCTCTGAGGACACTGCAATCCCCTCTACTTCTTAGCTGATCCCTTTCCACCTGCCAGACCATCCCCAATAGCTCTCATTCCTGAAGCCATGTCCAGGGTGAGGCTACCCTGAAGCTTCTGCCCCAGCTTCACTGCTAGACTAGCTCTTTCAGAATCTGTGCCTGACTTTTCATCAGTTCCTTGATAACTACTTCATCTTGATCATTCCATTTGCACCTTTAGCAGAGTCTATCCCAGACAGCTGCCTCCCCCATAACTGCTCTGGCAGTCATCACCCCTGTTGGGGGCCTTCTGCCTTGGCCCTCTGGCTTACCGGGACCTCAGGTCACATTCCCCTGTGCTGGTTTTCAGCAATTCCCTGCATCTGAGAAGAGACAGAGGATGTGAGAGCTGGGAGAGCCCCTGGGAGACCACTTTGTCTGACAACGAGGACACTGCCTCCCAAGAGGGCAAGCCCCTTGCCCTGGCACTTCCTGATGATGTGGTATTAACTATAGGAAAAAACCACCCATGAAAAGCTTTCTTCTATGGATGTTTTACAAGTGGATGCTTCAGATGTGGAAGGTCCTCTCCTCTCTGCTTTTGCTGATTTTGCACCAGTGCTTAGGATTTTTAAAGACAAAGGCACATCCCATTTGCCACTGCAGGTCAACAGAAACCCACCTTCAGGCTGGTGTCTTAGCCTTATCTCTCTTCGTTCTAACACCCCCAACAACCCCTCATTTCCTAGGTAAGGCTCTTAATTTTATTTTCCCTTTACTCAGTTAATCTGGTTCTTAGTTTTTGTTTAGACTTTAACCAGTGGTATGACCTCTGGGTATCAGTCAATCTCTCCTTCTGTGATGGAGAAATGATCACCCCAGGCCTTCCTGATTTTCCAGGTTACCATGAGACTCTAATGGATGTGAAGCATTTTGAAAACTATAAAGCACTATATAAATGCAGGTTATTGCTGTTGGTTGTTATTACTTGGCAGAGAACTCTTCTGACGATTTGGGAAAGCCAAGGATGCAGAATGTATTCCCTGTAAAATCGGCATGATACGTAGGGATAAGTTAGGTTAAGGTTTATTGCAATTTAAAAAATCATATTATTTCGGTAGACTTTCTAGGGACTCCTCCCATGCCCCCTCCTTCAGCTGAGAGAGGGATAGGTGGGTTGGAGGAAAGTAGGAACAGAAAACAAAAACAACAGCCCTCCCCACTTTGGCAATAAACTTCCAGCTCCAAAAGCAGGTTTTATTTAGTGTGCTATAAAAACAGTCATTTCTCCCATCATAAAAGGAACCTGACTACCTGGCCTCGTTTTTCTGCAGTGAGTCTATAGGGTGAGCAGGTCCCAGTTCTGGCGCAGGCCTGCCCTCTGCTCCTCAAGCTCACTCTCCCACCCTTGCAGCCCTGTATTTATATTGGGAAATGAAAGGCGATTTTTAAGTATTTTATTATGTGTGAATTTACAGGGAAACAAAATATTCAGTTTGAGATGCAACTAAGATTTAAATGCCCCTCTGCTTTATGGTTACTGCCTTGTGAGTATGTCCCAAATGGCTTGGGCATTGTGGTTTAAATAAAAAAATAAAAAATCCAGGAGAGATTGTAATCATTTTCCCAGCCGTTAAACAGGACTTGGAAAGTTTAGGTCATAATGGTGAGATAAAAAATCTCCTAGAGGCTCCAGACGATGAGCATAAGCAGGGTTCCCTAAGCAGGGCAAACCTGTCTCTGAACGTGCTGTCCTGCTCTCCTCTCTCCAGCCTCGAGAGATGGCTGTGGTCCCCTGTACCACCTGGGAACCCCTCTGATGCCGTACAAGAAGGGGTGCCCAGATAAATCACTTCTCCGTCTATGGGGGTGGGGTCGGGGGTGGAGTAACAGGGTTTGGGATCCTGTTTCTCACCACATAATCAGGGTCTGTGATGTATTTCCAGGTTTTTTCTGAATGGGCCTATGTCCTGCCAAGCTGGCAAAGTTGGCTCTTGGAATGCAAGGGCGACTCAAGGCTCAGAGGCTCAGTAGGAAAGCGGGAGTCGGGAGCCTGGTTTCTAGTGTGCACACTGCTCCTCTGGGTCTCAACTTCCCCATCCACAGAGCCAAGTGGCTGGTGTAGCGGAGGATGCCCAAGGCTGCTGAGCTCTACCACTGGAAACCCGAACACACCACTGTTTTGAACTTTCCACTAAAGATGGAGGCGGAACCTCGGAAACCCTAAGTAGAGCAGAGCTCATTTTTGCCCTCCAGTCATTTCTTATAGGACTGGCCCCGGCAGATTCTTCCCGAAGCCCTAAGCTGTGGATTACATTTGACTCCCTGACCTCAAAGCCCATTTATCAGTGGGAAGGACAGAGTGACAGGAGCCTGAGGAACCAGAAGCACAGAGATGTCTAACCTACAACCTGGCATCAATTATTAACTGGCGGCAGATGCCCTCTTAGTGCAAGCTGAAAGGAGGCCCCAGGCTCTGGGGTCCGACATATACAACTGGTTCATCTGAAGTTTTCCTATTTGTGTCTAAATAAAAAGCAGGCTACAGGGATTTCTTGAAAAGCAGAAAATTTGGCAGAAGGAGAAAAGGACTGGAGAGTGGGGCTCCCCGGTAGATCCATCAACTCTACAATGCATCCCAATACTTTATTCTCCTAACCCTCAACCCACCACCACCCTGGTTATTCCTTAAAGGCATCTGTCTCCATATGTCTTCTAGACTGCATTAGCTCCTTTCAGGAAGCATGAAGACACTAAGGAGAGGCATGCTATGGAAGTTACGTGTTTTAGCTTTACTATCTCATCTTCAAAGCAAGAAATTCTCAAAGCTCTGGCCAATCACAAATGATATCAGGATTTAGTCCCTTCTATAGATGGTGGAGAAAGTAGTCTTATTAAGATAACAGTTTAGTACCCAATGCTGAGGACGCCCTGCTCAGCAGTGTGTGGTTACCAGTTAACTTTACCAGATTCTGTCCTAAAATACAGTAACCCTGATTGTCAGCTGGCTCACAAAGGCATACTCATGACCACGAGGATAATTAATTTAAAGAGCATGGCTGGTTCAGGGCAAATTCATCCCAAATAAATGGCCAAATGATTGCGTAAAGCCTCACCAGCACGGGGAGGCCTGAACGCTGCCCCAGAGTGCAATGCCAAGTCTTTGGGTCATGTTGGCCACACCTTGTAAACTCCTGACCTCACGTTGTTCATCGAACAAGAATGCTCTCTATTGAGTGCTCGGCAATATTGTGCAGGAAAAAAGGAAAGGAGTTAATGTCACAAAATGGCTCTGAGCTCACCTTTCCACTTTTTGGGCAGGGGAAGTTATATGCCCTTCAGATGCCCAGAGGGACATACCCTTTGACCTTCATCTGACTCTGTTCACTTCTCTGTAAAACATTGTGGTCAGCTGAGATGATCTCTAAAGTCCTTCCCAGCACTGCCATCCTGAAATCTGTAACAGGATGCTTTGCTACTCACTAACCAATGCTGGACTATGGCAGGCAGGCAAGTGGTTCTTTTCAAGGTTAGGACAACCCACGTTTGAGGCTCAACCTGTGGAATCTCTGAGCTCTGGATCAATTACCACAAATAGGGGTCCCTGGCACTCTTCTTCTCATCATTTGGAGGATAGAGTGGTCTCTGCTCCTTTAACATTTTCTGACCTAGAACATGTGCCTTATAATTAGATTTCCTTGCCTTCCTGATGCTGTGCCCCTTCAGCTTGAAAGGAGAGACACCGCACCGAGGGATGAGAGTGCAGCAATGTCAAGAATGCTCACCAGAGTTCGCTTCAGCGAGGCAAGGAAGACCCTGTCATTAAAATGGGGTCTTTGTCCTTTCACAACTGCTCCGAAGAACTGGAGAAAAGAGCTTTGACCTGGGCCCTGCAAAGCTAAGATTCTAACCCAGTGATTTGGGGGAGGGGTGGGGGAGATAATTACCCTAGGTCTTCATAAAAGTCATTTGCAGCATCCAGACTTTACATTCCAATAAGGACCGTAACTCACATACTAACACGATGTAGCGGGAAACAACTCTCTTCTGAGGACCTCAGTGCGGGTTGTGGACATGGTGAGAACACGTGTTATTAGAAAGTCCATCAGTTTTGCGATTCTGCAGGTGCAGACACTTGCTCGGGCTCTGCGAATACTCCGTGTAAATGAGTTTGGGCAAGTCACTTACCAAAGTCCTTATTTTTCTATTTTCCCATATACAGTATGGGCATTAGAATACTTAACCACACAGGGTTATAGTGAGGAAGATGTGAGATACCCAAAGAGCTGGCCTGTGTTTTCCTTTTTTCTTTTTTGCATGTGCTCTTTACTACACTAATCTATAAATATTTGGAAAGCAAGGAGACCACTTGAGCTTCTTTATCTTATTCACATATAGCAGAGTAATAGAAACAATGTTTGAGTCTCTCATTTGTGGCCATTCTTTGACTCCTGAATAGAGTTCAAGTTGCTCTGCCTGGCCAATCAATCCTTTTAATCTGATGTCCTGAAACATGTGCCTAACCACCAAGCCTCAGGAGACTACCCAGCATCGCCAAGGACCCTTGGCCTCTGGGACACTAGTCACACAGTCTCTGTACCCTAGCAAGCCAGTCTCCATTACCCCGTTGCTTGGCTTGTTTCCCTCTGGCCAGGGCCAGCTCTAATGCCACCTCCTTCATAAAGCCTAACGCTGCCATTTACCCCATCATGCCCTGGGCTCCCAGGATATTTGTTCTGTGTATTCTATGGGGCTTATCACAGTCAGCTTTATAGTACAGCTACCTGCTACTGTTTTCCTCCTGCACTGTAAATCTTTTGAGGAGATCCCTTACAGCATCTGGCACAGTGCCTAGCAATGGCACCTGCATTGACCAGGATGATAAAAATTGTAATGGCATTTCAGAAGTTGTAAAGCACTATTGAGAGCAAAGTACTTTTGTTCTTTAGATTACAGGCATCTCCTAATACACTAACCTTAGTCTGGAGGGCCCCATGCTACCCTCTGTGTGGCTTTAGCCCTTCCAACCTGGCTGCTCAAAGACCTGGTGCCCCAAGCCCCATCAGACAGTAGAGCTGGGTTCAGGGGAATTTAGCTCTTGATGCCCACTAGTCAGTGGTTCTGGAGACAACTGAACTATTCAGATGAGAGTTCTGGTACCTTAGGCTTCAAATAAGTATTTGTCAGTTTTTCTAGCTAGCCTGGTACCTTAGTTTGTTAAGGCTGCCATAACTATTGACCACAAACTGTGTGGCTTAAGCAACAGAAATGTCTTGTCTCAGTTTTGGAGACCACAAGTCTGAATCAAGGTGCTGGCAGGGCCATGATTCCTGTGAAGTCTACAGAGTCTGGCAGAGACTTGCTGCCAGGCCATGGTATAACCGAATCTGTGCCTCCATTGCATGGCAGCCTTTTCTCTCTGACGGTCGCTGTGTCCTTAATTTCTCTCCTTATAAGGACACCAGCCATTTTGGATTAGAAGCAACCATAAGCCAGTTGGGCCACATCTTAACAGGGTCACATTCAGAAGACGGGGTTTAGGTCTTGAATGTATCTTTTTTGCGGACACAATTCAATCCGCAACATCTGGGGATTTAGCCATCAATTATTACACTGTCTTCACAACTGACCTGCTAGAGGACTTTAGGAATTGCATCCATTTATTAATCAAGGTTTGGCTTTATTATGAAAGAAAAATTTTATAGAATTTGAGAATTAATTTGAAAATCAAAGGGCCTTAAAAGAGTTGATGGAGCCTAATCACCTCTTTTTTTGAATAAAGAAAATGAAAACCTGAGAGGCCATCCAGCTAGTTAATGAAACTCAACCGAGAAACCCAGTTCTTAGATCTCTCATTTCAGGTCTATCTCCATGATCCCATGTCCCTGTTATCACTACTAATATTTTAGTATAGATGAGAACAAAGTGGGGAATTGAAGCTCTTATGGCTGGGCAAGGATTCATTTCAAAGAGCTAAGGTGACTGTGGTGGGAACTAATTTCTAACTAATCTATTGTTATATTCTCAAGGCATAAGTTCTGGGCAAGCCTGAGTCAAGGAGCTTTCCAGAGACTCCCAGTACGTGGCTCTAACACACGTGAGAAGGATCATCATGGCCAGTACTGGCACAGGCCACAGACCACAAGAGACAAGCACTGATGATTAACAGCCAACCATATGATGATAAATAAGAACAGAAAAAAAAATATTAAACCACTGTGCTCTTGGTATGTTCCCCTTCTCTAAACTGCCTTTGATCTTGCCATTCCCTGCAGAACTTTCCCTCTCCTCTTGGGCTTAGCCAAATTATAAAGTTTATAGACCCAACTCAAGTCCATCTTCTGTGTTAAACATTCCTTTACTCATTCATTCATTCGACAAATATTTATTGAGCACCTACTAGGTCTGCTACCCCATTCGAGGATTTAGAGATAAGTAGTGAACAAAATAGCCTCCCTGCCTTCATGAAGCTTACACTTAGTAGGGATAAGGAAGGTAGGAAAACAAACAAAAACGTGTGTGTGTGTTTGCACACACATACATACATGTATACCTACATGTATTATATACACATAAGTACCTATATGTATGTGTGTGTATATCTCAAGTGGCATTAATTACTAAGAAGAAAATAAAACATGATGTGGGGACAAAGTTTAAAGATAGCAGATTTGATTTAGAGAGCCCAGTCAGGGACGGTCTTTCCTTGCACTCTCACTTCTCTAAACACCTAGTAGGTGTAGAATCAGAACCCTATGGTTGGTTAATCCCTTAATTCTCTTAGGGGTGGGTGTCATGCTTTTCTTCAACCAGTATTTACTGAGCACTAACTAGCCCTGTGGGCTAGATGACAGGTAGATGGTGCAGAACAAAATGGACATGGCTCCCGCCCTCCTGGAGCGTCTGGTCCAGTGCAGGGCAGGCACCATTAAACATGTGAGGATGAAAAGGGGCACCGGCTAGTCCGCCTCTTTATCTCCAACAGAATCCGACAGATATTAGGCCCTAAGGGTATAATAGTCTGTTGATAGTTGACATGATTTCAGATAATTGCTCCAGGAAGAGTAAGTTTCCCATAAGATTCTGCTTAGGCCATTTGTGTGGTCTGGCCCAGTGGCAGTACACTGAAGACATCTTTTCAGGTTTAAAGTCGATAATTAGAATGCAAATTCTACCATTTCCATGTCATATTATATTAGACAAATACTTTTGTATACCTCATTTTTTTTTTTCTCATTTTAACAATTCTGTAGATTAGGTAGGGCTGAAAAAAATGGCCAGAAATTGAATTGTTACAGTTGGGAAGAGCCTCTGAGGCTATTTGCTCCAACCTTTTACCCACAGCATTTCTGAGGAACGGCCCACTGTCCCTGCTTCAACATCTCTAATGATGAGGAACTCCTGACTTTTGAGAAAATCTCATCTCCCAGCAACTGCTGAGGAAATCTTTCGTGGAGAAAGGCCTGCCCTGGGGAAGCTGAGTTTCAGGTCACTCCAGCTGAGCCTGGGTCCCTTGTCCTGGGGCCAAGGTGCTGACTCTGCCCAAGTAAATTTGTCCCTCCAGTGTGTCCCCCCAGGAAGTATAACCAGAATGCAATGACCAAATTCACATGTAAACATAGATTATGCAGAGGTACAGGCTGTCCCACAGATTATTATTTTTAAGTAGATTGTGTGTGAGGGTACATTTAATCAAATTCTCTGACAACTGTTTATGGAGAAGAAAATATGGATGGCTCAGCCGCACTGGGAAGGATTTTGGCTTTCAAACATCTAATCTACTTTACTAAGCCCTCTAAAAACACAGAACCGAGGGCAGGAAACTCTGGACAGGCCATGGCAAACAAGTCCATGTAAGGGCATGTGAATACAATGGGTCTTCCTAGGAGAGACACAAGCCCAGGGGTGACATGTTCAGGTTTGCTTTGCCTCTTCTATTCCTCCTCCAAACCGGCTCCTGGGAGTCCTGAAAGTCCTGGTGAATGGTGCAATCACTGCTGCCTTGAAACACAGCAGCCCAGAGTCCTCATGTGCAGCGGCTTTGAGTACAGAGTCAAGACAATGGAGATGCACAGATGCGCGGTACCTCACAGCCTCTGCTGCGTGAGGCCGACACTGGCAGCCTTGAGGGAGAGCTGGGGAGGGTAGGGAGAGTATTGGGAGACTCAGAAATCCCTGAAGCTAGGAGTCAGAGCCCAAACCCTCCTAACGGGAGTGTACTGGGGATAGAATCTGGAGTATTGAACCACCTGTGCCTACTCATGGATGGGGAAGATGGTGAAGGAGATGGAAGACAACTCACGCATTATCTGGGTAATCGGGCCACAAAATTGGGCACTTAGATACCAGCTGGCCCTTTACTTTATTTATTTATTTATTTATTTATTTTATTATTTTTTAAAAAGATTTTATTTATTTATTCATTTATCCCCCCCCTTGCTGCTTGTGCTCGCTGGGTCAGCTAACCACGCCGTGCGGGCGGGCTTGCCTTCACCAGGAGGCCCCGGGAACCGAACCCGGGGCCTCCCATATGGTAAACGGGAGCCCTACTGATTGAGCCACAGCCGCTTCCCTGGCCCTTTACTTTAAACATGTTTTTTAAGTTTTGTAACTCTGGATTCAGATGAAATCTTAGGTGGAGCATAAACAAATGAAAAAGGTAAAAAGTGAGCTGCTCTGTGATCAGAAATACTACCAGTTATCCTGCACCAAACCATGTCTTCCATGGCAATCATCCTGGGTTAGGGCCTACAAAGCATTTAGAGACTCAGAACCCATTTTAAAAATAGCCTTTTGTTTTACAAATAAGGAAACTGAAGCCCAGAGAGTAGTGAGTGGTGCAAAGCCAACTGCCAAGAAGCCCGGCCGAACAGGGCTCCTGGTGCAAGATCTTTTTACCCTACACAGCATCCTGAGGTGAGTGCCCTTCCACCGACATCCTCTTGCAGGGACATTCAGGAGGTTCTCTGGAGAACAGGGGTCCCTCCAAGCCATTGTATCTATTAATATCGTTCTCTAGTAGGGTTCCCTGGAGTCAATTAAGAAGACATGGTGTAGTCAATGAATTGGCAATTTGGCCAGTAGCCATGTGTGGATGAGGTCCAGGAAGCCGAGAGAGCGGCTCATTCGGAAAGTATGTGTCACCAGGCCCAGGGCAGGGGGGGTCTCCATTTCCTGGACCATGTGTTATCTCTCATGCCTTCCAATACCCCTATAAAGTTCATAAGGGAGGGAATTATTTTATATTTTATACTGGAAGAAACAACAGCATAAAGAGTTCAAATGACTTGACTGAGGTTGAAAGAATGAATAGCAAAGTTGGGAGTTAAATATAGATTTCCTGACATAGTTTAGGACTATTATAACCTCATTATACTGACTGCTCTGAAAATATGTTCTCCATGTCTGGACTGTGCCTTGAACACTTTCTCCAGTATTCCCCAAATAGGGCAACATCAATCCTGCTTCATCTGCAGATACGAGGTGATGCCTCATTCTAAGATTCCATTGTGACCTGGACTGTAACAATATTTACACAAATTATGTTTAGGAAATTTGAGTGCCTGAATGGAACTTAATACATATTTGTGGAATGAAAGAAATAATGAAGGAGAGAACCATTAGTGGGCAGCAGGCAATGGATTTTTCTCTATGAGAAAATGCCAAGGGATGTTTCATTGCAGAATGAGCTCTCTTGGACAGACAAATTCCAGCCGACCTGCTCATATCCAGAAATTGGAGAAGGAAGAGGTGATTGGACTGAGAAAAACATCAGTATGTGAGGTGATTGGTAAGAGAGAGAGAGGTTAAGAGAAACTTCATGGAATATTAGGTTTGGATCTTTTTTTTTTTTCCCCAAAGACTTCATCCATTTATTCATTCATCCCACCCCGCTGTCCGCGCCCGCTGGGTCAGCCAACCACGCCGCGCAGGCAGGCCCGCCCCCACCAGGAGGCCCCGGGAACCGAACCCGGGGCCCCCCACATGGCAAACGGGAGCCCCACCGATCGAGCCACAGCCGCCCCCCGAGGTTTAGATCTTGACCATCACTTATTAGCTGTGTGATATGAAACCAGTCCTGGTTTTCTCATCTGTAAAATGAGGGTCATAATTGCTGTCTCATGGGGTTATCATGAAGACAGGATCCAGGGCTCCCAGTAAATAAATGGTAGCGGGTACCATGGCTCGGCCATTCCCAGCCTTCTCTTTTCCCTGCTTCAGCCACTTTCAGCTCATGTGAAAGTCGGTTCTGGTGTCTGCATGAAGCCTTCTTTGAGTTTCTTATGGTCCAATCACCTCCTTTCCCACATGTCTATCATTTGATTGCTACCCACAGTCAATACTGCACATTTGAGCCCTACATGATTTATGATTATTTTTGTGTTTATATCTTTTTTCTTCTAAACAATGCTCTGAACCTCTTAAGGCTGGGCTTAGTTTGCTCTTCTCTTCCCATGACATTAAGTACAGGGCTGGGCACAATGAGAATTGCCTGGCATATAGTTATTAATTGATTCCGTGGTTAAGTGAAAGGCTTTTAACCTTCTGCACTTGATACTAATGTTCTTTTCCTGCAAAAGAAAAGGTTTATAGTATTTTCGTGAGTCACCAAACAAAACCCCATATATCCTTTGGGGATTGGTCTATGAGCACATTTCTGAAGTCAGTAGAACTGCTTGGAGAGCTGTCATTCTGGAGTACAATGGAGAGAGGAGAAATACATAGGAAAAGCTTTCCTGTACTTTCTCCCAAGGAGACCCCAATATATCAGAGATCTTTGATTGCCAAGTTAGTGAGGCAGCAGACCATGTTTCTTCATCATGAATTTCCACAATGATGCTAAAATTAATTTAAAGTCTGTATTTATACTGTACAGTACTCATCAGTCATAACCTTAGCCATTTACTTAGTACAATTTAGTATTTTTTAAATGGACTCTTTTATTTGCCTATGGTCTGTGATAGAATCAACATAGGCCTTGATTTGGAATATCAGAGCTTACTTCAGGTGCTAGGTGCTAGGCACCTTTTCTCAGAATGTATGTCTGGAAAGAGTCTTTGGAAATAGCACTCAAGATAAAGCTTCCTATGCAGAGCACTGGTCAGGGAGCTGAGTCCTGGATTCAAGTCCTATTTCGTAACTAAATGATTTCATGGATAACATGAGGGGTTGGTCAAGATAAAATTTTAGGCTCATTCTAGATTTTAATGTTCTAATAATTTCAACTCAGCCCCAGCCCTGTCCTAATCAATAACATTTGGTTGCATCCACCCTTGTCCCTCCCTATCACTTCCCACCATCATTTGATTGCATGGAACCTTGGAAGAAACGGCTATCGTTTTATTTGAATCTAGAAGGTGATAGTCACTCAAAGAGCAAAGAGAATGCCAGAGTCACTCATCTACTCCCAGGCTTTTGCCTGTCATAGAGAAACTGTGACCTTGACCCTGCCCAATAAAAACAAATTAAACTAAAAACCAAACCTCAAACCTCATGTTGAAATGGCAAAACCAAATATGATGAACAGTTTTCCCAATCACTCAAGTGTAGTCTGTTTTGCTTAATAACAGAGCATTTCCTAGAGGGCAAGACCTTGTCTCATTAGTCAACTTCTGTCCTGGTCAGTGTGTTCATAATCAGCACCTAATGGTGATCACCATGTTTTGACTGATGAATATTCCCAACCCAAGTAACCCATAACACTGCACTTTATACATTGAGCGGTGTCTGTGTGAAGCATGTATAAGTAGCAAAAGGAAACCACACACAAGGTACATGAAAGAAAGGCATTTCTTGGGCTGAGGTAGAGGAGAGATGAGGGTGGCTTCGGCAGCTCCATATGGTTTGCATGGAGCCTAAGGTCTGTCCCCCACCAAAGAGCAAAAGCTGTAGATAGAGAGTGGAAGGCCAGGTCTGGGCAGCAGTCCTGACCCCTCTCTTTTTTGAAGTTCACTGGAATGGCATGCACCTCCTTGTATTCTAAGAAAGGAGTGGAGGGAGGGTTGAAACAAACCAAACCTCTCAATAACTAAATATGGAAAGGGCTCAGCCACAGAGTGGTGTCACTGTGACCTTTAGACATCTGGCTAGTTCACTGTGGGCTGCTCAAAGATATCTGAGAAGGGTACCCTGACAAGCCAACACATGCAGTTCTGAATGGCCCAAGGTAGAGTCATGCACTACACTCAAGGTCAAAGAGAAACCGTGACTTGGATTTGGTAGGGGCAGCTGATACGAGCCCATTACCTAGCCCTGGATCCGGCTATAGACAGGGAAATCTCTTTTCTTCCTACTCTAGCTCTTTCCAAGAGACTCCACTTCTGTTTTCCAGGCCCTTCCTTCCTCATGTTCAAGTTGTATCCATCTCTCACTCCTACCCATCTTTCGTCTTGGTTATCCATGAAATTGACTGTTATAGGGTGAATTGTGTCCCCCCAAAAGATAGGTGGAAGTCCTAACCCTCAGTCCATCTGAATGTGACCTTATTTGAAAAGAGAGTCATTGTAGATGTAATTAGTTAAGGTAAGATGAGGGCATATTGGAATAAGGTAGGCCCTTAATCCAACATGACTGGTGTCCTTATTAAAAGAGAAGAGACACAGAATGGGGAGAAAGCCATGGGGACATGGGGGCAGAGACTGGGATTATGTGGCTACAAGTCATGGAACACCAAGATTTACTGGCCACAAGAAGCTAGGAAGAGGCAAAGAAAGATCCTCCCCTAGAGCTATCCGAGAGCATGGCCCTGCTGACACCATGGTTTCAGACTTCTGGCTTCCAGAGCTGTGCGAAAATTAATTTCTGATGTGTTAAGCCCCCCAGTTTGTGGTCCTTCGTTATGACAGCTCTAGAAAATGAATACTCTGCACACTTCTCTCTTTTCTCAGGACTCCCACAGCCCCATAGTTGGAATCAGAGAGTTTATTACTTGAGTCTAACCATGAGGCAATCCTGAGGATAGAAACCTCCTCTAAGGATAGAAGAGCAGAAAGACAGAAAAAGACTCAGGCCCGAAATCATGGTGAAGCTTCCTCGCCTGTCTGGAACTGCTCACCTCTGGACTCATTTAATGAAGAGAAAATTCACCTTCTATCTTGTTTGAGACTTACTATGTTGGTTTTCTATTACATTTAGCTGAACTTAACCTTCACTGAAATAGAAGCCCATTAACTTATACTCATGGAGGAATAGTTTCCCTTTGACCAGCTAGATTCAGGTTGGCTCTATCTGAGAGCAGAGTCGAAGTAGGCTTAGGGGGCTTGGTGTCCTTGAGTAAAATATTCTCCCTCCTCAAAATTCACCCTTCCGCGGGCTAAATGCTGAAATCTGAGGGAGCCTCTGGTTTTGTGGATGTTGGCAGGGAAGTGGAGTGACAGGGCAGGTGTCCAGAGTGCTGGGAAGGTACCGATACCACCTGTCCTCCCTGCATCCTTAGTTATCCCTGAGAGGAAAGGAGGAATAACCAGGAAGGGAGGAGGGGGAAGGGGGGGCAGGCAGAAAAGATTGTGACTGACTGAGAACACCGAGCATGTACAAGGGAAAGGGATGACCGTTCCCTGAACATAGAGAATACTGTAAGAAGAGTTACCTTCTCTAGAGATGGGCCCAGTGAGCGTCAAGAAATAAAGTGGGCTTCTGGAAGGAGGATAATCAATAACATGATTTCACAACTTATATGCTCCCTACCTTCTCAATTCAATGACATTTCATCAGTACTTGGATAATAGTACTAGAGCTTCTGGGGAAAGCAGGTAATACACTTCCACAAATAGTTATTGAGCTATTCCTTTGTGCCATAAACATGGTCCCCCATCCTTCAAAACATAAAACTTAGTAGGGAGTCAAGACTCACATTTATCAAACAATAAGCACATCATCTAGGAAAAAAAAAAAAAGCTTTTATTAGTAAATCTACTTATATACTTCAAAGGGAAGCTCAATCTCACTTCCTTCAGAGCAGCCTCCCTCTTCTCACCCCTGCTGGAGATTCTCACTTCCCCTCCCAAACACCCAGCACTCTCTTTATGTCTGTCATAGATTAATCATCATCTGCTGCCTTGGAGTTTGTGCGTTTGTGTGTGTGTGTGTGTGTATGTGTGTGTGTACACACATCTTCTCTTCCCCCACTACTGTGTAGGATCTTAATAATAAGGATTGTTTCTGAGCTTCCACCATGATTTCTGGCCCTGGCCCATAGTAAAGCCCTGGTAAATATTAGTTGAATGTTCATTACAAAACAAATATGGGAATAAATGCTGAATAGTATATAGCAGAACCTTTATGATGAAGAGTTTCACTGGAGATCTCAGAGAGCCTCCATTCTACTGTAGTGCTGGTAGAATTTCAAAGGGTGAGAGCACTGACACCTAATGGTGGAAGACACAGAGTGTGGCATCTCTCCCACACCTTCGATGAGATGCTGGCCACACGTCTCCAATGTAAACAAGTGTAATTGCTTTGCTTTAGCATTGTGGCCATGAAGCTCCTTTATTCTGAGCCCCTTCATCATCAAAAGAGAGGCTGAGAGAAAGCTAGCTCTCAAACAGGAGCCGGCATCGGCCTGAATGAAGGTGTATTAAGAATCAAAGCAAACCTATAGGTGCTCTGGAGACAGGTGGTTGGCAGGCAGCAGAAGCATGTCATGGGGAGTTCAGCTTTCCAGGTGCTAAGCTGGGCTCTGCTGAGTCTCTGAAAGTCACTTTATTTCTCCTCATTGGAGAACATCATTTATAAGATGAAGGGGCTGAGTAATGGATCTCTAAGGGCCCTTTAATCTCTAAATTCTCTGCCAGCTCTACCCTCTAAGATAGATTCCACTTAAGGAGCTGGTAGTATTTCAGTAATGGCAGGCCCAATGAGCTAAAGATAGGCCATAGAAAAACGGGTGCTCCTATAGAACAAAGCGGCAAATTTTCCAGGTAAGGAAACCTTCCAGCTCAAATTAGGGTCAGGTCCAATGGTCCTTTTATTTTTGGATCCTCTCTCTCACTTTTCCTCTCTTTTCAAAAGAAATTGCACCCTTGGATAGCCTTGTGTTACAAAGCAGTAATATACAGCAATGTGAGGAAATCTAAGGGCTACACTGATACCTAAAATCTTCCTTGCATTCACTTCCCCATAACTCCAAAAAGTGGTAAACAAGAATAGTATGGAGTAGATGGGAGGGAGTGAGGGGCAAGTGACAACTCAGAGGTTTGTAAACTGAAAATACACAGGAATCAAAGGCCAAGAATTTCCTGTAGGGAGACACTAGAAGAGATATGCAAAGAGAAACCACCCCTTCCCACTAGCAACAACATAAATAAAATACTGTACTCTTGTGTATGCTTACAAAGCAAAACAAAGTTAAACAAACTAAAAACCCTGCAGAATTTTAGTCCAATAAATAGACTGGACTAAATAGAGCAAGAGATTTTGTTCCTCTGAGAGAAAAAGGGTTGCTGGTGCGACTGTTATGGCCTTGCCATATAGCAGGACCCGCGAGGCTGGTCCCTGGCAGGAGACTTGCCCACAGCAGTGCCAGCTAGACGTCACTCACATCCTGGCTCTCTCTGTAACAAACATGCAGATTTTCACTTCAGTTCAATTCATGTGGTGGGTAATAGGCAACAGGTGTGTGCTTTGGATTGTCCACACAACCGCTTCTTTCTTTTTCTTCACTCCATCAACAACACGAAGGTTCGGGAAGAGCAGATCAATCCATGTTTGGTCCAAAGGGTGGAAAAGCACCCAAGAGTACCTTACTTCACCTTGCTTCCCCTCTCCTTAACTTATTACTGCCTCTTGAATCAGCCCTTGCTGTAGTCAGCCCCTGATTGGTATCTGACGATTACTGGATGCCTTTATTGCACATCTCCTGCTCCAGTTAACAAACATTTGTGGAGAGGAAGAGGCACTGCTGGTGATGCCATCAACCCAAAAGGCAGGCAAGTTTCAGCCTTCACAGAAAGCCATCCAGTGGGTTTCTTCTTACCAAACAGAACAGGAATTCAGAGAGCAGTGTGGTCTACAGAGTTCTTGGGAGAAGCTTCATTGAAGACTTGGGTTTAGGACACTGCTCTTAAGAGTCCTTTTAATTCCCATATGCTGGCTGTAAGCTTATTCTTTGACCCTCAAGTACAGACAAAATGACAAAATTTCATTTGAGGCAAAACGACAAGAAAAAGAAGTAACAGCAGCTGACACACTATAGCATTGTGTTTTAGAGATCAGTCCTGGCCATAACCCTTTAAGTGTCTATGCCTTGACAAAAGATATAACCTGTCTCTAGCTCAGTTTTGCATTTGTAGAGTGGGAAAATAATGTGTCCTGACTATATAGGCTGTGGTTAGAATTAAACAGTATATTACATGTAAGTCACTTAACACAACATGACTGTAATATTTTATTTTAATATAACTAGTAAGGGGGGGGGAGAAGAAAGGGAGGAGGAGGAGCTGTTGTGGGATTGCTCTCAGCTTCAGGAAGCTCAGAACCCAACAGCAAGATAGTTACAAAACTCCATCCCCAATTCAGAAGGGCGAGCTGCGTGAGGAAACCCCACCGCCTTGGGCCTTCACCAAGATGGTCCTCCTTGTCTCCTCATTGCTCCTGGTTATGTTTGGAGTCCATAAGCAAAATAAAAGGCAGCAAAGCAGACCTCGACAGACTGGATTACTGGATTCTGACTGATTCAAATAATGGGCTTTCCAATCAGAGGTGGAATGTGGAATGGAAGGCCTCTGCAGCGAGCAGGAAGGCATTCTCTCTGCACCGCCCTCCAGATGCCAGCTTCTCAAGAGACAAACCCACTTCCAGTCTGATTTCCTATACACGTGAGCAGCAGAAGTCCCCCAATTCTTTCCCTTTCTCCTTATTTTTCTCCCCTTCAGTTACTCCTTCCTGATGTTAACCCCATCCCACCTTCAGGAAGCTGGGATCCTTTATCCCAGAGAGCATCTATTTCTCCAAAATAAGTTTAGAAATGATCCTGAATAGCAAAGATAACAAGAAGTGTGGGTGCAGGACTGTGTCCTCATGGAAGTTAGGTTGTGGGCAGTGTCCTAGTATATCAACAACTTATGCCCCCAAACAGTACTCCTCAGGAGGCTCGGCACAGAGCTGGAAGCCTCCCCACAGGAGCAGGCCGGCGGGCTTCTTTGATTTGGGAGAAATAAATCCTGTCCTGTTGCCTCACCTTGTCCTTCCACTAATAGATCATTTTCTCATTTCTCCCTCTTCCTTACTGGCAAGACCTGAGTAAACTCCAGTCATAAGAGTTTGGTTCAAAGTTGCCAGTGTTTTCTAGTGCAGCAGGAAGACTGTAGCTAGAGAAAATGCAATTCGGAAAAGTTTTTAAAAAGTATCCATCTACATCTCAAAGCCTCTCAGTGGTAAACTCACAACATGCCACTGGTAGACAGCCCTGGGAAGCAAGTACTGCTCTACGCAGGCAGGTGCACCTTTTATTCCCTCTAATTAGAGGGAATTACACCTTTTACTTTTCTAGCTGGGTCCTTAGGCCACATTTTGGATTTTTCAAGTACAGATTATTATTATTATTTTATGGTCGTGAAAAGCACCCAGGTGTCTCTTCAGTGATGGGCAAATGCATGGAAGGAGACAAATTAAAGTTAAGAAACTGTTAAGAAAGATGGACAGAAAGCAAGGTTTAAGAGAGCAGAGAAAGTCTTAGAAGATGATGTGGGTTTCTTTTCCCATCTGAGTGATTAGGTTCATGGATGACCTTGGGCAAGTAAGTCTCTTCCAATGCTGGGGTGGTATATGAGGCCCTTTTCCTTTTCAGATTCAGAATTTTGTGATTTTACCAGAGGTGTACAGGCAGATGTGGCATCGAGTTCACTGTACCAACTGGAAAAAGTCATGGTTTTCAAGGAGTCCCAAGGCATGACAATGATAATGTTAGGCATGACTTAGCAAACCTAGGTTAGGAAAAAGGGCAAAAGCAGGTTTGCTGAAAATGAAAATTGAAAGTAATTTAATACCTGGGGCCTCACAAGTACTCTATAGGGCACAGATTACCAAGTTTTTAAAACAGATAAGGAAATGGTAGTTCAAAGGGCCTAGGAGGGCCTTTGTGCAGAAACTGATAATCTGTTCCTAAAATTCATATGGAAATGCCGGGGACCCAGTATAGTCAAAACAATCTCAAAAAAGAACAAAGTTGGAGGACTCAAATTTTCTGATCTAAAAACCACAAAGTGACAGCAGTCAAGACAGTGTGGTTCTGGCATACGGACAGACATAAAATCAAGAGAATAGAATTGAGAGTCCAGAAGCAAACCCTTACGTTTATCATCAATTGATTCTCAAGAAAGGTGCCAAGATAAATCAGTGAGGAAGAACAGTCCTTTCCATGGTGCTAGGATAACTGAATATATTACACATGCAAAGAAAGAAAGAAAAAACAAAAGGATTCCCTACCTCACTCCATATACAAAAACTGAATCAAAATGCAACATAAACCTAATGTTCTATGTAGCTATGTAGCTACATGTTCTACATAGCTATTTAGCTAAAACTACAAAACTCTTACTTCTGTGCTCCAAAAGACACCATCAAGAAAGTGAAAAAGACAATCTACAGAATGGGAGAAATATTCATGAATCATATATCTGATGGGGGATTTGTATCCAGAATATACATTATAAAAGAATTCCTACAATTCAACAATTAAGAGACAAATAGCCCGATTTAAAAATGGGCAAAAGATTTGAATAAACATTTCTTTAAAAAATACGCATATGGCCAATAAGCACATGAAAACATGCCCAATGCCCTTAGTCATTAGGAAGATGCAAATCAAAATAACAGTAAGATGCCGCTTCATACCTACTAGGATGGCTATTATAAAAAAGACAGACAATAACAAATGTTGAGAATGTGGAGAAATTGGAACCCTCATACATTGCTGGTGGGACTGTAAATGGTACAGCTGCTTTGGAAAATAGTTTGGCAATTCCTCAAAAAGTTAAACATAGAGTTACCATATGATCCAGCAATTCCACTCCTAGGTATATACTGAAGAGAACTGAAAACATATGTTCACACAAAACCTTGTACACGAATGTTAATAGCAGCATCATTCATAATAGTCAAAAAGTGGAAACAACCCAAATGTGCATCAACTGATGAATGGATAAATAAAATGTGGTATAGTCATGCAATCAAGTGTTATTATGCCGTAGAAAGGAATGAAGTGCTGACATGTACAGCCATGAACCTTGGAGACATGATGCTAAGTGAAAGAAGCCAGACACAAAAGGCCACATATTGTGTGCTTCCATTTAGATGCATTATCCAGAATAGGCAAATCCACAGAAACAGAAAGTAGATTACAGGTTGCCAGGGGCTTAGCAGAGAGGGAATGGGAAGGATTGCTAATGGATACAGGGTTTATTTTGGGGATCATGAAAATATTCTAGTATGAGTGGCATTGTTTGCACAAATCTGTGAATATACTAAAAATCACTGAATTGTATGCTTTCAAAGGACATTTTAAATATTATGATATGTAAATATATCTCAATAAAGCTTTGGTTTTAAAAAAAAGTCTAAGAGATGAGGGTCACACAGCTATCACCTGCCAACCCAAATGGGATTCGTTAGACTAGTCTAATCACTTTTTAAAATTCATTTATATCCCTGTTTTTGTGTTCTTTTACTTTTTCATTTCTGCTATCTTGTTGAATTTTGTCTGTCTTTGTAAGCCATTTAAAATTACCTCCAGAACAAAGAGGGCTATGAATAAATAAACAATAAATAAACATATTCAAAGTTTAGTTTTTGTCTCAATTTTGGACAGTTTCTATTATATTGCACTGCTTCCTTCTTAAAGAAGGAGAGGAAGTTTTTTCTTGGTCCAGGCAGTTTCTCTCTTTATGAGAGTGAGAAATGAGGTATAGTTTGTCTAAAATTTTAGGCTGGAGGTCTTCCTTCAAGTATCACCTGATGGACCCACTACACAGAAAAGGCACAAAATACAGGTAGAACACTGAGAAAAGATAAAGTGGATGCTAGTAGCTTTAGCTGCTGCTACGGCGACTATTAAATGAGGAAGAAGGCATCCCCTAGTCACTTCCTTGCAGTTTTCTCAAAGAGTAGTCTACATAAAGCTACAAAGCTGGTATCTCAGGTTCCTCTTAAACTCACAGAGGTTCTAAGAATCACAACCAATTTCCAGACTTTTCCGGAAATACAAAGCTTTCCAGTGTTTCCTGAAGTCTTTACTTGGTGCTGGATTTCTGGTATGTAGGCTTCAGGGATCTTATCATTCAAGGGCTGCCCTTTCTGATCAGCAGGACAGCTGCTAGCGCAGGGGAAAAGGAGGAAGTGTCCAACAGAAGGTCCTGTCTGTTGGCTCAGAGGACTGCTATGGTGAGGGGTCGAGCTAAAAGGCTGTAAAGCTGTAATCCTAAGCCAAAGCCCGTGGTAGCATCAGAACAATCCAGGGTAGGAGGCAAGGGGCTGGGAAGAGTTTACCAAAGTCACTTTCCAATTCCTAAGAAACAGCTCCTCTGATGGTTCTCCAGGTCAATAATTTTTGCTTGAGTCCTGTTGATGCGGTCTGGGATGCCCGCACCTGAGGTGACACAGCTGCCCTGAATCAGAGGTGGAAGGGACTTCAGCTCAGAGGAGACTGTGCTGCGAATGCTGTGACTTGTCGCATCACTGCTGCGACGTGCCTGGGGTGCACAGCCCATTCTTCAGTGCCTTTGCTCACAGAACTATCTTTTCTTGTCAGGGAACTCCCCTAGGATCCAGTACTCAAATCTGGGTCCTGGTAATTAATTAACTAATTCATTGTATCCAGACCTATTTATTTAATACTAATATGTTAGGCAATATGATAGGAGCTAGGGATGAAGTGAACAAGATATACATGTTTCTTACCATCTCAAGTTCTATAGGAATCACAATTTGGGCTTCTGCAACTCCCCAGAACAAGCCAACTTCCTCTTCTAAAATACTTTGGTGATGACTGACATGTTTTCATAACTCTCCTGCCCAGGACAAACATTTCAGTTCCCATTATTGTTTATCTCTAGACACGGTTCCTGGACCATCTTGGTCTGTCCTCCTCTATTCCAGCTCTGGTTTTCATGTTCCCTTTAAAATGTGGTCCCCAGATACTTGCTCCAGTTGGACAAGACCAGCATACTACCCTAAAACTCCTGCTTCACTCACTCTGGATCTTTATACTTGTTTATGGAAACTACATTTTCCTTTTATCCTTTTCATTTTGAAGTTACATAAAACTTTTGTGTCAGAGATTGCTAGCTCTTCATGAAAAATCCATTTCATTTTCTTGGGAACACTGCTAGATTATGTTTCCCAGACTCCCTTTAGTTAGATGTGGCCATCAAACTAAATTCTAGCCAGTGACCTGTGAGCAGAAGCGAGGTATGCCATTTCTCAATTCCTATGAGAAACGGATGTGCCCTGCCATGCTCCATTTTCCCTTTTGACAACTTGACACAGGAAGACAGGACCTTAGCAGATGGCAGAGCCCTAAAATGGAAGGAATCACTGCATGGCAAAGTAGTGTCCACCGACCCAAACTATCACGTATTTGGTAAGTCTGTCTAGCCTACCCCACACTAATACACTAATACAAATAACCAGGTCTTTTTTTTTTTTTTTCAGATAAACTGCTATCAAGTCAGCTCCATGACAACCTGTGCTTGTGCAATTAGCTAGTTTCAATATAATTGCAGAATTTTGCATTGCTACCTCTGTGTAAATTGGTTTAAATTTTAAGGAGGTTTTTGGGTTTTGTTTTTTGTTGTTTGTTTGTTTTTGGTAAAGCAAACCTTATTTATAATTCAGTTTAGCATCTCTGAGAAAAACCCTATAGGAAGGACATGAAAATCAACAATATTACACTTGCAAGAGCAGTAGTATTCAAGGCAAGATGTACAGTGGCTACATACACCTGGAAATCAAGAAGGGGTTATTGCCGACTCCCAGGGCATGGAAAGATGGGTATTTGTAATGTTTCTGCCATGTTTTGTATATATCGTTGTCAAAAACCCAGAAATTGAATGCATAAACAAAAAAGGTAGTAACAGAGGGGCCATTCGTTTCATCTATCTTTTAAGAAGATGTAGTGTCATTGATTTTGTAGTGTGGATCCACACTAAACCTAGTCTCCAAAGTAATTATAGTTTCTGTTTGTAAAATTTGAGTCTATTTAATTCATTCATATATTCATTCCTTCATCCACTCATTCAGCAAATACGTATGGATAACCTGCTGCAGACTCAGCACTGTAGCAGGCTTTAAGAAGGATAACAAGAATTAGAAGATATGGCTTCTGTCTAAATAGATCTCATAATTTAATATGGACACATGCTATGAATAAGAAAAAATAAATGAAATGTCTAGGATTATATAACAACTTCATACCATTAAATGAGCAGCACAGATATTAACTGTCAAAGAGTTCCCAGGAAGGGATACATAGAAGCAATTCAATTTAACTAGTTTGGTATTTACTGACCACCTACTCTGTGACATTAGGTGAATTTGTTCTGATGATTGTTTTTAGATTTTAATTTCAATAAGCATTTGTTTTGACCCTAGTCTGGGGATAAAGATGCCTGTAAGAAGCTCACTATGGGGAAAAGAGACTATGTAGTATGAGTTATAATGATAATGACAATGGTATATAATCCAGTTTACAACCCTTAACTGTTTTATAAAGTGTTTGAGGGGAAGGACTGTTCCTCATATATTTTTGGTTTCATCCTGTCATCATCTGAGTCATCTCCATAAAGGTGCTCTTGGACTCCCTGTAGCTTGGTTTACAAGCTCTCACATCTCACAGAGTAGCTGGGCATTGCTTAAAAGGAAACCTTTCCCATTCAGTTAGCTGATGAGTGTAGGAGATCCAAGTTGTTGATAATATCAGATACTGATCTATTTCTACATTTTCTCCCTGACATTTCAGGGCAATCAAGGGAAGGTAAAATGCTCCGGTCTCCTTGTATGGGACAGAGGTACCCACATATCAGATCATCACTGTTCAAGTGGAAGGAAACAGAACCCTCCCTGTGCACCTAAAATCTCTTTTCACATGCAAAAGAATGGATACACCTTTCACCTAGGTAGTATCAGTAAAGGCTAATTAATTGCTGTGGAATTAGAGTTTACTTTGCATATGTGATAATGGAAATGCGGTTATACAAGAGCATGCCCTTAGTATTAAAGATACACACTCAAGTAGTTAGTGGTGAATGGTTATGCTGCCTGCACACTATTTTTCAACAGGGTCAGCAAATTTGAAAATTTTGGCAAATGTTAGCAATATTTGAATCTAGGTGGGGGGTATATGGATGCTCATTGTATTCTGTTTTTCTGTATTTTTCAACATTTCATAATAAAAAATTGGTTAAAAAGATGCTTCTCTCCTGTATGTGAGTTGGGACAAGCTGCAGGTCTGGTTGAAGTCCCCGACTTCCCTCCACATTCCCATCCCCCATCCCTGTAGGCACCCACCATCCTGACCTCCACTTTCTCTTTCATTAGTTGATATCTGAAACTCCACTATCAAGAGCTTCAACCCAATTTAGCTGAAGGGTTTTATTCATACTAAAATGCACATATACCAAGCACTATTAGCAATTAGTCAGACTGATGTAGGATTGAATACAGAAAAGGAGTGCTGGGTAGTGGAATTCTTTTATTTTATTTTATTTACTGTATTTAAACGTAAATAGCCACATGTGCCTAGTGGCTACCATATTGGATCGTGCAGCCTAGGAAAGTATTGGCCTAGAGTGAAGCGCTTCTACAGGTGCTTTGATAACTGGAGAATTAACATTTCCTGGGAGAACTGAAAGAATGAATTAAAATATAGAGGTGGTGAGTAAGAAAGAAAAGAGGAAAAGTGGTGATTCTTAAAGGTACACACATGTCTCTGGGTAATATTTCTTACTGGTCACATCACAATTATTGCAGAGTGGCTGCCCAGCAAGGAGTCTCTACATATAGCTTATACCTGCAGCATATTTATGCACTGAGTGAATAATGCCAAGCTATAACGGCAGGAAAGGTGGACTCAAGAGGGGAAATAAGTCAGATCACCAGGCAATTTCTAGGGCCACTGAGTGGGTTATATGCCTCAGGCAGGGAGTGGTGTCACCCACCCCTTCTCCACCATCTCTGGTGTCTCCACCCCTACCCAAGACTTCAGTCAAGAGGAAGAGGATGCCCCCATGTGGCCATGGCTGAAGTGCTGCCCTTCCAGTGGACTGAGCCATGCCCTGCAGGCAAAGATGATGCTAAGAACACAGAGTCAGGAACAGACTGAATTTACTACATGGGTCCGCGTGGCCTCAAAAGCTGCAGATTTCAAAAGTCCATTTCCTGTTGACTTTAGTTTTCTTTCAACTTTTCAATGTCCTTGCTCCTGCCTGAGAAAGGGACAAGAAAATCCAGGATCATCCCACAGTAGAGAGAACAGCACAGAATAGACTGTACTAAATGCTACTGAGGAGCTAGAGAGTGATCATCACACAGGGAGGGGCACGGTAGAAAGGAGGGAATTTATAACTCAAAGTGCGAGGTGGCTAATTCCCCCGATAGAAACAGAGGAAAACTATTAGAACATTACATTATTAGCTCAAGTGAGGCCGCTGAATCTTCTCACCATGTAAAATTCAACTGTTTTTTGTTGCTTTATATATTAAAGACCCATGTGTGCTTTATTGTTTTTGTGGTGTTAAGTGGATTCCTATGTTAATTAAAAAGATGGGGAAGAATGGGGGTTGTTTGTTTCTAGTACCATTTGGCAGAATATAAGGGGCCCTGGACTCAGAATTGGAAGGTCTGACCTCAAATCTATGCCCCACCTGGCACCAGCACCCTCGGGCACTCACTTTAATACCAGCCCCATCTCCTTTACTGGTGCTGGTGTGAGCACTTCTCAAGCAAAAATGAGGATAAGTTCATTAGAGAACTTAGTGGTTCTCTAATGTCAGAGTGCTCAGAATCATCTGGAAGGTTGGTTAAGATGAGTACTGGGACCAACTCCCCAAGTAGGTCTGGGGTGCAGCCTGAAAATTCCCATTTCGAACAAGTTCCCAGGTGCTGCTGGGGCTACTGGTCTGGGGACCCCACTTTGAGAACGAACCCACTATGGTGTTCATTGTATGTGATGAATTAAGTTTTCTCCTATGCATCTAGAATGGTACTAGCTATTCATGGAGAAAATAAGTCATTTCAATCATTTTCTATAAAGCTTAACTTTCTCACAGAACATGGATTGCAAAAAGGTTGGCTGTGGGGATCAGCCGGGAGCAAAGGTGTGAAGTGCCTTCACAACTGTAAAGAATATCAGCCTTTATAATTGCCAACAACCAGTTGACAAAAGGCTGCTTACATTTGTTCTTAGTTTTGCCCTTGGACTCTTTGGAATTTCTTTGTTGTAGATGTGGTTTTAAACTCCTTCAACATCAAAATCACCTGGAGGGTGATAGATTGCTGGCCACAGCCCCAGAGTTTCCTTGTTAGTAGGTCTGGGCTAAAACCACAGAATCTCCATTTCTAACAAGTTCTTAGGGGTTAATGATTCTTGTTGTCCAAGAACCACACTTTTAAAACCACTGGTCTATTTGTTCACCTTTACCTTCTGCTTCTCTAGTATCTAGTCCAAAGGCACTTAAGCTATGGCCTTGGGCCAAAGACAGCCACACCCTTTTGTGTGTGTGTGTGTAACTAAAGTTTTATTGCAACACAGACACACTTTTTTTTTTTGTCTGATTGCTTTCTCACTACAATGGCAGAGAGGTGAGTCATTGTGGCAGATACTGTAGGGTTATGAAGCTCAAAATATTTACTATCTGTCCCTTTACAGAAAAACGTGGCTAACCTCAGTTCTATCTTTTCTTCCCCTTAAACAAAACATTTATTAAGCATCTACTATAAGCAAGACAGTTAATACATTATTTATATTTTACCTTCACAAACCTATTAAAGGAATTGGTCCCTTCTAGCTCAGAGGGTCAAGTAATTGCCTAAGGACACACAATATCTGAGTTAGGACCCACTATATAAATTGTGGAGCCAGTGCAAAATAAAAATATGGGACCCCTTGTTTAAAAATTAAGAATTTCAAGATGGCATCGGCAGAGCATTAGATCAAGTATGGGGCCATATATGATCGCACAGGTCATACACCCAGAAAGCTGGCCGGGATCTTAGTGAAGATTCCAGTCCTGGTCTATATCGCTTCAAGATTAGTGCTCTTTCCAAGGCATGGAGCCCTCTCCTAATCTCATACACCAGGGCCAAGATGCTCTGCATGTTTAATTGCAGTAGTCCTCTTCAAAGAAAAATCTCCTTTATTGGGAAATCATGCCATGTCTATTTCCAACACCTTGTACACGAACTTCTCAAGCCCCAATTATGATCTCCTTGGAGGAGAAATACATCTCTGTATTCCCCCCAAATTTAGTACCTGGAAGACACGTGATAAAGGTGGTTATTTATTTATACATATTTTTAAAATGTTCCTCTTGTTCTAGAAAGGGTTTAAAATGGCTTTCCAAAAATTATTGCTTGTGGGTGAGCCGCCAGGCCCCGCGAGCCACGCAGCAAGATGATGATGTAACAGGAGAGTGACACAAGGGAAAGCCAAGACAGGATGTGCCGAAAAAAACAGGAACTAAGGTGGCACAGGTGGTAGGACGCCTCTCTCCCACATCAGAGGTTCTGAGGATTGAATCCCAGTGAAGACAGAAGGATAAGGATATGAAGAGAGGGCAGGAAACGGACACAGAGAGTTGCCCAGCAAATGGACACAAAAACAGCAAAAATGGGGGGGGGAGATGGATTAAAAAAAAATAAAAATAAATAAATCCTTAAAAAAAAAGTATAGGGGAGTAAGATACGGACTATAATTAGTAGTAATACTTTGATGATGCTCTTTCAGTTTGTTAACAAAAGTTTCACAACAATGCAAAGTATTTGTGGGGGGGTGATGTGTGGGAGCCCTGTATGATGTTATGCATGGTTTTTTTTTGTAAGTTCACAATGTTTACTGAACACTTGTTGTTTATGTATGTTCATGTATGAATGATATACTTCAATAAATTGTTTTAAAAGAATAAAAAAAAATTATTGCTAAATTAGTGAACTCAATTTCGGCAAAATTGTAGAAAAACATTGTAGAGATTATTGTTCTAATTCTACAAAAGAGAAACCCGAGCAATGGAGACATTATACCGTATATCAAGGTCACCAGAAAAGTCATGGAGGACCTCAAATGAGAACCCAGCATCTTGCTTTGTGAGACCCAGGGCTGTTTTTCTAAACTCACAGCAGACTATTTCTGTTTGGGCCGTCCCTCAGTATTGAAGTGTAAGTGACATTAGTTCAACAACTCAGGCAAAGCCAAGCCAGTGATCATTTTAAAGAATGCAGCATCTCCTGTTATTTGATCGCTATATTTTCTGAGCATTTAATCCTCTCAAATATTTTGCAATCATTTCCTTTAATTACAGAGAAAACACACTGGAGTGATGTGTGTGCTGGGGAGCATCCCCTCCTGTTTCCTTCTTTCTTGTTTAATCAAGAATTTGAATCACCTTTCAGCTTCCTAATCCTGTAATCCTAAAAGGAATTTACTCTCTTCCAAACCCTGCTTGGCAAGATTCTGTACAGTAGAACCTGGAGCCTTTTCACAAAGACTGTGAGAAAGGAGATAAAATCCTGGGGCAGGCCTCCAGAAATTCAGGAAATTAGGGCCCTTCAAGAGGGTCCTAGCTAATTCTAGAGAATATTCTGAAGATATGGAACTGGGATCCCTGCATCAGATTTATCTGGAGGGCTTAAGTTCCAACTTTCTGGGTTCCATTCTAGGTCCAGTTCTAGGCATTCTAAATTGGAATTTGGAGACAGGAACTCAATCTACGTATATCTCTATCTCTATCTATTTAATTAAACTTTTCCCAAATGACTCTCATGTGTACCAAAATTTGAGAACCACGTAGCTAGCCATCCACAGCCCCATGTATGCTCATTACATTACTGTTACTTCTGGGAAGCTCACTAGTGGTTAATGTCATATGCCAGTTAAAGACAGATCAAGTCAGAGAACCGAGTTAATGGTGTAGTTAAAAAGGCCTTTGCTTTGGGGTCCAGAGGCAATGTGGAGGAATGACAGGATGGGCATCTCCACCCTTGTAGCCATGCTGGGTTAGGGGCAAAGGTGCTCCAAGGGAGGGGCTCATCTGAGTTTTGAGTCCAGGTGTCCACTCCTCAGAAGTGCGAGCTCCAAGACTACAGTGACCATACTCACCAGCTTTTCTGGGACAGTCTTTATTTACATTATTACTGTCTCTATATAACATTGGCACATTCTAGAAATCTCAGAATTTTAATATCCAAATAATACCAGTTCAACACACCCAGAAGCCTAAAATCCTTTCCAGGCCATGGGTCTATATTTGTTTTCAGTGAACATGGTCACCATAACTAAGAGAAAAAGCTCAACCCTCAGGACTTGACTATCTTGCCTCAGAAACATCCTCCATTACTGCCATCTAAAAAGATGACCTTATTTTACCACCTGTACATCTGCTCTTGTTTATATCCTGCCACATACATGTCTGCTCCCTCTTTCCCCATTTACCTATTTTCTGCAAGCAGGAATGGTATTTCCTAGTTTTCTTTCCTCTGCCCAATGCACCTGCAGTATTTCTCACACAATTCAATTAGTGCTATAAACTGGTTAAGAGATGATGGTCCCTGCTTGAGTCAAGGAACTCATCAGTAAAATGAGCCAATGTGTCCCAGACCACATGCTGGGAGGAATACAGATTTGTAACACACCTTCTTATCAGCCCTGGGTCACTAAATAGGGCAGCCTTGTTTTTCCCTCAAAGCCTCCATATGTTCACCTCACACAGATCAATAGAAGCACCGTATTGTCTTCACGAAAGCTTTAGATCCTCACCCATTCTCATATAACAAAAGACCTAGAATGTAATTTCTCAAACATTGTGATGCCCCAAAGCTCCAGCTTACAGTTCAGGATGGGGAAGCAGCCCACAGTGAGTTTCCTGGCCACAGCCTGTGGGATGTACATCAACGATTTGGATTTTACATAGCCCCATGTGGACCTTGGAAAACTTAAGAACAGAGAAATGCAGCAATTCTGGAGCTCGAATACAATCTCAATCTCTAAAGTGCCTTTCTCCAATAAGGCAGAAAATCAAAAGTTAGGAGTGCACAGCTGCCCAGCCAGAACTGAAGCAAATCCCAACAGGAGTGAGCCAAGATGCTCTGGGCGACAGCTGGGTAAACATTTCTGATAAAGCCTCATAGTTTTGGTAGAAACTGTGTGTGTGTGTGTGTGTGTGTCTGTGCACACGCCTGCATGTGATATAGTTAAGTGGATTGATAGCTGCTTAAATATCTGTAACCTAAGAGTGTTGATTAAGGAGGACATGGACAAACTGGAGCAGATGAAGAGAAATGCAAGTAAGGATGGTGATGAAAGCAATATAATATCACAGGGAGAATGTGGGTATTTGGCCTCAAGGATCAAGTACTTGGATGTGGAGTAGGGAGAGTCAAGGATGATGGTTCTCTTTAAATATATCAAGGGCCAAGACATGGAAGAAGGATTAGACTTACACTGTATGCACAGTTCCAGAGGGTAGGAATGGGCTAATGGATAAAAGTTACAAGGTGTATTTCAGCTAAATGCAAAACATTTTCTGAGAATCAAAGCTGTTCAGAAATGGAAGGAGCTGCTGGAAATTTTAGAAGAGGCAGAACGTCCTTTTCTCAGGGACAATCCTTCATTAGACAGAAATTAATGAGTGGGCCTCCAAAATACCTTCCAACTCTAACTCAAAGATTCTAGCTGTTGATAGCCTGCTCCTCAATGCCTACCCCTGCTACCCTCATCATCCCACTTGCCAGGAGTTGTCAGTGAACTAAGTAAAAATCAATGAAGTTAAAAAGATCAAATGTTATAGCTACGTAACAACCCAGGCCCCACTGTGGGTGTAAGGTTCCTTTCCAACCCCTTCACTGATGTGGCTATAATAGTCATATCAGGACATGGTATAGGGTGGATGGGATGATCAGGGAGGAATAAAAAATCAATGTATTGATTTTTACTCTGCCATTACACTAAAAACTACACTAAATCTTCTTTAATAAAGACTTTGAATTGGCCTCTTGATTTTAATAAATAGCATATAATGCACTGAATTAGTCAGCCAAAGGGGTGCTAATGCCAAGTACCAGAAATCTGTTGGCGTTTATAAAGGATATTTATTTGGGGTAAAAGCTTATAGTTACAAGGCCCTAAAAAGTCTAACTCAAGGTACCACGAGAGGTCCTTTCTCACCAAAGTCAGCTGCCACATGTTGAAACAAGATGGCAGGCGATCTCTGCCTGGTCTCTCCTTCCTTCTTCCTCTTAAGGCTCCATGGTCCCAGCTTCTTCCAATCTCAGCTGTAGGTTGGCATAGGACTTGTTTCTTTCAGGGCCTGCTCAGCTGCTCTGTTCGCTTCAGCTGCAAACTATCAGGCAAATGGTTCATCTCTCCCTGGGGTTTAGCTGTTTGAACCTTCTCCTTTCTGTCACATGACAAAGTATGCTCCTCTTGCATCTATGGACCTCTCTCTCTTCCCATGTGTCTTCTTAAGTGAGTGCCTGCTTATATCAGCCCACCAAGGAGGCAGGGCTCAACCCTAAGTCACATTCTACTGATGCGGTTGAATCAAAATCCTAATCTTAACAAGTAGTTTAATCAAAGACATCTCAGGTGAATCTAATACAATCAAAGGGGATCACACCCAGAGGAACAGACCAGTTTACAAGCATAATTCTTCTCTCTTTTTTCGAATTCATAAATGATCTCAAACTGCCACAAGCACTCAAAGTGTTTTTTTCTCTTTAGCTGAAATAAATAAAACTAAATATTTTAGTTTCCTAGAAGAGAAGTCAGTCCTCAAATCATATGCTAAACATTATGTCCTTAAGTTTACTACATCATCCTAAAATCCTTTGTCACTTGGCCAGTTGAAAAAAAGAGATTTATGAAGAACTTTCATCCTAACACCAATGTCACTTTCCCACTGGGAGGCAGCGTGGGGTTGTGGAAAGAGCACTTGTCTGTGAGTCTAGTTACCTGCCCCAAAAACTTGCTCTGCCACCTTGGCAGCCATTTCACTTCTGTCACAGGTGACTGCCATTTTGTAACTCAACCGTAATCACCCCACAGAGAAGACTGAAAACCATTTGAATACTCAGTTTTATTTGCAGACCTACGCTAACAGAGGGAGAATTGATTCAAAATTCAAGGCACTTACTGTCAAGTCTTAAGTTTTCAAAATTCTCAAGAACTTGGCTAAAGGCTTTTATCCATAGCACTGATGTGAAACCATAGTTTTTCAGTTATATCTTCAAGGGTCATTTGGACCTAAATGTTCTTCTGTTCTTAATGGTTGGAACTCATTTAGAGTCTCCTGATGGGTATTTGTTGAGTCCTGGAGATTTTTTATACTGTATATTCCTTATGCTTACACATATTTTAATTGAGTGAAATGAGAGAATATTCTTTTACAAATGCCTAGGATGACTCTGGAAATAACCACGGAGAGTTACTATTTGTGAGTCTATAGTCTATGTATCACTGTGGACAGAAATTCTATGTGCTTGTAATTATTTAACATAATAATGTCCTTTTCCTCCTTATATGATGATTTTTACCTGAGCACCTGGGAGGAGGGGGTTGGGGTGGTACTTTTAAGCATAAAAATTAAACTTCATGACAATTCAACAAGCTCAACATTCCTACCTCAATTAAGGACATTGGTACCTTGAGGGGTAAAGAGAAAAAAATGGATCTATGCAAGATCACCTATGATGCAAGCAGCAATAGAATTCCAGGCATTCCCTGTTTACCAGGGAGGCAAATTGTAAGTCTCCTCTGGGAGGAATATGTAAAGCAAATTTATATTTACAATTACTTCCTGAACAGCTGGCTAAATTGAAGTCATTTTGCCAAGCTTCACTAAGAAAAAGAGAGTACCATTTCCTGAATTGTCTGGTTGGTTCTGGCAAACAGCTTGGAGAGAGGGGAAGTGACTTGTCTGAGGTGATGAGTTAGGAACCTATGAAGCTGCTGAATGGAAACTCAATTGCAATTGGAACCGCTCTTTATTTTTCATTTCAGCCCTCAATCATCTCCTCTCTCTGTTCATTGCTCAAACTTTCTGCTTAGTTGCAAGTTATGTTCTCACTGGCTGCAGATCAAGAGTGGAGATCTAAAACTAAGGTGTGTCCTGCAATCCCTGTTTAACCTTAGAGTCAAGAAATAGACATGGTCTGGCATATGCAATACAGAAGGCAGCAGCTTTCAAACGGCTTTGATCATAAAAAACAGTAAGAAATACTTTTTCCATTGTAACTCTGTATACACATGCTAGCGTGTATTTGTGTGTGTGTGTCATACAATAAAAGAAGACTTTCGTGAAACAAAATTTACACTTACTATGTATTATGTATTCTGATGTTTTCTCTTCTCTTTTGATCTGGTAAGTTAACTATAGGAAATGTGCTTTGCCAGTGCATGATCTTCAGTGAGTGGCCAGTAAATATTAGCTGATATAATTTTTAATTGAGGTGATAGCACCTGTTCTAACTGCCCGAAAATTTCACTTAGGTTTGTTTTTTGAAGAGTTGAGAAGGAAAGGGATGGGGAGAAAAACTCAAAGGTGTTCTGGGAAAAGGTCTAGGGATGTCAGCTGGCCACAAGCTCTACTTGAGCCAGGGACAGCCACTGAAGTAGTCATCAAAATTCCAGATGGCAGAAGTTGAGGCAGCTTACTTCTCCAATGGAGACAACTAACAATCATACACCCCTGGTCAGAGTACATTTAGAATATGTGTCAAATTCTGAGGACCTGGTTGAGGTCTATGAGGACACTAGAAGAGTCTATTCTAGGGGAAGATGAGCAGAACTGGGCAGAGGATGGAGAGTCTACCAGTTAAGGCTCAGCTGAGAAAATAAAAGGGGTAGCTTGGAGATGAGAAGATTTAGGGGAGCCTTGATAATGATAACTGCTTTCAAATGGTTGAAAAATTATGGTGTAGAAGAGGAAGAAAAATTATTGTGTGGGAATTACAATAGAATTGGGAGATAAAAGTTTCAATGAAATAGATATAAATTCTATATAGAGAATAATTTCTAAACAATAAAAGCTGCCCAGCTAAAGAATAAGTTGCCTGGCCCAGCAGTAGGCTCTCCATCACTGAAAACATTCAAGCAGAGATAAGATGATCTAATAGGTACACCTAATTGAATTCTTGAATTGGTAGCAAGATCAAGTCAGAGAGCCTCTTTCAAGCTAAAATTCTACATGGTGACACATGTGCTTTAAAAGGCCCAAAGTCATGTACATATGCAAGGTAACATTAACTAAATGCTAGCTTCACCTGTCATCACCTCCTACAAAGTGTGTGTAAGTTTTCCTTAAGGTGTTTTGCTTCCAGTCCTTAATTCCTATTCGTGGCAGGTCCCAAAAGGAAAACTTGGGCAGCCAAATAGCTCTCTGTGGACACAAGAGCCGGGTCTCTGTGCAGTGGAACATCTTCTTGTCTCCAGAGGAGGGCTAGTGGAGTCTTTATTTTTTGTTTTGTTTTCTTTTCTTTCAGCCCTTTAACAGCAAACAATTTGGGGATGATTTGGGCTCCATGTAAACTCCACACTCCCTCTCATGCCTAAAAACTGTCAAAATGTTTGAATGTAAAAGAATTATTCAGGATTCATTTTATAAGACATGTGAGTTCTCAATTTCTGCTATTTCTTCTCACCCTGGAGCACCCAGGGCTCCTCCGCCCCTCAGCATTGAGTCTGGGTTTCTCATCTCGTAGGTGGGTTTGATTAATATGTCTGTCGATCATGTGCAAACTCCTTTAAGAAAATGAAAAGCAGTGTTCAAATGTTCAAAAATAATGTCTTTTACAGATCCTATCTCAAGATGTCAAAGACAAAATCTCAGTGAAGAGGCATATGACCTAAAGAAGAAGAAGAAAAAAAATGCCTCCATTATACAGAAACCAACATCTCTTGGTGTTTCTGAAGTCAGACCTTGAATCAGTCAGATAGACAGTGAAGGTAAAAATGGAAGCTGAAGCAATAGTCCAGGAAAGCTCATCAATCTTTACAGCCACCTGGGGGCATAAAGGCCTCCAACACATCCTTTTTCTCGGGAATGGCACATGTGCAGCCTGTTGTTCATTGCACAGCCCCAAGGCCCACTTTGGTGGAACAGACCAACCCATGATGACTTTTGAAGCTGTTGTTGGAGCAAAGCCCCGTTATATGGCCTCACTCAGGCCAAGATTGGTCATAATGAGGCCCAGTCTAGCCCACTCCTGCCCCAAGCTCAAAGGGATCTGGAGGAAGAGAAGAAAGACCAAACTGAGAAGACGTTTAAGAGGAAAAGAAACAATCATGTGTACATCAAGAAGTAGTGCAGTTATTACTATGTTTGCATATGCATGCTTACTTGTTAGAGGTCTATCTCTGCCCCTGAAATAAACCAGAAGAGCAAGGGTTCATACTGGAATATAAAAAGTTCACCACCGTGCCTGGCCCTGCATAGACACTTGGTACATATTTATTATAATTTCTCTCTTCCCTTCACCATCAAAATCCTACTACATGTTCAAGATGCAATTCATTTTCCTCTGCCTGGGCGTACCTTGGCTGCATGGCAAGTCCCCATGTATTCAATATAGTATAAAGTTATGTTCACATCTGTGGAGAAAATAAATGGGAGCAGAATCGTTCTACCTGAGAGCTAAATCTAAGGAGAGAAAATAAAGAAATCAGGACTCCATTCACCTGAGGGTCTATTTCTCAAATCAATTTCCATGAGTATCCTAAAATCTGAGCAACTGCAATGCCTTACAAACAGTAGGCACTTAAAATTTGCTGATTGAATATGTGTGATCAAATGTAGACCAAATATAGCTGATCAAATACACAAGTGTTGCAGTGCTTTTGTTTTATTTTGTGTTCATATGCCTTCCCTTGCTTGTCAAGTGTTTTAATGTCTTCTGTTTGCTAAGAATACCAGGCTCAAGGTCAGAAGATCCATGAAAGTTACAAGTCAGTTCTGCTACTTAATAACACTGTGGAGTTTGGGCAAATCATTCAGTCTCCCAATCCGCAGTTTCTTAGATTTAAAACTTGGATAACAGTAGCTGCCCAGACTAGATCACAGGATTGATGTTAAAATAAAATGCAGCAGTCATTAGGAAATTACTTTGTTAGGCAACAAAGCACCATTCAAATGTAAGATAAGGTGGATAAATATACTCAACAGTTCACCTCCTCACTGTTCTGCCAGCTGCAAGCTTGGGATACTTTGGGAGAAGTCCATGAATTAAAGCATTAGAGACAAATGGGCATGTTTTTCTAGTAATAACTTGATGATAGATCATTTTACTAGATGTTTCTACAGAAACATCTCCGAATGATCCATCTTTGATCACTGAGAAGATTCCTGAGGAAGAGGCTTCCCCATTTGCCAAAGCATTAATTTCCCCATCAGAAACAGGATAACTTCTTAGATGGGGAAAGACCCAGGAAACAGAAGAATCAAGCTGCATTTAGAACTCACAGCCCATCTGTGTTAACAAAGCTGTTCTTGTCCCACTTTTTGTCTTAAGATTTACCACTTCTGTAGTAAAAACACATCAAATAACAACTCTTCCACTGAATGTTGGGAAAAATTCCATTACCTAAAAAAGGGACATAATTAAGAGAAACAGGAATTTCAGAAGAATTTCTATTTGTCTATTCCTTGTAAAAGCTGTGGAATGGGACTTCACATAGATGGCAATGATTTATGAATGTTTAAGTTTATCACGGCCTTTATCTATCCCTTCTAGGTGTGTATAGAGAGATATCTGGGTTTGTTATATCTGTCCTGGGTTTACTGTATATCAAAGCCCTCATCTCAACAGCTCACTTCAGCAATCTGCACGATCCCTGCAGCACACTCCAACAAACGTGGATCCTGATGTCAGCTCTTTTAAGAAGAGGGTCAGTGCATTTCCCATCTGCTCGACCCTGTTACCACTGCCTTGCACTGCAGCTGAGCCCTCTAAAGCAGAGAATGGCTTGAGCATCTAGAGATGGTATTTCTTGTGACCCCAATGCATACTTACCACACAACTGGGGCCAAACTGAACTCTACGGGGAAAAGAAGCAGTCTAAGATAACTGATCAACTCTTTTGGTTCTTTATTGTTTATGGGATAGGCTTGAGTAGGGACAATAAATAAAGCTCTGATGAGAGCTTTGAAAATTTTAGAGGAAAAATGGGCATCTTAGTACAAAGATAACTAACTTCCTCATTTGATTTTTCTCCTCTTAGTTTGGCAAGAAAACAGAATATTTTTTTAAAGTCACAGAGGGCTATTGTTGGCCCTAGAAATTAATGAAAGAATCAAGGAAATCCTAAGTGCATCAGAAAAATTATTTATCACTGTGTGAAATGCTATAGGTAAAATTTTAAAAATCTCTCTATGGTTTTACAAGAATAGAGAGAAAAAAATGTTAGGGAAGTTATTCAACTTTCAAGTCCATTAAGGCCTACAGGCAAAAGAAACTGGCTTTCTGTTTTCCTTCCAGAATAAAGCAATATGTGAGAGAGAAGCTTCCACTTGCCAATGAGTGCCAGGTATGTCGTTGTTTCATACTACTCCTTACTTCTTTGGGAGAGATGGGTGGGCACTATCTGGGACATAAATCAAGCCAACTTGCTAGTCCTCAAGGAGAATGACTTGAAACTAAAGTAGTCAGTGGACTTGACTCTCTGGAAGGATAGGCTGCTAACTTTCTCCAGATCCTCTTTCTTTCTCCCTTTTTCTTGGGCCTCTAATTTGCTCTCAATCAGTATCCATGCTCCAAGCCACTGGGTTAATTGTCAGTGGTATCGATGTTCTTAATTTTCAGTGTCCAGGTCAATGACAGCCACTGCTCATATAGGTCCACAAAAAAGGTAAACATAGCAGAGACATTAAGCCTTGAGTAGACATGCTAAGTCTGGGGACATGAACAGGCTGATTGTCACCACTTACACAAGGAGCACAAAGCTCCCTTAACTGCTATATAAATTTCTATTTTGAACCAAATTAGAGGCCTCTTCCTTTCGGTACCAATTCAACGCATAGGGCCTGAGGGATGATAAATCTTAAGTTAAAGCATGGGGCAACACTATCAGCTTCAAAAACAATACTTCTTCAATCGTTTCTTAGACTTTACACCCAAAGCACAAGCAAAGAAAGAAAAAATAGATAAATGGAACCTCCTCCAAATTAAAAACTTTTGTGCTTTAAAGGACTTTGTCAAGAAAGGGAAAAGGCAGGCTACACAATGGGAGAAAATATTTGGAAACCACATATACAATATATATATTTAGAATATATATATATAAAACCTACAACTCAACAATAAAAAGGTAATTAAAAAATGGGCAAAAGACTTGAATAGACAATTTTCCAAAGAGGAAATACAAATGGCTAAAAAGCACATGAAAAGATGCTTAACATCATTAGCTATTAGAGAAATGCAAATCAAAACCACAACGAGTTATTTCATACCTACAAGAACAGCTACTATTAACAGAACAGAACACTACAAGTGTTGGAGAGGATCTGGAGAGAGGCGAACACTCATTCACTCCTGGGCAGGTATGTAAAATGGTGCAGACACTTGGAAGAATTTGGTGATCCCTCAGGAAGCTAAGTGTGGAAATGCCATATAGTTCATCAATCCTTCTACTGGGTATATACCCAGAAGAACTGAAAGCAGGGACACGTACAGTACAGTCATTTGCATACTGATATTCATAGTGGCGTTATTCACAATTGCCAAATGATGGGATCACCCCAAGTGTCCATCAACTGATGAATGGATAAAGAAAATGTGGTGTATACATACAATGGAATATTATTCAGCTCTAAGAAGGAATGGAGTCCTGATGCATGAGACAACACGGATGAACCTTGAGGGCATTACATTGAGTGAAATAAGCCAGACACTAAAGGACAACTATTGTATGACCTCACTAATATATACTAACTATAATAAGCAAATTCATAGAGTTAGAATCTAGAATAGGTTACCTGGAGATAGAATGGGGGTAGAAAATGGAAAGCTGATGCTTAATTTGTGCAGAACTTCTAATTAGGTTGATTGTAAATGTTTGGAAATGGATGGAGGTGATGGTAGCAAATTATTGTGAGTGTAATTAACAATACTGAATTATCTGTGTGAATGTGGTTGAAAGGGGAAGGTTTGGGTTGTATATGTTACTAGAAGGATAACTAGAAGATAAAACATTAGACTAAATAATACAGTGGACCCAGTTGTGAAGGAAGACTGTGGTTAATAGCATAAATACAAAAATGTTCCTTCATGAATTAGAACAACTGTATGTCACTATTACAAGATGTTAATAATAGGTTGGTTTTTGGGAAAAAAATATACCTAATGCAAACTATGGACTATAGTTAGTAATATTTTAATATTCTTTCACCAATTGAAACAATTGAATTGGTGAAACACACCATTGCCAAGCATCAATAATAGGGGGGTAAATGGGAATGTTGTATTTTTTACTTTATTTTTATGTTAACCTACTTCTCTAATTAAAAAGATAATTACAATAAATTTTTAAAAAACATTATGCTAAGTGAAAGAAGCCAGACACCAGGTATTATATATGGTATGATTCCATTTGTATAAAATGTAAATATAAATAGATCTATAGAGACAAAATTAGATTAGGGTTCTGTAGGGTTGGGAAAGGATAGAGGGCTTGAGTGATAACTGCTAAGGGATATGAGGTTTTTCTTTTTGGAGTAATAGAAGTATTCTAAAATTGATTGTGCTGATGAATGTACAACTGTGTGATTATACCGAGAGCCACTGATTGTACACTTTGGATGGATTGTATGGTGTGTGACTATATCTCAATAAAACTGCTTTAAAAAACACTACTTCTTGGGATCTTAAAGGCTTCTCTAAGCACTAACCTGAACAAAACTCCTGAGTGTGCTCTCAAAGTGGCCCATATGTGGCATCTGACTAGCCCCTGAGAATGTACCTTCACACAGGCAGAGATAACTAGCTTTCAAGAAGGAGCCCTTGGTTTGAGTTTGATTAGCTCTACTTCTCACCAGAGGGAGTGTGTGGCTGCCGGCTGTACCTGTACAACTCTACTCACTGGGTCCTTGATGTAGAAATTCACCACCTTCCTCTGGGAAGCTCCACTTGGGAAGGACCTTAGGGTGCCTTTCATCTGAGATGGAGACTGGCTGCTTCTCTGTGTGTAAGTTCCTTCTTTTGAGCCCAGAAAGTGATTTTCTTTATTTATTGCTCCAGATCCTCTCTAGAGTAGCTCTACCGTCTTACTCTCATACCCTACTTTCCTGCTACAGAGTCCTTATGTTTTGGAGATTAGGTTCTTGGTATTTGCAACTGGACACTCAGCTGCCAACCCTCTATCTGATCTTTGGCCACCTCTGCTTAGGCCTTTGACTTGCTCTTGTCCTGCCTCTCTTTGGATAAGCCTTGCACATCTTGGAAACAGTTGGCCATTGGATTACTGTTTTTTCTGCCTGTTGTCAGTGGTCTGAGATTTTTACCCATTCACGGTGCACACACCTGAGCAACTGATCCTAGACAGTTCTTGCTCCTGTCTTCTGATCCTGGAGAGCTGCCAGGGCCCTTGACCTCACCTTTGCACAGTCCTGCTTCTTTTTCTACAACTCAGGCCCTAGTTGAGAAGAGGGCCTCTCACCCTGTGGATGTCTTTTTTATTCTGCAAGAATAACAGCAAGCTCTCTGTTCAGTCATCTCATTATCGGAGCTGCTGTTTCTGCCTTAAGGGTAGGAGTCTCTACTTCTATCAAGAAGGGAATCCAGGTAATCTTGTTCATGATCAGAATAGCCAGAGGGAGCTGTGACACCTGGTTGGCTGCAATGATGTGCCAACCAGGAGACGGGGACTTCCCCAGCAGAGAACAGAAGCCCAGGAGAGGAGGTAGGTTTAATTTCTGTGTGTGAATGACTCATGGCTTCCAGAATGAATAGTGTTAGTCGCTGTTCAGTCATCCAACATTTCTGGAAGCCCCATCTAGGTACCAGGCACTGTGTGATGTATAAGAGGGGAAAAAAGGCTTCTTTGACTGGGCATTTACATTGTACCAGGCACTTTACACTGATTATCTCTAATTTTTCCAATAACACTTTAAGGGAGTTAGTGTCCCCACTTGACCAATGAGAAAACAAAGAGCTAAGTAACTTTCACAATGTCCTACCCCTACTAAGAGAAAGAGCAAGAATTCAGATGCCATTCTGTCTAATCCTAGAGTCCAAGTTCTTCCCAAATACCACATGGTGACACCACTCATTCATTCACCAATTCATTCATTCAACCAGCCAGCAAGTGTTCCTGAGAGACTACTGATAGCCAGGGTCTCTGCTAAGTTCAGTGTGAAAAGATCCTTCCCCAGGAATTAAAAGATGAGGGGCTTTGGAATGCTGCTATGTATGTGTGGCATCAAATGGAACAGTGAGCTTCCATTTAGTTAATAATAATAATAATTTAAAAAAAATGTGCAGTCCAGTAATTGTTCAAAACGAGAAGTGGCTGCCAAACTGATGAACCTCCCATAAGTGAGGATTTCTCCAGATATCTGATGGGTGCTGGGGTTTAAGGGAACTGAATATGCTTGAAAGGAGAAACAGCCCTTCCTACAGAAGGCATCTGTGTAGATCTGAGGGCTAAGGATTCTAAACATCCCCTTTTTATTGAAAACCACTTCTACATATGAATAAAGAAGACCACAATCCAACTAGAAAAAAAAAAAAAAGTAAGCGTAAAGAAATGAAAGGATAGAGGCTTTGATCCCAGTGGGCTGAGAAACTTCTTAGTAAGAGTAAAGATTTAAATAGTCAATACCGCAAGCACTGAGCTATGGAAGAGCTATGCCCATTCTGGAAAGCCCTCATTTAAACTCTTCACAACTTCTTGAAGTGCTATCTCTACAAAATGGAATGGAATAAAATGGAATGAAAAAGCATAAAATACTAGAGCTGGAGGCTTCTTGGACTTCATTCAAGAATTCACCCCTCATTTGGTACATGAAGAAACTGAGGCACACACTTAGCAGGGCCACAGGGGCCACAAGGTTTAGTCCCTTCATTGATCTCTCTGAACTCTTTAACTTACTTTACAACATACTGTGGGACTTAGTTAAGATTTTTTTTTTTTTTTTAAGTTTCCTGTGGATGGGACTTTTCTCCCCCTCAAACATCACAAATATAAATTCCAATAGGGAAGGTGTGTAGCACAGTTTGGGGCAAAACATGGGAGCTTATGGAAATGAATTGCATTGAATATAAGACTCAAACAAGGAGGAGGCAGAGGAGTAGCAGGATTGAAATGACTCTTAGAGCGCAAGTCACCCTGGGTCTTCTTGCGAGATGGGCACGGTCGTAGCTCAGAACTCAGCCTGGGAATGTGTTCCAACCTGCCTACATGGGGTCAGGGCCGGTACCCACAATACTCTTCAGCCAGAACTTCTGGTCCACCTACACTCAGCTTGTCAGTGACCTTGCAGATTGGTAGTGGAATGTCTGCTCTCTGAGGTCTAAGGTTACAAGCCATTTGGTAATTTTTAGCTCCTCAGTTCCCCAAAATACACAGAGGGCAATGCCACATGGATTAGCTTTTTAATCCTATCAGGTTCATAGTCCAAGGGATCAGTTACAATGTGAATGTGTTGCCAAAACGTGGGAATCAGAATATGGTGAAATGGAAAAACCTTAGCGATAATGGTACAGTGTGGTTCCCAAGCCTTTCTGCAGAAACCTCTACAGCATGTCACTGGGTGTGCTGTGAAAAAAGGATACTATGGCCAACAAGTCTTTTTCTTAGAATTCATGGATTCATTTATTTATTAAAGAGTTCTGAGAATACTGACAATATCCAATATTGCTCATTTAACTCAGCATTTGCCAAACCCATTTGATCACAGATCAATTTAAGAAATATCCATTAAATACCAAGGAATATGGTTTGGGAAATGATTGATACGTCATTTTACAGATGAGGAAACTGAGACCCAAGGTGGCTAAGGGATTTTCCTTAAGTTAGCTAAGTAATAGCAGCTTCAGGTTTGGAAGCCACTGCATGGTCACGAGAATCTCCAATGGTCAGCTTTGTACAAAAGTGACAAAGGTCCCATTTAAATGTGTGTGTGTGTATGCAGAGAAAAAGAAATCCAGAGAGAATACTCTAAATCTGTTAAAGTGGCTCTCTCTGAGTAGGATTTCAGGTGATTTTTAGGCTTCTAATTTTCTTCTTCATGCTTTTAACTTTTCAAATTTTCTACACTATACATGCATTATTATAGTAATCAGAAAATCTGATAACAGATCAAGTATTGTAGGGTTGCAATAATATACCTAGGCACTGAACTCATCACATACTCAGAGACACAGATTACCCATGTCATTGCTTTTTGGAAACTCATCAAGATGCCAGCAGTGTCTAGTGTAGTAAACTGGAAGAAGTTTTATTTGAACAAGAGTATCTTCACTGACACATTTTCCATGTATCATCTTTTGGCAAACATAAAAACTATTCCCTGATGGCATACTTGTGAATTACTCAGAGTTGCTGGGGATCCCAGTTCTACTTTTGCAACGACCTTGTTCTGGTTTCTGAATCCAAAGTGAGTTTCAAAAGGTTTCAGGCCCAGAACCAGAAGCTTGAACCACAGCCCCAGGGCTCAGGATGATGCTGATGGAAGGACCTGTTGGAGTTGACTTCCCTCACCTATGCAGAGGCCATTTGCTTGGAAAGGGTGACAAGGGAAGAACAGACAAATGGAATGCAGCAACCTGGAGAAGCTCTAAGCTGGAGAGGTCCTAAATTACATTCACTGAGAAAGTACTCCAGGCCAGGCAAAGTGCTAGGTCTCTTACATACAGACTTAATCATCTTAGACCAGGTGAGGTGAGTAACATTCTCTCCAGTGTGTGCATGATAAAACCAAGGCCCAGAGAGGTTATCTAACTTGAACAAGGCCACAAAACTGGCAAGTGGTGAAGCTGAGATTCAATCTCAGGTTTGCGGACTTAGGCCTGCAGAAAATCTTCTGCTAGGCTACTCCTGTTAGATGCCACTTGAAGGCATCCAAAGTCTGGATGCTAACTAGGCCTGTGGCAGTAAATTCATTCCATTGTTGGGAAATTCTTCCTAAATAGCCTGGAAATCTGCCTCTTTGAACCAACTTCCATTGGTTCTAGTTTTCCTTTGGGAGCAATTAGCTTAGCAGAACTTCCAAATCTCTTTTATACATAAAACAGAAATGTACAAAGACACCACACATATAAAGACACATTACTGTCTCACATCTGTAGACAAGAGAGCAAAGCACAGAAGGGAAAGGGGCCTTAGAAGCTGAAGATCTTGGTTTGAATCCCTGAACAAATCACTTATCCCGCCTCTACGTCTTCTTCTGTAAAATGGGATGAATTATCCTTGCCTATTTCACATTTTGCTTGTGCTTGGCACATCTAAGGAGGTATATAAAATTGTTACATCCATGGAATCTGTTTTCATTGTTTCATGTCCTGAATCTGGGTTTAAAGTGTGGCCCTAGAGGTTTAGTGTATGCAGGGAAAGCATTGCCTTTTAAAAAGCCCTCTGGGTGTAACTTCTGGTAGAGGGTCCTGTACCCAGTGGAGATGACTTAATGTTTGAGATAACCTGATTAGCTAAGATCCACATTTAAGGGAAGTGGACTCACTATGATGGGAACAAGGGCCAAGTTTCTTAAAACGCTGTACTGTTGACCGCACTTTTAAAAAGACATTGTGGAGGAAGATGGAGGCAGAGTGTCTACTTCGAGAAGCAAGTTTATTTTCACGGCTGAGCTGTGTCAGTGCATCTGAGACTTGGCCCAGGCTCCGGAGGGCAGACTCACGATCCCGCCCCACAGAGATTGCTTTTGATGGATTGCCTCTCGGAACTGCCTCCTCATGGCGGGGGCCGTGTTGCCAAGCCAGAGCTGCAGCTGCGGGCTGGGCCAACAGACCTTGTCCTCCGAGTTCACATGTGAACAAATGAATCTCTCCACAGACAAGGAGATCACGGAGTATTTTCCGATTCATGCTGACCAGGAGGCTGGCCGTGGCAGCTCCCTCTTTGCCATTTGTCGCCTCATGACTGATGCCGAGTACACGCGGCAGGATTTGAAGCCCTCACCTCCATTTAGTGCTTCCTATGTTATCTGGTGATTTCTGAGGGCCGTTCCTGTCCCCAGGGGTGTGCAGGAAACAAGCTCTGCCTCTTATCTGAGAGCTAGCAACGTTATCTGAACAGCTGCTGGCTGGGGAAAGGCTGGTGTCAAACCAAATGCACTTGCCGCAGAACTGCTTTTAGGAGAAGCACTTGCATGCGTGCACACACACACAAACACACACACACAGAGTCCTGGGAGGAATTATCGGCAAGGCCGCTGAAGCCCATAGCATGAGCCCTGTCATGCTAACGTGATATCCTCTGCGCTATGCCCCTGCCCGCGCCTGATCCCCAGCCTGTCTTCCTCTCCCACCCTGGGGACAGGGAGCCCTGAGCAGCAGCTGGGAGAGAGAGGCCTTGGTGAGTCAATGAGCCTGAAGTCCAAAGCAAACCAACTCACTTGGAGGCACTGGCAGCTGCCTTTGAATTCAGAAGAATCCTTTCTTCGGCAGGAGAAGCAGCCTTTATCATAGGCACGAAAGAGGAAGAGGCAGGTTAAAAAAAATAAGCCACAAAGGTTGGCTGACACAAAGCTGGGGGAAGAATAGCTTCCCATTCTCCTCCAGACACTGGCCTCAGATGACAGCCGAGCCAAAGGGGAATCAAGTCAGCCTTTAGCTCTTCATCTGCACCCACCCCAGACCCGGCAACAGCCACAGATATGGCTCCCACTCCAGCTGTCAGTCAGGCCGAAGCGCTCAGTAAATGCCCATGATTAGCACCTTCCTCAATTGGCAGTGTAAATGGAGAATCATAGCTCACTCCTCAAAGTGGCTAGAGCCACACACCCATTAATTTCTACGGAGCCAAATGTAAACAGAAAACAAATGTTCCTGTACACTCTCCAAATTTTATTTCCCCTGTTAAAATGTTGGGGGGTGGGTGCCTTCCTTTCTTACCATTGCTTCCCATATTTGAAATGATCTGTATGCTTGACATTCAACCAAATGATACTCAAAGGGATACAATGAAAGCCCCCACACCCTCATTTGTCAGTATTTAAGGCTTAATGAACTCTTGGCAAGTCCTCTCCTCCCAGAGCTACAGTTTGTTATCGCTGCTTAAGGGTGATCTGTCCAACGCTCCAACATGCCAAGAAGCCTTGCTCACAATCAGAAATATATATTTAGTTACTGGCTGGTTAATCTACAGAGAGGTTTTCTGGAGATCGCCACATTCACTCAGAACTACCAAAGCCAGCTGTGCCCTTTGTATTTAAATCCCAGTGAAAGGGAGCACCCAGCCTGTCCAGCCTGCCCCTGCCGCCATTTCAAAGATAATCTCCCTTAGCTGTGTATAAATCTGGACACGAGAAGGACCTTCAGAGCTCTAAGCCTTTGGGTGCAAAAGATTCTCTACAAATGCACATTCAGAGTAAACAAAACCCATCAGGCCCCTGAAGAGTCCGACGCCTGATTGCACTAAACACATCACGATGGAATCTGCAATTGGTAAAGTAATTGGCGTTATTACAGCTGATGGGGAATTTCTGATGCTGCCCATGCTCTCCTTTGAAATAATACTCAGCCATTTAATTTGTCCAGCTCTCGTTTAGCTGAATTGCTCTTTTCTGCTGGAGTTTATCAAGAATGAAATGCACTATCTCTCTAGCGCCTGCAGCCTGAGATTTCACAGGCTTCCTTTTTTCAACACTCTCCCCACTCCTCTTACCCACCCCTGCATAGTCACTTCTCACAAGCCGCCAGGAATGCAATAGGTTTTGAGGCAGGTGAATCACATTTGATTTAATTCAAGGCTGTGTACCTCTGGCCCCAGTTCTTGAAGTACCCAAACACTCCTGCTACACCATAAAATAATGCTGAGAGACAAGTAAAGCTCAGAAGACTTGGATGTCCCAAGGAAGGTTGATAAAACTTGTCAACCCCCAAAATAAATAGAAAAGAGTACCATTATAACCTTAGTGCCAGAAGGTATTAGAGACATATCAGAATTTGCATACAAGCATTTTTGTTTGGGGGTATGCTTTGACCCTTGGTATACATACACGCCTAGAATGGGTTCTATAAATATTTACTGAGATCTATTTTTGCTGGAAACTTGCAGATTCTCTTTTTATACAATGTTCACCCCCCACCCCCAAGTATGGCATTTTTGTTCCTACCCAGATAGAGAGAGAAAAAGCCAAATTTAGCCAGCTGTGTTTTCTCACAACAGATAAGATTTCTGCCTGAGCACAGCCCTCTCTTCTTCCCATCAGCCAGCTACCTCCCTGGTCAACATGCCTGCTAGAGACAGGAGGGCTGAGGCCAGGGTGGCTTTCTTTTACAGGTGCCATCTCACTCCTATGACCCACCGAACCCAGAGCCCATGTACTCCTTGAATCACCTCTTGCCTCATGTTTAATAAAGAAACATCTGGAATTATGGGTATGAAAGTCATCCTAAGAAAGTCCCAAGTCCTTAGACAGTCTCTTTGTACAGCAGTCATCCAAACATCCTTTAGTACAGTTCCTTGTTGATTTTTCTGGGCAATAAATCTCTGTGCCTATGATCCTTCTACAGCTTAAGAGCTAAAGTGGACATCCAGAAATATTCTGAGCATCACTGAGTCCAAGGGTATTGTTCCATGAGGGAATACTCTCGGGGTTGAAAAGTTCCTGATATATTGTTTAATATAATTTTTAATACTTTATAGCTATTCCCACTCCATAGGTAAGAGATAAAATGTTAATTCAGAGAGTGTCATAGATGGTAAGGGAAGGAAGAGATCAGTGAGGGCATTTCTGAGTGTCCTCATCTCCTGGCTAAATAATCCCCACCCATCCTTAGTTTCTTCATGTCAGCCTCCCCTGCTCTGTCCTCTTGCAGGGTGATTAACCCAGGGCAGAACATCTACCATTGCTCATAGCCAATGGCAAATGCCATAAAGAGACTGGTGAAAAGGAGAGCTGAAAGCTAGATTTTCATTTGTTTATTTTTTATTTCCTCTTAGATAATCCCAAATTCTAGTCAATTGTCTTGGGAAGCTGCAATTTGGCTCCCAACCTGACTTCAGCGATCCAGGTTCAATTAGGTAACTCATAAGAGTAATAAGAACTATAGCTCACATTTATGGAGTGTCTACGAGAGGCCAGACACTGCTCCAAAGACCTATCTCTTACTCCTCCTCACGTCCTCCAGCATAGGTATCCATCTTCCAATAATGAGGAATCTGAGCCACATAAAAATTAAATAACTTCTGGAGGTCACGCAGCTAGTGCAGGGCAGACCTGTGATTCAAACTGATAGGGTTGGCCCCAGAATCAGTGCTCTTAACTACTAAACTATAAAGTAACAGTGAATGTTCTATGTGATAGTTATTGGATTGCAGCAGGGTGAGAGAGCTTTATGTTTGGTTATGAATGAACATTAATTCTTGCTATATATAGTAGCGAAGAATAAAACAAAATCACAGAAAGTTTTTCTAACCCGCACATCACTGGCTGTGGGAAGGTGGCAGGTGTAGAAGGAAAACCATGTGCAGAGTTGGCAGCAAGGAAGGGGAGAGCCATTATTAGGGACCTATCAGAAAGCTGTGGTGGAGACTATTTGCAGACGTCAGGCAACCCCCAAACCCAAGCAAGCAGATGGCTGGAAGGCACCACTCAAAATCTTACGAGCTTTTCCTCTGTGGGGGGCCCTTCTCCTATGGGGTTCTCCAGACACCTCTCAATCGACCCTTTGAGTTTGATGCAAGATGGTAGGAAAGAGGGTGGATAGGCAGGGGGGAAGACAAAAGGACTGAAATGGGAGCCATGCAGGAGAGTTAGAAAGGTGCACCTGCTTGTTTATTAGATAGATGGGTCTTCTTTTTCATGAAGTAGGTTTGGAACTATTCTGCTAAAGGAACTATTAAGACGACACCTTCTCTCAAGTCTGCGAATTTGCATTTATTGCACAAGTCGTTCTTAAACCCGAAAATGTACATAACAAAGTGATGCATCCTACTAAAATTTTAGACACCGGAAAACCTGACACTGTAACTCAATCCACTAATAAACATGATATTTTAGATATATCACAACACTTCAATGACCCCAGGCCTTCAGTGAGCAGAATCACTGAAGACTATCTAAAAAGCTTTAATTTAGACCTCTTTTTCCAAAAGTAATGAAGAGGAAAACAAGAATAGAAACCTAGAAATGTGAAGAAGACAGTGGAAGACATCACAGTGTAATTAAACATTTTGAGTCACAGGGGATTGTAGAAAACATCCAATCCTACACCCTTGTTGGTGAAAGACCACCCTTGTGGTCTTTTTATTTTTATTTATTTTTTAGATGCACAAACTGTAGCTGAAAGAGAAGAGAACGATATTCATAGGTTATCCCCACTGGCTGGCCTTATTTTATTTATATATCTATTCCAAAAAATTGAGTTTAAACCAGATATTGCAAGGCTTAATCATATATTAATATACTAGCAAGGGTAACATCTTGATTCCTTTTATAAAGTAGAAAAGTCTTTCTGCACTTGAAAACCCAGTCTTCTCCCATCACACACCATGTATCAATTTTCCTGCACGTGAACTTCTGCATATTAGGTTTGTCTTAAGTGAGGCCCACCTGCTCAAGGCCCTCTGATGGTGAGAATATCTTGGGAGAAAGAAACAAAATATTCACTGAAGTCTAAGGAGATTTAGTGTCCCAGGAGAACTTATTAAGATACAGAATATTCCACTGAAATGCCAGACTCTCTGGAAAACACCTGGAGAACTTCTCTTTCTAATACCAAATGCCAACACTGGCTTAAAAAAAAAAATCTACTAAAAACACTATCAAGGCAGGCAGTGCAAAAAATATATATACCTGTAGTGTGAAACTGTTGATTTCATGTAAGAAAAGTAATAGTGTTGACTTGGATTTTAGTGCAGAGTGTGTATATGCCTGTGAGCAAATATTTTTGTTAAAAATCTCTGTTATGGTCACAGATGTTCATGTCTGGTAAGAAAAATAATTATGTTGGTTGCCTTAGGAATTATTGGAAAAGATCCATGTTTTGTGTAGGTACCTAAAAGTAGCTAGAAAAACTCTTATATAGGTGGGACGATTTTTTGGGGGGGATGGAGAACATTATTCATATTACAAATATATTCACATGAGCTCATAGACTAAGGTAAAGACAAAGCAAGAATCCATATCCTATCTTTCCAATAAAATGAGGAAACTTAATCCTGGAAAATTAGAACAGAGCTTCTGAATCTTTGATGAAGGACCAGATGTATTTTTTTCCCCCATCTATGTTTTTGTATGGATACTCTGGAAAATACTATCAGGGATAAATAAGGAAAAGAAAATGATAACATGCTTGGATATCATAGATATATCAATTGCTACAACAGTTTCTAAACACTTTCTCTCAGTTTCTCTATTTCATCAGGGACCAGTAACACACGCTTGACAGTGAGCGCTGGTCTGCAGACCACACTCTTAGTACTGAATTACAGAGCTGCTGATATAGGGCAGGCCTGAAGAAAGGCCTAGAGAAAGGGCGTGCCTTTACTAAGCAATAACCCCAGTCAGGAGGCGCTCATCTGGAATTAACCTCACTCCTGAACTCAGGGGCTGCGGTGCACTAGCCAACGAAACACCTTCTCTCCTTGGGATAGTAACATAAAGCTAGATCTTTTTGGATCTCTGTTAGATCCAGAAAGACGGCCTAGCTAGCAGAGGAGACCATAAACCCAAACACTCTCACTGACTTGTCCTACCCTCTTGGGCAAACCTCAACTGTTGACTGGGAATAGCAAGCTTGAGTATTGGAGGACTCTTGCTTAGTCACGCTTAGCCAGGTTGGGGACTGTGAGCAAGTTACTTCCTCTGCCTGGGCCTCAGTTTCCTTCTCTGTGAAATGGGGAGAATAAGATGTCTGAGAATCGGGTAGTCGTGAAGCTCAGACACACAGGATAGGCATGACTTGAACGGGAGGCCCTCTACCTCTTCTCCTCCTCTAGGCTTCCTCTGTGTGGCATCCATCAGATGAGGAGGTGGCTTTAGATCTTTGGGGAGCTTCTGAAAATAGCAATGTCTGGATTCCATCCAGACAAATTCAATCCAGATCTCTAGGGTTAGGCCTGGGCTCCTGGATATTTTCATGAGCTCCAGGTAATTCAAATCTGCAGCCACAGTTAAGAGCTGCTGGTCCCGGCACTCTCTAGTGTCTACAGAGAGGGATGATTGGAGGGAGCCAGTCAGTGCCAGCCACAGGCCCTGCTTATACACTGCTTTGCTTTGGGATGGTTTTTCCCCTACAAAGCAAAGTAAATATGATGTGGTGAATTCAGAACAAGCCAGTCTGTTTTCTCACTGATGCATACCTTAGGTGAGTAACTACCATGCCTATTTCTGCCAGTACTCAGTTTCCTCCTCTGTAGAAGGGGTAACCACTACAATGTTCTCTCTTTGGGAGTTTGGGGGAAGGAAATGAGAACAGAAATTCTTTGCCAACATGGAGAGATTGGGGCATATGGGATTCCCTATATCTTTTGTGTAACATTTATGTAATCTAAGTATCTTTTAAAAAATAATTTAAAAACAAAAAACAAAAAAACTGCTTAATAAACAAATAAAAAAAAATGCTCTGCAGCAATTCCCTGTATTATTCTGAGATGCAGCAATTGCTTTTTCCTGGAACATGGCAATTATCTACAAAATTCATTGCAATGTACAAAAATGCACAGCTTGCCCTGGTTTTTCCAGGGGCTAGTCAATTTGGGTTTGAAAAATCTTAATCGTGGAGCTGTGGTCTAACTCAAGGTGGCATAGCATAGTGGTTAAGAACACAGTGCTGGAGCCAGACTGCCTGGGCTCAGTTCCCAGTTCTGCCACTTACAGGCTTTGTGACGTTAACTTCTCTGCACCTCTGTGGGCTTACATGTAAAGTAGGGATAATATTATTACTGATTTCACAAAGACATAGTAAGGATTCAGTGAAATAATACATGTGAAGTTCAGAGAGTGCTTTCTGCCCCACACTTGTCTTTCAGTAAATCTTTGGCATGTGTACAGTCAACCAAAGGTGGTGTGAACAAGCACTAACATGAGCTCCTATAGAGTCCAACAGGGGCTGGGTGCTCTGGAAAGCCCAGAGCTTCTATTTCAATCTTTGCAACTGCTAATGTTAATCTTGCAGGCAGCTTATACGTATTCAGAGTAGGGTCAGGTAATGGTGATTCTGTCCTGAAAGATATGATCAACAATAGAAGAACAAGAGACCTGGGAACTCAGGCATTTCATGCTAAAAAGAGAGGTAGGGGCAAAAGCCCCTGCCTACTTCTCAGTGTAGAGATACCCATCTGTAGCAATGAAAAACTTACAACATCAAGTCCCAGACTACTATCACTGCTCCTTCTCGGCTTCGCCCTCCTGTTTCTCTTAAGATGAGAACAGCAGGGTTGCTTTCTACTCGGAAACTCCAGGGTCCTACCTTCTTAAAAGGAGCTTCTCCTCACAACATGTTTAGGGGACTTGCATTAAAAGTTAGGACTCATGGAGACCAGGGTTTTTTGCAGATGGTCGTGTCTCCTTATGGTCTGAGAGTCGGGCTGATGGGAAATGGGGAGGGCAAAGCCCTTCTCTTTTGAGTAGTGAACCGAGATTGTTCTTAACCTTGAGAATGAACACTATACCTCCTCAACACGCATTTCCTTCTGGGCCCCCGTTATGGTTAACGGTACCCCCATTTCTCCAGTCAGCCAAACAGCTACAAGGTCCACCGATTCTGCCTCCATACACTCTCTCATTCATCCCTCTGCTCCTTCCCCACCAACCCCAGCCCAGCTTCACTCCCTACGGCTCGCATCCTCCGGTAGCACAGGCTTATCACTGGACCATGCCTTCATTTCACCGCACTTTCCACCCAGGGAGTAATCTTGTATCATAGCTCTGACTCTTCCTCACCCCCAAACTTTTAATGGCTCCTATTGTCTTTATTTATTTATTTTTAAGGATTTGTTTATTTATTTATTCCTCCTGCCCCCCCCCCCCCCCGTTGTTTTGCGCTTGCTGTCTGCTCTGTGTGGTCTTCTGTGTCTGCTTGTCTTCTCTTTAGGCAGCACCGGAAACCGATCCCAGGACCTTGCAGAGTAGAGAGAGGCGCTCAATCTCTCGTGCTACCTCAGCTCCCCGGTCTGCTGTGTCTCTTATTGTCTCTCTTCTGTGTCTCTTTTCGTTGTGTCACCTTGCTATGCCAGCTCTCTGCTCTGACCAGCTTGCTTTTCACCAGGAGGCTCTGGGAATCAAACCCTGGACCTCCAATATGGTAGATGGGAGCCCTATCACTTGAGCCACATCACTTCCCCTATTATCTTTAGATAATGTTAAAGTCCAAACTCTGGATTCTGATTCAAATAAATCCACTATAAAATGACATGATGAGACAATTAGAGAAATCTGAATATGGACTGAACATTAGACAACATTAAGGAATAATTCATTTTGATAGGCAAGATAACAGCTTGGTGATTGTGTGCAAAAAAGCCCTTATTTATTTGATAAGCTTACTGAAATATTTATGAATGAAATAATACAATAACTGGAATTTGTTTTAAAAAGTTCCCCCCAAAATTTAAAATTAATAAAAATAAGAATACAGAGTTACAGATGAAGTAGCAATGACAAGATGGTGAAGATGGCGAAGCAGGCCCAGTGGCATGATAGGGTCGGCTCATATCAGCTCTGCTGAAATGGGTGTTAAATATTCAAGAACTTTGTGAGTAGGCTGTTAAAATCAGTAACTTATATCAGTAGCTTAAAATCAGTCATGATGAGACTATTTACACCATAAAAATCAGCGAATGCCACAAACCGAGGTGTTTTTTGTGTTTTTTTTACCAGCACAAAATTGAGGCTGGGTAATAGATATATGGAGGTTTATTGTACTATTATTTCTACTTTGTATAAATTTGAAAACCTCAATGATTGCTAATAAACAAAACAATCCATTTTTCCAGACTTTTAACACTTTCTGCAATTTCCGAACCTAATTTGCAACTACTTTCCCACGATGCTGCCTCTGTACCAGAGCAACTAAACCTCTCCAAGTTCCCAGAAGACATCCCTGGCCTTGCCAACCTTTTCTTTGCCTTCATCCAGGCTTCTCCTCACCTGGAATAAGCTTGCTGCCCCAATTCCTTCTCTTCCATCCTAGCCCAGGTGCGGTGGAATTGACCACTGGGAGACATTTCTGCTTGCTCTTCACGGATAGAATGTCTCCTTCATCAGAATTTGTAAATAATTTAGTCTGTACTTTTCTAAAGGAAGAGAAAATGATTTTGTTATGCGTTCTCAGCATTGTGCTGGGTTGCTTTCACATGCAATGCCTCATTTGAGAGAGGTAAACTGTTCAGCTTTTGTGCCTATGATGGCAAAATGAGAACCAGAGACACTGGGAAACTCTCCCAGGGCCACAAAGCTAAGAACCACGATAGAATATTGGAGACCCATCAACTCCTGGGGAGGCTTCTATGCACAGCAGGGAGCCTCACACAAAGATCTCCGATGGATGTCCCTTGAATGAAAGGGCAACTGAGTGGCTGAAAGTCCCATTTCCTCCACACTGAAAAATGTTTCCTGTGTGTCCCGGTTTCCTCTCTGTATTAGTCAGCAAAAGGGATGCTGATGCAAAATACCAGAAATCTGTTGGCTTTTATAAAGAGTATTTATTTGGGGTAGAAGCTTACAGTTACCAGGCCATAAATTGTAAGTTACTTCCCTCACCAAAGTCTGTTGCCACGTATTGGAGCAAGATGGCTGCCAACGTCTGCCAGTGTTCAGGCTTCCTGGGTTGTTTTCTTCCTGAGGCTTATTTCTCTCTGGGCTCAGCTGCCCTGATCTCTCCACAAGGCCAGCTGTAGATCATCACACGACTGGTTCTGTCTCTCTCCTCGGGGCTCAGTTCTCTCTGGGCTCAGCTGCTCTGCTCCTCCAAACTCCAGCTCCAGCATCAAAACTCCAACTAACTTCTCTGCTTTGCTGTGTAGTTTTCTCTTGGTGGGCAGGGACTCAATGTCCCACTGACATGGCCCAATCAAAGCCTTACTCATTATTTAATCAAGTAAATGTGAAACCTCTGAATCCAATATAATTTAATATGCCCAGAGGAACAAACCAGTTTACAAACATAATCCAATATCTATTTTAGGAATTCATAAATAAATGCCAAACTGCTACACTCTCTTTCCACCCTTCACTCTAATGTGCCCTTTGCCATAATAGCAATGAAACTTTTAGAAATGCGTTAAAAATGGCTAGCTCTCATAGGGCAAGTGTTTTACCACAAAATCCCATCACGAGGCACACTCGGAGTAAAACTCCAATTTTCCTCCTCGACAACAGAAAGTTTATAAAGTTGGCAAGAACTAAGTCCTTTATTCTTGCTATCCTCTGTGGGGGTGTTTCTTTGCAAGGCCTCTTTGCCTGGCACTGTGCCTAGGCATGTGGGATCTGCGTCAGAGGTCAGGCCAGAAGCTGGGTTATTCCTTCACCACATCACTCACTTGGGCCCTTATAAGTGTCTGCACAGATGCCCAAGGGCACACACATGGGAGCTTTACTGCAAAGTTTAAGGGACCTGCACATCCCACTGTATGAACTAAGTGATGAAAGGAAATAAATGCCAAGAAAGTCTGAATGCTATCTGTCTTCTAGATGAGAATACTGGGTCTGGCCCTTTGCCTTGGATTGCTCCTGGAAATCTCAGTCTGCCAAAAGAATGCAATGTCCAGCAACAGTAGAGAGAGTAAATAAATGATGGTACTAGCACCCCATGCAACAGTAGTCACCTGTTTGAAAACTTTTTAGTGACATGGAAAGCATGCATGCAAACCAAAACGTTTGCAAAAATATGATCCCGCTTAGAAAACACACTTTAGATATGTATGTCTATGCAGAATTAAGAGCGGAAGGCGATATCCCAAAATATCACTATGTTCTTGTAATGAGGAGAAAGAAGAATAAAAAGAAAAATGGAGAAGAAAGCATATGGTTGTTAGACTGTTTCTAAAGAGAATTAAATGCCAGTTCTTATTCCTTTTGGAAGTAGAGAAGAATGCTTGGGTAAAGGAAGATGAAGACCTTCATTTCAAGTCATCCAAAGACAAGAAAGGAGGGGGCTTGAGGACCATTCCTTCCAAAGGCAAACAGAAGAGGATGTTGGAAAATGAAAGGAGACATGAGATGCATTTGGAGGGAGGGGTCCCAGGAAAAGGGTCCAGGGTTCAGGTGTGAATTTCAGAGGCTTGTCCATGTGTACCTTTAAAACTTGCAGAGATTAGTACCTGCCTGCCAGTCCAGGCTTGACCCTAGAAGACAGTCTCCACTGGGCAGTACAGAGGCGGAGCTCACTGCCTGGGCCTGGGAAGGCCTTACCCCACTAACCTACAATCCCTTAGATAGCACCGGCCAGCAGGCTCTACCTGCAAAGTATGTGTTTATTCCCAGGAATGATCCTGGTGTCTACTCCAGCCCAGTGGGCAGTACAGTCACCTAGCTCCACACTTTCCACACTCTCAAAGATTGGTGAGGAGATCACAACTATTTTCCTTAAGAAGCTGCAGCAGGAAAAGGCTTCAAGGGGAAAAAAAGAAACAAAGATAACAACCCTCTACCTGCCAGTAATAAGCGTGGCCCCTGTGAAAGCTGAAAGTCCTGACTGCAGTTATCCCAGTGAGGGGTCATCAGTGAAACCCCCCACCCAAAAGCTAGTGCCAGGTCCTGGAAAGGAACATGCCCATGAATCATTGCACACATCTTGATGCATGGGGCTCAGTTTCATCTGAAGTCCTAAGAGAGAGGAGGAAAATAACAACAGAAGCCAACAATTTGGCGGAGTGAAGGCAGAGGGGGCAGCCTAAAGCATGTGGGAAGCTCTCTGTTTCTCTTTGGAGAAGTATCCAAAAGGGCTATGTTGACTTGACATATATCCGGGCCTTTTTGATTTAGGAACAACAGTAGAGAATTAACTTTGATCTGGGCATTATACCCTGGCCTCAAGATTCCCAGGACTTCCTGACCTCGGGAACATGCATCCTGAGGAGTGAAAAATATGCATCTATGCTTCCAGCCTTGGGGCGATGACACACAAATGAAACAATGTGAAAGGCCAAACAGAATCAGGAGAGCGACCCACGTGCGCCAGAAACTCCGTGGGATTGTCGGAGGGAGGCAGGGGAGATGCCTTGCTGGGATCATGCCCTCAAATATTATGGAATGCCTCAATAGACCTAACCTTCCCTTTGCTTAGTAGTTCATTTAGAATCTGTCATCCTAGAAATGTTTCTAAACAAACATGGAGAGATTAGGGTCACCTCAGAAAGAAGCAAAGTCAAAACCACAAAAATGTAGAGCTCAGAGGATGCACCCTTTGCAAGGTGCAAAACAACATCACACACATTTTTTTCTTATAAATTTTCATATAAAAATAAATCTTTAACAATAGTCCATGATTTAACTTAGGGTTCACTGCTTGTATAGTGCAGTTTCATGGATATTTTTTTTTTTAATTTATTCTGTAGTTAATAGCACAATTATAAAAAAATATGCTTTCATGAAATGTAACACCTGGAGCCAATGCACGGTGTTAATAATAGGGTGGTTTATGGGAATCCTGTATTTTATGCATGATTGTTCTGTAAACCCATAGTATCTCTAATAAAAAATTTAAAAATAAATAAATAAATCTTTAGCTAGGGTGTGTGTGAGTGTAGGGGTGGCTCTGGGTGGGATGGACAAAAGCTGATTTTCTTTCTTTTTTTAAATTTTGTTTTGTGTTTGTTTTACATTCCATTCACTCAACTGGAAGTTTCTCTGAATATGCGTATAGGTATTTTAATTAATTATCAGTTTTCCATGGTTGTCAAAAAGGCTGACTGCCTATTTCTAAAACCTCATCACATCCCTTTTGGATAGACCAAAAAGCTGTGAATGAAGTACCCAAACCTGGTATATGGATTTATCTTCAACTCTCACCTGTGGCCCTTTCCTTTGTGAATTCTCTTCCCCTAGCCTCTCACTTTCCACTCTGTTCTGTCCTTCGCCCTCTGTGTGGCTGTGGGCCACTTCACATCAGGACCTGGTCCTCAAGGTCTCTAGCAGCCTAAGGAGCTCCTAGGATGGGTCCCACCTAGGAAAAATAGCGAGAAGCCATGAGACCTGCGTCCATGGATTTCTCCATGGAATTCTCGCTATTGAAAAATTACTTGCCCTGCCCTTGAAGTCTGCTACCATTAGCTACAATATACCTCTTCATGAAGGAACAGCACTTTAGAGCTCCAGCCAGCTGCTGAGTTGGGGGTAACAGAAAGCTTCATATTGAAAAGGGCATGGGGACAGGGACTGAGTGCTACACTATCAATACCGGATTTCTTTTTCCTTTTTCACAGGCTCTGTCTACACTGGGGTCCATGGGAGAAGTCAAGGACTTCTGTGTGTCTGGTGTGAAGTGTTTGCGTGTGCGTGTGTTGGTGTTTATTTACGCTTGTGTGTAGACAGTGATTCCGCTTCCAGAGACAGGGAGAGTGATTGCCTATTTTCTGTCTTGAACCCTGCCAAGGTGGTCCCCAGATAGCAGTCCCTGCTCCCTCTGGGCTCTGCCCACCACCATCTCCATACAGAACTCTAGCCAGACATAATAGTGGCCCATTTCCTTACTGGCATCAGCAAAACTCAACCGTCTGCCTCGGAAGGGTCTGAGATTAACCTGACCACTAGACGGTGACTGCAAGGCGTTCGCACGCGGAGATTACAGAAATGTGAGCAGCCAGTCCAAAAAACGAGATAAAGGGAGAACTCCACCCCCACTCACTACCTCCACGGGTTTGACCTTCCCAAAGCTGAGTCACCACACAACATTTCCCAGCATCTTGAGCTAGATTTTTTTTTCCATTGTAAAACATTAAGAGGGTTGGCAGAAAGAGGTTGTTTTGCCCATGATGGGATGAGAGAGGGAGCTGGACAAAGAAGATGAGCCAACAGGCAGTTCTCATGATGGGTGCCTTGAGCTAGGAGCAGAAATCAAAGGCAGGCGTTTCTGCCCTGGTTGTCAAGTTTGTTTCCCAAGCGATGTAACATCTCACTTCCCCAAATTGCATAAAAGGGTCAGTGGAACTTACCTGTGGCTGAAATCCTTTGAGGTCGGTGGCTGCAAGGTCACTGACTGTAAGGAGCTGAAACAAAACAAAGGCATTTTCCTGAGTGATACTTCTCAAAGTTTACATACAGTATCCCCAAGACAACTGACCAGCAATGGGCTCACCAGATCCTTGACCTGAGCTAAAAGGCAGAATCTCAAATGCCTACCTGGGACATCCACAATATTTCTGGGCTAAGAAGACTGAATGGCCTTCTCACCTTGCGTCCATCTCATCTCTAACTTCAAAGCCCCTCTCTTGATTCCATTCCCTGTGCAGTGTATGTGCTACCAATTCTTCAAGGGATCTTAATCCATGGACTGTGGATGGATGTTAGCAGGTCCACAGACTCCATGAAACTGTCCCTGAAATTGTAAATATAATTGTAGATGTCTAGATATATCTGTTTTCCTTAGGGAGAGGGTCCCTCGCTTTCTTCAAAGAAGTCTGTGACACAAGTTAGGAATTACCACTTCAGAGACAGTTAAAGCCCCATCGCCTCTGGGAGGGAACTTTTTAAAAAATCAGACCAGTGCAAATGACTCTTCCTTCTTCTGAACTACTTGCAAACTCAGTTCCCTTTATTGCCTTTGATTTTATATACTATTTGGATATTGATAGTTTAAGCTCTAACTTTCAGGCACAATATTAGAGGATAAGAATCAGGTTTATATATTGTCTGCACCTCTGTATTTAATAAATATAGAGGATAAGTTAAGGTTTTAAATATTTTTGCTTCCCCTCCAGGATTTTGCACTAGAAAGCACTTAATAAAAACATGATTGATCAATACAATAATCACATTCTTTATTGTTGCTCAAAAATGCTGGAGAAGTACAGGGTAAAGAGGAAAGGGGCAGATGCTTATTTTGATTCAAGGAGTGTGACTGCTAGCTTTGTTAGGCCTGGAGAGAGCGTTTGTGGAAAAATAGGAAAGATTTTATGTTTGCTGTAACAATATTTTGTTTGGTTCAAGAAAGAGAGGGAGTCATGCTGGGCTCCAGTGCCTGTGGCCTGCAGCACAGCTCAACTGGACTTTTTAGCTTCCCTGAATGACTGCTCAAAAAGATGCTTAAGTGGCGTTAACGCTGGGATAGAGCAGACAGGAGGTGGAGAATGCAAAAGCTGCACCTTCTTCCCCGCACCCTGCCTGTGGGCTGGGGGTAGGTGGGTGGGTGTGCGCAGGACCGTTCTGGTACAGAGAGCAAGTTTGGCCCCTCTGAGAGTAATCAAACAGCCCTTGAACAGCTCATTGGTGCACTGGACCAGGCACCAGAGGCCGCTGTAATTACAAGACCTGCTCCCTGCCTTCAAGGAACTACAACTTGGCCAAAGGATAAAACATGTGAGTGTCAGGGTAAAAGAAGAGTGTTCTAGAGCAGCAAACAGTGACGATCAGGCAAGACAGTAGTCAGGGTAGGGTGGATGAAATAATACAGAGCCTTGAAAAATGGAAAGGATACAGAGAGTTGGCAGGGCAAGGTGCTTCAAGAAGGTGGAAAAGAGACTTGCTAATCCCTACACCTTCCCTTGAAACTAGTGAGTGCCAGCCACAGCAGATAGTCAGGGGGGAGGAGGGAATTCGGACGCATGGAGGACCACCTGGATGCCTGGTATAATGGTTGCAGCTTTTTATATCATTTTCCCTTTTTAATTCTCACAATTTCCTCATGAGATAGAAAGTCTCTCTATCTTATGGATGGGAATACTGGGACTTATAGAAGTAAAATAATGTTTTCTAGGTCACACAGGTAGTATGTGTATCTGGGATTTATATTCAAAACTATGATATCCCTAAGCACATACTTCTGCTTTTATAAAGCTGCCTCTGAATGATAGAACTTGGGAGATAATTATTGATGCAGCATGGCATAGGAAAAAAGAGGAATACCATGCAAATTAGACCCAACTGTGATTCAAATGTGCCACAGACCATAACATCATCATGTGCTCCAATGAATGACCCTTAACTGACTCTACCTTTAAGACATTCTTTCATTTAATTGATAATGACCATCCACTCTTCTGAATTTATCAATATAACCTACACCTCTAACTTGAGCTGGAGAGGAGAGATGGAAGGGGTGGAGTAAGGTATGGACATGGGAGTGATCTTTGCAAGGACAACGCCACCGATATATGTCACCATATACGAATCAACTCACAAATTGTTCTTGAAGTAAAGTCAGCATGGATCTTTCTATCACCCTTTCAGGTAGGCAGCAGTTATGACACAAAAAGTCTGGTCCTTCTTAGTTCTGACATTCCACCACTGAAAATAAATGACTAGGGTGTTCAAAGAATCTCCAAATATGACTATTTCCTCATGTCAGAGGAATGACGCTTGGATTGAGAAATGACCAGATTCATTTGTTTGATTGGAAATAGAGATATGGCATTTTAAAAATATTGTTTGTTCCTTACATCCCCAGCACAACAAAGTCAGGATTTAGCCCACCCTCCCTGTTTTTTACTCATTTCCTTTTCTTAAGAAGGAGCCAGATACATACAGTTGAGTTCTTAATCGTTATAAGTTCTATTTTATGCCATTGCATGTATTTGTTACTTTCTTTAGTTCACCTTACAAGACCAAGCCCAACCAGCCCATTTCTAACAAGATTACGAGTCATATCTGATATGTAACTTCGCCATTTCTCAAAGTATTGAGAAGATTCTGGACATACAATTAGTCAATAAACACTTCACAAGACTTGTTCACAAGACTTAAGAGGACAGTAGAGAATATTGTCAACCCAGAGGTGAGGACTAGAATGACTAAACTGCCTCGCCTAGAGAAAAGAAGTGTCAGAGCCAGGCTGGCGACGTCCTTCAAGCCCACAAAGGGAAATGACACTCAGCAACTACAGCATTTCCAGCATGAAGTAGGCACTCAAATGTCTGAATGAATCAATTGACTCCCACGACAGGAACAAGCTCTTCTCTATCCATTACAGGTTTTATGAGAGAATATTGGCTTATACTTCAGTGTAGGAGTAGAGGTTAAATTTAAGGAAGAACAGTATAAAAGTGAAAAAAGACTGAACAGCAAATGAATCCACCACCAAAGAGAGAGAAAGTGGGATCTCCCTCTCCTGTGTGTGGCAATAAATGTTAAGTGTAGCCATCACAGCTAAGATGTGTTAGCTTATCTGATGATGAGTTGGGGGAGGCAGGGAAGTGGTATCAGGGATGGTGAGGGAGTAACTTCTAAAATTTCTGAATTCATTTGGAACTATTTCACTAAAGATGCAATGGCATTTAAGTTGTTACCTGACCTGGGAAGCAACCAAAGGCGAGCATTGCAACCTCTTTGCTAAACGATGTATTTAGCTAAAAATTGTGCTAAGCATTATGCAGAAGTGTGTCTTTCCTCACCATAAAGCCACAACTCCCTCATTGTCTGCTCCTGTGTTCTAAGCAGCATACTCTGCCATCATGTTCTCAACCAAATACATGAGCTCTTGGGCAAAGCATAGGCCCTGGACCTAGGCATTTCCTCAATATTTCCTAGAAATGTCCACATTCTTTCTACCTAGGCAGGGATAAAGGGCCCTCAGGCACTGTATAATGCTCAGGTATGGACTAGAAACACAAGACAGGGAAGTCCTCCGGTATTTATGTATTATAGACCACTCACAGCTGTCCCCCAAAAGACAGTTCTAGTCTTAGAGAGAGTCAGGATCTGAAGGAGAGTGTTGAAGGTCCCTGGGTGGATGAAGAAATCATGGTGTTCCCAGTGAGCTCAAGAGCCACCTCTGCTGGGGAGCTGGAGTGAGGGGGCCCCTGCTGTGTCCCCTCTCCCTTCCTTCTACCAGAATGACTCAGTTTTTCCCTGCTTCCGCTGTACAATTTCATTTGAACAAGAATGTCGTTCTGTGACTAACACAGATTTAAAAACTTCTGGTTAGTACTAAGTCCTTACTTTTCAGAAGAAACTGCCACGTGGGTCCCTATCCCTTGGCCTGTTGATTTCCCTCCTTCTCAGAGATGCCCCAGTCCTCTGCAGAGAACTCCACCAGTGCCATTCCCTCTAGTGACCATCGCCCTCCAGGCCAACCAAGATAGCAAGACCAGACACAACCAGCTGCTATAGCCTGCTGGCTTCTATGCTGAAGGTGGGCCAGACACACCCAGCAATTCAGGGAGAAACTGAGGCATGAGCAAGAAGAGATGAGCATGTCTTCAAGTCACTGCCTCAAAAACAGTTGTTGGAGACCATTCTCCAAACCCCAACTTGGACCCTCTCCTCATTCCAAAGATTCCCATTGTTGGCAAACAGTTCAATATCCTCAGCAGCCTGGCTGGGAGTGCAGGGATCTAAGTAGGGGAGGCAGAGACAGGGAGGAAAATGTAATCCTCCATGGCTCTGGGGACTTCAATCAGGCTGAAGTTAATGAAAAGGATCCTGCCTTTTCCCAGGACGGCTAACTGTACTGCTTCCAGCAAGAGGGTTCAGTGGGTGTTGGAAAGGACAGACAGAATAGTGGGCAGCATTCCTGAGTGCCTGTCTCAGGCCATTCTCTTTCCTGACATGTCTTGCTGCTCTCTGGAACAGTCCACATTCAAAATATTAGGATGATGGTCCTGGTTTTCAGCTTTGAGAGGTTCCAATCAATTTCTCTCTTGGCACAAGTTCAGGCTTTTTTTTTTTTTTTTTTTCGTCTCTTCAAGCCTTAGCGGGGAGGTGAGGAGCAGAGAGGCGGGAAGATGGAACTGTGGGGCACTTAAGGGGGTGAGGGGAGAGAACCTCAGCTTTCCATGCAGAAACATTCTGCTCTCTTCTCTTCTCCCACCCTGTTCTCCAAACAAGATTCCCCTCACCAAAAACTGCCCATGCTACAGCTGCAGCCAGCACCACCTCGGGCCTTCCCTGAGCCTAGTACTGCCCCTCCAGTCAGCTGCCCTCCTGCCTGCTCACGTCTATAGCTTCCAAAGCTTCCCAGGAGAATGAGAGGAGGCTGTTCCACATTTCTCCTGCTATCCTCCCACGCCAGGGACATCATTCCCCCTCTGCTGGCCCCTTCCCAAAAGTACTCACTAGAGCTGGGGATGGGGGGCTTCATGTATCCCTACCATTCCCCCCAGCTGGCCCAGAACACTTGCATCTGGGAAGGGGTCATGACACAAAAGGGGGAGGACACGGGCCATGTTGGACATCTGGCCTAAAGGATCTTGGCCTCCCAGACATGCAGCTGAACAAACTGAAGCCTGGTTACCCTGGGGGTATTCTGAAGAGCTCTGGGTCATTTGCTCTTCCCAGATATTTCCTCCCCTGTGGGCCAGAGAAATAGATGATGGCATGTGAACTGGATGGATGGATGGATGGATGGATGGATGGATGGATGGACCAGTGTTTACATAGATAGGTAGGTAGATGGATAAAGGAAAAGAGCAAAGATGGCTTTGGGGAGAATAAATGACCCATTTTCAAATTTACCCACAAAGACACTGCCCCTTCATTAAAAACAACTTTATATTTCACCTCCTCCTTTTTCAGTCTGGCCTATTTAGTTGGAAATGGATCCATTTCTCTTTTTTATTTTATGACATATCACTTATGTCTTACTTTGGCTAAAGAGGGAATATAAATCCCTTCCCACTCCATCCTCTCTACCCACAAAAAGGTTCAGAACAGCCCACATTGAAAGCAATGCCCCAGAAAGCTGAGACAAACATCTGATCATGTGTGTGTGATGTTAAGTGAATTTTACCAATGGAAAATCAGGAACAACAAGTCCAATCATATGCATGCAATCCAAAGAAAGTTTTGGGTGCCCAAGGGACTGGGGACTGGGAGATTCTGAAAGGAGGGAAGAATTGCAAGGTATTTTAGGGATTGAGACAGTGAAAAAGGAAAGAAGGCTAAGGAAGAGTTTCCACCAAGCAACCATGACCTCCACCAAGACCACAGAAGGAAATGTGGGAACTGTAATCACACAGGTAAAATGAAACCAAAAGGTGGCTACTCTTCACAGGTGTGATAAATAGAACAGTATCCCATGAAAGAGCATTATGCTAGGAAGGAGGAAAACTTTGTGTTCTAGCCCTGGTCCTGCTGCAACTTGCAATGGGATCTGTATAAATCATAAGCTATGTAGGTCTCACTTTACCACCCTAATAAATTGAATGCTGCTTTCCCCTCTGGTCCCATCCTTCTAGCATCCCGAAGCAGGGTGGCTCTATCTCTTCAAGTTTGGAAAAGTAAGGAAAATCTGCATTCCTAGATGGTTACTACATCTCATGATGTCACTGGGCCCTAATATGATATGCCCAATTAATAGCTGCGAGAGAGTGAATCCTTGATTTCTCCTCAAACCTGCTGGGGAGCTTAGTAACATCTCAAGAGTGGCATCTGTCAAGGAACTGACAGTTTGGCTGCCTGAGAGAAAGCTGAGGCTACAGAAATGACTTCTGCTTACAGGGACCAAATGGGCAACCCTTGGAGATGAGGGCAGACTGAAAGGGCCATGGGTCCTCCTAATTCACAGGCCAGCAGCCCCCTGGTCAGGCAGGGGGTGCCATTAGGGGTATCTTTCTTTTTTTTTTTTTCTTTTCAATTTATTTTTTATTTTATTTTATTTTATTTTTTTACCGGAGGTCCCGGGGATCGAACCTGGGTCCCTCCATATGAGAGACGGACGCCCAACCATTTGAGCCACATCTGTCCCCCAGGGTGTCTTTCTTAGTGTGGCCATGGGCCCTCGAGTTTTCAGAGTTACTAGGAGAGCAGCACCCTCTGAGCCTGCTCAGACCTGGGGCTTCAGAAGAGACACGTCTTTCTGTGCTGATGCACACGGGTCAAGGCTGGGTATGTGATACTAAAATGGATACAGAGATATAGATATGATCATGATTATAGACGAAACTATTAAAACACAACAATAGCAGTATAGAATGTTTTGGAAAAATGGTTCCTGACCCCCTCTTAAATACCATTAAAATTTTACAAGGTGCTTCCAGGCAGAATCAACAGGAGATATCCATCAATAATATGAGATTTTTTTAAAAGAGTCTCTCATGCGACTGTGGGGATGCACAAGTCCAGGTTCCGCAGGCAGGCTGCAAGCCAGAGGCTCCCATGAAAGTCTGATGAAAGGTCCTTGATGAGTTTCTGGGAGAAGTTGCCTGTCCAAAGACGAGCTGGGAAATTCTCTCTGAATGTTGAAATCACTTCCCCTTTTAAGGCATTCAACTGATTGGATAAAAGCATCACCCATTAATGATGCAACTTCCCTGATTGATGCAAATGTAATCAGCCATCCATGCAGTAAACTCACTGGTGATCGAAGTCCATAAATGCTCTTGTATTACAATTAGCCCAGTGCTTGCTGGAACATACACCTGGACACAATTACCTGGCCGAGTTGACAAATTAGCCTAACCATCACAGTACCTATTACCCAGGTTAAGAAGTAGAATCTTAAGAGTATGCCAGCCCCTTTTTAGAATGAATTTGAAAAATGTTTTAAAATCTCAAATCTACCTCATCAGCAGGTTGGCCAGAGCTTTGCTGGCTTTAAAAAGAAGTCTATGACTTAACGCTTTTATTTCTAAATGTTAACCCACCCACAACACTTCATCCTTACAAAACAGGTTGAGCCACAGTTATTTCAAAGACAAGCTCAGTCATAGTCATCAAATTCAGGATACTCTACTGGATGAGAGAATTCAATGAAATTTCAATTCCTTCATGAAATCCTAGTTCTGGTATATTTTCTATATTTATTTTTAATTCTTGCCAACATCAATAGTAAAAGAATATTCGTAAAAAATAAGCATTCAAATTATTTTGCAGTTTTTTCATATCCCATCTTGTTCCAAAGGTGTTTACAAAGGCTTGATTTTCTTCACATTTTAAACTTCTATCATCACATTTCTTTAATTTGTGAGTTTCCAATAAATTCAAAAGAGAAAGACATGGTGTCCAGAAACTAGAGAGGGGATGGAAGTATCATTTTTAGGTTATAAAAATCTGACCACTAATTCATTTTCTACAAGAAAGCCCTACCCACAGGTATTGTAGTTTGAAGAGGTTGATGCATCAGCCATTTGTTTGGGAACCATGGGATAAACATTTTATTCAAACCAGATTCCTGTTCCATGGCAACTCACAAGTGACAAAGAGCCAAGACTAGGAGCATACAGCTAGAACACAGAAAGGAATACTCCAAAGGAGAAGGAGTAAGATATTAGGAAATGGAAGAACTGGTAGAGGTTACAAATGATTCTCTTTTGCTTTGGGTAGCAATTCACAACTAACACAGTCTCTCAATAGGGTGACAACTTCCACGAGAAAATTCTGGAAGACTTTCATAGTGCTAAATAGAAAGCCATGCCCACAGCCAAGATGGCAGCCATTCCTCAAGGTTGTTGCTGCTGTTGTTATTTTTAAACTCATTGCTACATTTCTCTTTTGGACAAAGAACCAGAGGTAAAAATGTTGCCAGAGGAAAAGAGGATGTCCACTGAGAAGACTGAGAGAAGAGGTACTCTTCCTTTCAGGCAGATTTAGTTTGTACTTCACAAAGGCCCAATTTCTCAGCCATTTTCCTCAGGGACTCAGGATTTTAGCCCGTGGACACAAAGCAACACAGTGTGAGCTAAGAGCAAGGAGAAGAAATCAATGAGACTAGTGTCTTAGTTTGCCACAGGGCTGCCGATGTAAACTACCAGAAATGGGCTGGCTGTTATAATGGGAATTTTATGTAGGGTAAAAGCTTACAGTTCTGAGGCTGTGAAATGTCCAAATAAGGCATCAGCAGAGATGCTTTGTCGCCAAAGTCAGCTACCGGTGATCCTGGGGTCCTGTCACATGGCAAAGCAAGATGACTGCCAATCTCTACCAAGGTCCCTTCCTTCCCCTCCAGAAGCTACTGTCTTCCGAAGCTCAGCTGTGGGCAACCAGGCATGGTGCTTGTCTCTTTCCAGGCCTCCTCTCTCAGTCTCAGCTGTGCCACTTTCTTCCTGAGTTTGGCTGTGGCATATGTGGCATATGGCTCATCTCTTCAGCCTTGAGCTGCTCCATGGGCCCAACCTCTTGGAAGCTTCATGCTTAAACTTTAGCTGACAGCGACCCTTGAGTCCTCTCTTACATGGCAGTATCAAAAATGGCAGAGCTCCCTCTTCCTGTGTGTGTGTCTCTCTGTGTTTCCATTTAAATACAACCCAGCGAGAGGGCAAAGGCTCACCCTGAGTCACACCTCGCTGACGTAGCCCAATCTTGTCTCACACCCACAGGAATGGATTAGTTCAAAAATATAATCTTTTTCTTTTGGGGATTCATAAAAGAAATTCAGACTGTCACAACTAGTCCCTTAAAACAACTATCTCAGGAAATGGCTTCAACTGATTTGCCTTCTCTCTGTCTCAGTCAAAACAGGAGGTATGGGAAAAACAAAATCTCACAGATCCTTCTAGTTCTGTGAGTTGATTCAAGGCTGGCTCAGAAAACGAAGCCATCACTGTTAACTATTCTCCCAGTCTTGCCAATCATGTCAGCAGGAACAGCTGATATGGGGACACTGGAACAGAGGTCAACGGAAAGCTTTCTGAAAGGCATGAGACACCAAAATTCCTCTCAGTCCCTTTCCCTTCCACCTCAGTGATGGGGGCAGGGGACAACTCCATCTTGTCTCCTCTCTCTTCTAGCAACAATCCCCTCAACACACACAACTCTATAAGTTGCCTCCATTTTCTTGAAGAATTCCTAATTTGGGGGACAAAGGGAGGGGAAAGCCATAATCTTGTGTTGTGTCTCCATTATTGGTTTGCAAATCACAATTTGGGCCCATGGCCACTCAGACTGTTACATGCATTCACTGTCCCAGTGAGGCTGAAGTCAAATCCATTTGAGCTTAAGGTATTCCACCTTCCATAGTGCACAGACCAAGCAGCCTGCTTCTCACCAGCTGATGCTCAGCAACAGAAGTAGGTTACATACTCAAAAGTTACCATCCTAGCCATGCTACCTATCTTTGTGCTAAATCCCCTCAGCCTCTTGGAATTTTAAAGGTTAAACCAGAAACCACTTGGATTCCACCTCCCTTCTCAAAGAGCAACAAAGATGACTAATAATCAATTTGAAAATATTTCCAAGCAAGCCTGGTCTTGATTTCTTTTTTTTTTTTTTTTTGCTTTTGTTAATTTTAAATGATGGGATTCTAATATTTACAGGTGAGGTCTGTAACAAATTCCCCCAGATATGCAGCCAAAAAGACTTTTACATTTTTTTTTTAAGATTTCATGTGTAACCTTCCACACTTAACACATGCTCTTAGGTGGTGTGTATATTTGGTTGCTGTCCAAGTCAGAGCTATTTCATCCTCTGGGTGGGAATGTCTTTAATCTTTTTCCTTGCAGATTAGAGCTATACCTACAGAGATCTAATAAAAGAGGAGGCCTCTGAATGTCCTAATCCAGGACTAACGGAGACAATGAGTCTTATTTTATGTTATTTTAACCTGGTGAACCTACAGAAGGCTTGTCTCACCCTTTTTGAACTTCCCAGTAGATTTCTTTTTAAATGTATTGTTCCAAAATGCTTTAAGGTACTTAACATTCAGTTCAGGAGTACTCAGATGGAAGGAAACAGGCCTTCAGGGAGGGCATCTCGTGTGGTACTGGACAGGAAATTGAGGGGTAAACCTTGTATAAACTGGTGAGATGGATGTTAACATCCCCCTTTATTAAACAGTTCAGCAAAATGTGGCTGAAGAGGGTGAAGAAGTTTCCAATGTTATACAACTAGTAGTCAGTAGAATGGGATTTGAGCCTGGTTTGGCTCACCCATGCACTTTTTTTTTTACTACATCATAATATCTTCTGAGCTAATTTTGGAATATGTATTGTTGGAGGCTCTACTGCTTCCTCTTTGAAGCTTCTGATATTTTGTAAAGAAACATGCAGGGGAAATCGGTGGTTTTCAAATTGTGTTCTAAGCAGCTCTGGACTCCAAAGAAGAGCCTTGAGGAGTGTGAGGTACAGTGAGAGGAGCCGACGTGGGAATTTTCTAGGCTCCCAAGCCCACTATGTCCAGAACAGCACAACTCTTTTATTAGGATTTTATATTGGGTTTCCATATAAGATACATATGATTTAAAGCTGTATAAAAATTAAATTTTGAAAACCCAAGTCTTAAAGGAGAAGGCCCCTATGTAGGTGACCAAGCTATTCCCTATGCTAACAAAATACATTGGAGGAAAGAGGATTAAACCAGGCTGCCTCATCACGGATGCTAAGTGAGTCATCACTTACCAGGAACTACTTGGACCTCATTTTAAGAACACTGCCTTTAACACACGCCATGAGTTATTCATCAGGAAAATGTTTTTCTCTTTCTCTATTCCACACTTTCTGCAGGCAGTGATGTGTGCACCCTTCATCTCAAGTTCAGCAAGCTACATGCTTAAGAAAGCATAACTAATTTGCCCAGAAAAAAGAACACTAAAGATATGTTGCTTCTTAGCAGCCCCGTCTGGGCTGTAGGTTCCTTCCTTCGAACAAAATTAAGAAATCACATTGCAAGCATCTGTGGGTTGTTTCCAAAGTCCGTAAAAGGATAGTAAAAGAGGTTCCCTTCAGTGAACATGTGCCAGACAAAGCTGGATATGCTGGGGAAAATACACTCTCTTCTCCCTCCTCTTTTCATCATTTACTGAATTCTTGCTTAGAACTGACCAGATGATCTGCTCACTTGGCTTCAAACCTAGTATCAAAGCTTCTTAATGCATCCCCTTGGCAAATCCCAGGAAATTGATTTACACCCCTAGGCTCACTCAGCAGCAGAGAGCGGGAAGTCAGAAGGTACTTGCTTCAGAGACTATCTGAGCACTGGAGTCAAAAGCTCTGCTTCTCAGCTCAGTGTTGCCAAATTGGCTAAGAATCTGGGTCCCTCAGGCCAAATCTGGAGTGATTAATCACAGTTACAGGTGAATATCTTAAAGGGATAAAGTCAAGCTATACCCAGTGATAGCTGAACCTCACAAACTGCAGGTAGCCACATCTTCTGTAAAAGCCTCAGGTAAAATCAGGTAATATCTAGAGGAAGGATCTCCTCTAGAAGCCTACTCTGAGCCTGAGCACTTGACAATTATAGAATGAACAACCATGATTTTTTCAGGACCCACTATTTCCCACTGATTGTACCAAGGAGATGCTTTAAATTCATGACCCCTCTTCATTCTCACACTACCAGTGCAAGACAGGTAGGTATTATTTTAATCATTTTACAGTTGAGCAAACTGAAAAACTATTTAACCAAACTCTTATTGGTTAAACAGTTCAGTCAAGGGGCTAGAGGGGCAGAAAGTGGTAGAGCTGGAACTTGAACATAGCTCTGACTTATGTAAGTCCAGTCCTTTTTCTAAAGCATCCATGACTGTTCCATACCCCACTGTCCAGGAATCCCTCAATGGAATGTTGCCATCTCCTCCCCCACCCCACCCCACCCCCGCCAGAGTATCTTCTCTCCCTAACCAAATGTACCCTTCCTTCTTTCCTTCCCTCTCTCTCTCCTTTCTTCTTTCAGGTCTACCAACCAATGGGGGAATGTCAAGTTCCAGGCACTGCCGTCAGTGATGGGAATACCCAGATATCCAGAAACTGTGAAGTACTTTCCAGGGCTCAGCTCATACAATTAAATCCTCTCAAAAACTTGATAACATAGGTACTGTGATTATGCCTGTTTTACATATGAAGAGCAACAGAAGCTTAGCAATCTTAAATAACTTATTCAAAGTCACAAGTAATAACTGACAGACCCAGGGAACACACAATTCCATTCTTATCTACTCCATGTGTGGATGAATGTAAAAGTGACACTGATGGTAATCTAAGTGCTATCATGGGGTAGCCACAGTCCACCTAGCAAAGATCTTTGCCTTTTAAAGATACCAGCTAATGCTGGAATTGGTAGGTGTACATCCAAAAGGCTTGAATCTCTGGGCTGTCCATGTGCCAGCTGGGCCCTGAGCCTCAGTGGATTTGCAACACCTACTCTCCAGTTCATTGGATTCTCCAAGGACAACTAACAAGGAAGTGAGGATGGACAACCACTACACCAAGGAACGGAGAGAGTCTACAACTGCAGGGAAGAGAGTCCCATCCATCAGTCGTATGGGATCAAAGCCCCCTCTCAATTAGAGGTGGAGTGGGCATCACCATCCCAGAATCCTCAGGATTGGGGAATAAAATATGGACTAGCGTGGACTTACTGGTATTCTACTATAGACTTATTGTGATTCTAGTAATAGAAGAAATTATATCATTAATGTGGAGACAGTAGCCATTGGAGGTGCTGAAGGCAGGGAGAGAGAAAAAGAGGTGTAATATGGGGGCATTTTTGGGACTTGGAATTGTCCTGAATGACATTGCAATGACAGATAAAGGCCCTTATATATCCTGGCATAACCTAAAGAATTGTGTGGGAGAGAGTGTAAACTACAATGTAGACTATAATCCATAGTGGCAATGCTCCAAAATGTGTTCATCAATGGCAATGAATGTACCATACTAATGAAAGAAGTTGTTAATGTGGGGAAAAGTGGGAGATATGGGAAGTGGGGCATATGGGAACCCCTTACATTTTTTTAAATGTAACATTTTATGTAATCTAAGTATCTTTTAGAAAAAATAAAAATTAAATTAAAATAAATAAATAAATAAAGATACCAGCAAAGACAGACAATGAAGTATGTATTTAAGCAAAAAGGTAACCAACAATGGGAAGGAGAGAGTTGCATCCCAAGGGAAAGTAATATCATCATAATCACATCAGCAGGCACTCCTAATAACACAGCAAAACGGGAAATCCCAAATAAGCCATCTCTGTTACTATAGGCATGAAACCTCCTATTGTATCGTTCTTGAACCCAACATAACATAAGAACTAGGAGGAGCACAAGTAGCAACAACCATTTCGCGCCTGCCAGAAGGAAGGAGCTGGACAGCAGGAGGAAGACTCTTCAGGGAAGACAGACAACCACCTTCATCAACGATAAGTGACCTGAGACTCGAGTATTTCTCTCATTTGCTGTAAACAATCTTCAGAAAATAAAAAAATCATACAGTCTCTGTCTACCAAATATTTCTGATATGAGTTTCATTAGAAAAATTACCAAGATCAGGTTAATGCTGACTGTTTTAATTAACCAACTGGAACTTGAACTTGAATTTTCATATGCCTTGCTATTGGTTGGAATAAAACCTCTTTGGGCTACTATTTGAAAACCGTTTGCACAAACAATTTGCAAGCCCTTCCACCAATGGCTCTGCTCTTGAATTAGTGTCACACGGCCTTGTTAAGTGCTGAGTTCTTGGTCCTAACACTACCTGAGCTGGGGATTCTTGGAGGACCCAGGCAGATGATGATTCTTCACCATTGAAGATATTCTATAGGATATGCCACAGCTTCTAAAGATGCTCCCAGTATATTAAGCAAAGAAAATCACCCTTGGAAACAAGACTAGATTTCCATGCATGACTACTTTGAAGGAAGTGAGGCTCCTTAGTAGATTTCATCTCCCCTGATCCAAATGATATATCCTTAAATTGTTCTCCCTGAACACTCATGTGTGCCTAACTAGCAGTCCACTCATTTTTGGACAAACCTGCCCAGAATTTCTGGCTGGCTCAGTTGGGGGGGAGGTCTCTCTCTATATATTTATGTCTTAGATTGCCAAAGGGCTGCCCATGCAAAGTACCAGAAATGGGTTGGCTTTTATAATGGGGGTTTATTTAGGATAAAAGCTTAAGTTCCATAGCTCTGAAATGTCCATATTAAAACACCATCAAAGATGTTTTCTAACCAAAGTAAGCTACTGGTGATCCTGGGGTCCTGCCATGTGGTAAAGATGGCAACTGATCTCTGCTGGGGTCCTTGCCTTCCCCTCCAGAATTTACTGTCTCCAGGCATAGGACTTGTCTCTTTTCAGGCCTCCTCTCTCAGTCTCGGCTGCTCTGCTATCTTCCTGAGTTCAGCTGTGGGTTACAAGGCATATGGTTCCTCTCTTCAGCCTTGAGCTACTTTGTGGGCCCAGCCGCTTGGGGGCTTCATGTTTAAACTTTGGCTGCTAGTGATCCTTGATTGCTCTCTCATATGGAAGGGACAAAAATGGGGGCTTCCTTTCTCTGTGTTTCTCTCTGTGTCGACGTTTATATAAAATTGCAGTAAGAGGTGGAGACCCAACCTGAGTCACACCTTACTGATGCAGTCCAATCAAAATGGCCCCACAGCTATAGTTGTAATATTTTGATGATGCTCTTTCATAGTTTGTAATAAATGTTTCACAACAATGCAAGATGTTGATGGTAGGGTAATATATGGGAGCCTTGTATGATGATATGCATGTTTGTTTTGTAAATTCACAACTTTTACTATACACTTATTGTTTATGCATATTCATGTATGAATGATATGCTTCAATAAAAAAAAAATTTAATGAAAAAAGGGCCCCACAGCCAAAGGAATGGATTAGTTCAATAACATAATCACTTTTTTGGGATTCACCAAATTCAAACTGTCACAGTTGCCCACTGAGACTGAGCAAAATGAATGTAACACACAGATGCTACATCAGCAGGACTGGAAGTAGCTGCTAAGTCAGTCTGCGACCCTTTAGTAATTACATGTCTGAGCCCTTTATTTATAGCACAAGTGAAGGGCCCACAGCAGGGTCTGGTGATGCTCATTTCTGCAGCCATACTCAGCAATTCACTGTAGTACAATCTTGGGCAAGTCCCATCCCTGAGGCCTTCAGCTCCCCCGTCTCTAAAATGACAAGATCATCTCATGAGCTGACAGCTCATGAGTGTTGGAAGGCTATGAACGTTTCTGCTCCTCACCCAAGGCATCACCAGGCTTTGCACAAACTGATGACTAGTACTAAAGGCAGAAATTAACTGAGTCCAACTAGTACCTGAAGGTGAGATTATCAGAGTCAAAAAGGCTCAGTGGTAGCTTCATTTGGAGAGGTAGAACCCTTGGCACAACTAAGGAACTGGCAAAGCTTGAGTGTGTCTTTTGGATGGTCCATGACTTCCATCTCTCACTGGTCTTTCAGAGAGTAAGAGGTCTACTGCTTCTCTCCAAATCCCTTCCTCCTTAAACCTGCTTTTAGAAAAGCATCCACTATCAATCAGCTATATTGTGATCATGTGCAACTATTCCCAGGGTACCTGTTTGTTGTGTTTCATTTCCAACCAGGCAAGAAAACTTGGAGGTCCTTTGATAAAAAGAGGTTCCAGCTCCAAGGAACTGCAGCAGAGAATAGAGGCAAGAGAGGCCCATAATTTGGAGGGCAGAAGATCCACTGCTATCTGGGGATTCCCTACTCCTGTACTAAGCAAGATTCGCTCTGGAATAGAAGAGGGGCAAGAGGGGAGGGAAGCCATATATAGCTGTGCCCCTCCACTTATCTTCACCACATCTAAATTAAAGACATATGAGTGTCAACAGCAGCAACCCAATCTCTCCATTCTTAGTAAGGCTTTCCTTGACTCATAGCATATTAGCAAGTATCCTAAATCTAAGGAAAGCAAGCTTATTTCCCAGATAATTTACAAGACTTTGGCAAGAGGCAAGTTTTTTAATGCATTACTTATGTTTTTAAATCTATGGGGCACAAAATTGGCAGTTGTTTCTGATAGTCAAGTAACAGGAGACATTGCCCTATTTCAGGGTATAAAGTATCTTTATAGCAACAATGGGAGAAGTACAGAATTGACAAAAATACTTTTACTACCCCCCTAGACTTACAAACATTCCAATCAACGATCCCACTTAGTCACCTCAACAACAGTGAGAGGCAGGAAGGGACAGGGAGTATCCTGCTTATTTGACAGATGGAGGAAATGAGGCAAAAAACTCCATCAGCAACTTGCCCAGGGACATGCTCTTGGCTTTAGAAGTCTTAGTATGGAAGAGATATTGGGTGTGATTATCTAGACCAACCTCCCTCAAATGCAGGAATCTCCTTCTCCAGCTTCTCTGACAGATGGATACCCAGTTTGATCGCTTCTGGGACAGTGGCACTCGCTATTTTAGTGGCACGGCAATCGTCTTTAGCGAGTCCTAACTATATTCAGATGAAACATGCCTCACTGAAACTCATCCCCTGAGGAAGGGGAACTCTTCACCTCAAGATCCTGTGAAATAGGGAATGGAAACCCCATTTTTCAGACAAGGAAACATGGATTACTAAACTGGCTGTAATCCACTTCAGATCCTACAGCCAGTTAAGAGTCAGGCATTAAACCCAGAGGATTTCGTTGCCAAGACTCATCCTCTCCCCGGAGCTCTCCAGTCCTCCCAGGCACCATGACCACAGGCTTACCCTCCTGCCACAGGCCAGCCACTAGTATAGCGGCTCTTAACCTTTTTTGTTCCACGGACTCCCTTTGCAGTCAGGTGAAAACTATGGACCAGTTACTAAGTCCACACTATACTGTGTATTATTTAATAAATATATCATACCTGTACCAACACATCCTCACAAGAATAATGTTCTTTTGAATTTTCAATTCAAGCTCACGGACCCATCCATGGATCCCTGGTGAAGAATACCTGCCCTAGTACATTTGATGACAGGTATCACATCAGTGCTTCACCAGTTGGGATATGCCAAGTCCTTTCAACTCGACCCTGGATATGGCTGTCAGCATCGCCCCCAACTAGCTTATAAAAGCATGCCTCAAAATGTGGCTCTCAGATCCAAGCACACTGTGGCAGTGGGGAGGCAATGTTTACTGCCCAAATGTTGTGCTGGAAAATGTTAACAACAGGCTTGCTGGAAAGAAAAGCCCTGATATAGGGTATTTGCTGATTTCAATACTGTAAATAGTCCCACTGTTTCAAGCTACCAACCCCAAGTGACTGATTGTTGAGTTGGGAAGAGATGGTGCCCAGTTGGCTCCCTCCACCCAGTATGAGCTGGCTCCAGCACACCACTGTTTACTGCCCATGAGCCTCTCTGCTCAAGACCACGACAAGCTGGACTGGAACTCGGACCAACTGACTTGCATGGAACAGGACATCCCAACAAGTTCAGCAATTAGCAGTGCCTCTATGCAAATCTGGGTTTTTGAGCAGAGTAATTGTGTAGGATGCAAATATTCACCCCATAAATTCATTCAATAAATATTTATTCTTCTAGGAATTGGGGATAGAGCAGTGGGGGGGGGATGAAATCTCTTCTCTCAATGAGGCAGACAATAAAGCAAAATAATAATAATAATGATAATCTGTTAATACTGATAAAGGATAAGAAAAATAACACAGAAGGGTGGAGAGTGGGAGATATGATACCTGAAATGCAGTGGCCAGGGAAGTCTTCTCTGAGGAGGGGACATTTGGGCAGAGACCCAAATGAACTGAAGGAGTAAGCCACGTGATATTTAGAAGACAAGCAATACAAATAGAAGAACAGAATGTGGACTGTACATTGACATGGGAGTGTGCTCAGTGTTGGCACAACAGCCAGGAGACCAGTTGAGCTGGAGCAGAATGAATAAGGCAGGGGCAGTGGTAGGAAAGAGGAGCAGAGGGCCAGGCCAGACCACTAAAGAGCCAGTAGGACATAGTTAAGAGGTTTAGGTAATAGTACATTTCTCTGAATGATATGGGGAAGCACTGGAGAGGAGCAGAGACAGGACATGATCTGAGTTACATTATAAGAGGATCCTCAATTTATTCACCTATGTGGATTTATTCACCTACGGTGGAAATGCAGCTGAGGCTTGGTAGTGAATCTGACTCACATGTAGCTGCTAACTCTTCCTAGTAGTTTCATCTCAAGCCTTCATCTTCTGATACATAAAGAGTGGGTCATGTTAGCTATCTCTGGACAAGTAAATAAATGTCTGTTAGAAGCTTAAGAAATCAGTGCTTCATATATATGAATCACCCCTCTTCTCTTCCTTATCACATCTCTCAGGGATGTGGTGAGGCTCAACTAAGACCACTTAGTTGCACAGCATAATGGAGAGAGTGTGTCTATGTACCACATGGATAAACGAGATGCTGGCATTAAACTTGGTAGCCCTTGTTCTCCTTTCCCTGCCCTCAAGCCCATAATCCTCTGAAACTCTTTCTCATGGACAGATTGTGGGCAACACAAAGGCTCTTGGCTATGGGCCCCCAGTGGCTGAGCTTTAAACTGTTATCTAAGCATAAGGTTGACAACTTGTTTTCCTGGGCTCAGGGAAAGGGTAGGCAGGAAATTTTGGCTCTTCTGTGAACACTTTCACTAGAAACAGGATTTCCCATTGTTCTATCAAATGCTTTTGGCCAAACGTTAAATACTCCAAGGTCAAATTTATTAGTGCTTGTAACAACCCAGAAAATTCTTGGCTTTAGTGCTAAATCCCTGGTATCTCTTTGCCTTCCTTTGAGCCATGCAATATCCCACCAGCCCCCCAGTGGTTCAGTCTGTATACCAAAAGTGAGGTGCAGGATAGTCACTATTTACATGGGAACTCCATCAGAAACAAGATATATTCAGGGCATTCTCCAATGAAGGAAAAGAGGATCTGCTAGGCGATTACATGGCAGAACGGCAGAGGTTAGGCTGATCTCCCAAAATACCAAAACAGATACACAAAGACACACATACACAACACACACAAAAGCCTTTTTATCTGCCTGAACTTCAGTTTCCTTATTTCTCAGGCAAGATAATAAGATGAAGAAACTCTGGGTAGTTCACAGAATCTTCATTAAGACATTAATGGGGGTGGGGGCAGATGAAAGTGCTTTACATCTGTTATCCAAACGAAGGATGGTATTGGACATTATTACATCGACTGGCCCAACAGACTTAATGCCCATAGACAGAGATGGCTGGGAGAAGGGGAGCCACTGGATGGTTTGTGGATCTGACTCCTCCTGAGGTTTGTCTCATGGAACAGCTGCTCTTTAACGTGTGGCTGCCCGCCTTCCCTCAAGGAAACCTTGAGGGAACAGGCAGCATTTCTTGCAGCAATGCTCCAGAACAAGGCTGAACAACTGGTCTGGGAGCACCATGCGGGTGGCCGTGGGAAACATCTTGAATGAGGCTGAGGATGCCAAGGCTCACTGTGTGCCAGACTGTGCGAGTTGCCTCGGTTTCCCCTGTGGCTCAGGGCAGGTGCTTACTGCCCAGAGGTGTCCCTGAAGGCGGTGGAGAGGAGGTGGGGTGGGGCTGACGGTTGCAGCCTCCAGGCCCATGCCTGTGCATCTCATTACGGAGCAGGCCCGAATCAATGCAGCCCTGTGCAGCTGCTGTCCCATTTAATCCATCTGTAATCAAAAGTGATTAGCATGGATGCCTCGGCGCTGAGGTTATTGTGTGTGTGATCAAAGCCAAGGCTCCTGCCTGCTTCCCAGAGCCGCCTGCACCTGGGAGAGGCATAGAAGGCCACGGGGCTGGGGCCTGGAGCTGGAATCCACTGGAAGTCGGAAGGAAAGCTGGTCTTCCTGAGCAGAGCTGGGAGCAGCAAGTGCAGCCTCCTCGGCATGAGCTCAGCAGCCTTGCAGAGGCCCCTGGGCTGGCCCATGGCCCAGGTGTTCCCCTTGGAGGCTGACATCCCCAGCCTAAAGACTTAGGGCAGGTGGCATCAGGGATAAACCTAGGTCAGGCAGTGGTCATTCAGTGTTAGTTAAACACAAAGGATTCTTAAATGTCGTCATTTTTATAGAAGAGGATGCCAAGGCTCAGAAAAAGGGAAGCCTATTTTATGCCTGGCAGATACTTGATGTGTATATGGAAGGATAGAAGGAGAAAGGGGCCAGAGAAGAAGGAAGTTGTCCAGAGTGAAGTACAGCTGACAAGGAGACCATGTATGTTAGACGCTGCGGGGTGAAAGAAAAGCACACGGCTAAAGGGATGGCGCTGGCCAGGAGAGCTGAGCAGTCTGATGTCTTGGGCCTCTAACAGTTTTTATATTCCTTCCCACACATCAACTCTGTGCAACTTTCTGAGCCTCATCTCCCCAAACCCAGCCAAGCAACAAAATCTCTGCCCAGATTTCTTCTTTTATTTACACATTCTGCCTGAGTAAAGCTCAATATCCCACTTCTCTCTGATAACCCAAATCAAGAACATCATTAAGTTCCAAATGAAGACAACTCCTTCAGGAAACTTTCCTGGACACCCCTTCTCTGACCTGTTCTACCACATTCTATCTGTACCACTCTCATGATGTTTAGCAGGCATGGTCCTTCTGTTAGCTCTTGGATTGACAAGAGTAAATAAATTCCTTTAACTCTTTGATGATGATGACAACGATGAAGACGACAATGACATGTATCAGCCCTGACTCAGTCAGACCAAAGTTCCTAAGGGCAGGTGGAGTGGACTGCACTTCAGGGCCTCTCTCCACACTTCCTGTGGGGTTGAGCAGGTCCTGGATCTTTAACTTGAAACTAGGAGCTCTTTGAGAGCAGGGTCTGGACCTTTTGAATTTGCATCTGTCTCCAGGAGCAAGCACAGGGCCTCCAATATATAACATATCTATACCGATAAAAAACACAAAGATTTCTGAATGAATGTATCCTGTGATTTTGACATCAGCAACGAAGTTGCCTGAAGCTGCTCTATTTCCATCAAAACTCCTGGGCCATTCTCAAGGGGTAGCAGAGCAGCAAAGAACAGGGGATTTGGGGGGATGGGGAAAGTGAGTAAAACATGTCAAGAAGCTGCTTCTTTAAGGAAAGGTTTTCCCTGAGCAAAGAAGTTGGGTGCCCTTCACCACCCCTCAACCCCCACCCCAAAGGTAAGGAAATCTGCAGGCCTAATTAAGGGCTTGCACACATGACCTAGGTGCATGGGAATTGGGCACAATGGATCCCTCTAAGCGACAGCAGATTCTGTCCTCCCCACATGAAGAGAGGTCCTTTGGGAGTTTTTTTTTTTTTTTTTTTAAGCTCCCAATGGGTACCTGGGCTGCAAATTCCATGGTATCTTACATGAGTTAATGCTACAGTTTTTACCCCTGATTTAGAGTCTTATGGGGCAGTCCAGCATAGATTTGTGGACCTTCACACCAAGAAATGACCATGTTTGGGAGGTTAGAGTAGAGTGGAAGAATTTGGAGAAATTTAGGAACATCTATAACTGAACCCATTGCTAAGGAACCTAATCTTTCTTTTGATGAGTTCTTCCTCACGGTAGAAGCTGAGAACTCCAAATGCATAAGTAATACATAATTACCCAGGACGGGATGGGTGACTGATGGTAATAACTAGCACTTAATAAGCACTCAGGTGTGCCAGGTGTTTCATACAAATCTCATTTATTTCTCACAACAGTTTTTCTGAGTAAACACCAGTAATCCTATTTTGAAGATTGAAAAAAAAAAAAAAATTGAGGCTCAGTGAGTTTAAGTCACTTGCCCAAGACGCAGTTCAAAAGTGATGGAGCTGAGAACTGAACTCTTCTCTCTCATCCCAAAGCCAGTGCTTTACGTCACCAGCCTTGGCCACCTTGGGCTCAGCTGAGAATTCAAAAATCTCCATGCTCCCATATTACACCACACTCTAAGTAAGGTCAGCTTACTTCAGAGAGGCCTTAGTTGATACCTTCCAGTCACACAGCTTGGGCAGAACTCAGGCACCACTGCACCCACCTGACCTCTTGGTTCCCTCACACTTTACTGCCTTGCCAAGAGGGGAACCAGCCCTGACTCGAACTGCTGGAAGAAGCATCAGTGCACATTCAAACTGAATCCTCTCATTTTACCTGAAGTTCTAGATGGTGAATCACACTAGTGATTGGCCTAAGTGTAAAACCCAAATCTCAGATTCCTAGTTCAGTGCCATTTTTCCTGGGAACGGAGCAGTGGCTGGGAAGTGGAGGGAGGGGATGTCTTCTTTTGGTGCTGATATTGCAAGGAAAAGGCTCCACCTAAAACATCCAGAGCCATTCTACTAATATAATACCAACAGGGGAAGATGGGCCTGTTCTAATCACCTCCTCCAGCAGCAGATTGGGGTGGCTCTGATATAGGCTTCCACTCAGGATACATCATTTTTCATCTCTTTGCCCTTTACAAAGCTGCAGTACTAGGGACTTGCAATCAATGCAGACGATTGCAGAGAGCAGGTGGAGATTTTCTTGCTTGGTTTTTGAGAATTCACAATTTCAGCTTAATTTGTAATAGATAGCGAACATAAAGAAACTGACAACAGGGCCATCAGCTATTCTGTTAGTAACACTTGAGGCCATAGCACTTCAATATGACGAGACCCAGCTGTCCAATGCATGAAATGACCTTTGGCCCCATCCTGGGAGAAATGTAATTCTCTTCATGCCTGTTTCTGTCCCCGGGGAGTCAGAAACCAGAGCTGCCAGCATAATCAGAAGGCTTCCTAATGACAACGCACAAACAAGAGGAGATTACACATTGTCATGCGCAACTCTTCTCATCTGTTTCATTGTGTTTACATTTTAAAAAACCACTTCTTCAGGAAGCAATGAGACAGTTGGAGGCCATTCCTGTACTTGTACCTAGAGATACATTTATCTTCTTCCTTTAAAATGCCAGGGGGAGAATTAGAATGTGGTGATTTCAGAGGTCATGTAGTTTTATGACTTCTAGCCTATAATAGGTATATACAGGTCTTTTCTAGACACACATAACTGGACATGGATTAACTATGTGTACATTCTACACGAGCAAAGATGTTTCCATGCATGCTCCTTCCCAGACTGTGTCAATACTCCCATAGAGAGGGCACACACCTGTATAGGCTGATCTGCCACAGAGTGCTAATGATACTCATCCCACCCTTGCTTCCAAACTCCCTAGTAGTTTTCCATTATATCCTTACTATGGGTTCAAGATGCTTACTATGCTTACTATGCAAGAGCTGGCTGAGCCCTGGTCCTTCTCCACACTTACCTTTCCCAACCCTGGACCTCTGGCTCACTCGGCTCCAGCCACACTGGCCTGCTTGCTATATATTTAATATATATTAGTTAGCTAGCCTAGTTAGTTGTACTATAGAATCACACAAAAATTCCAGAGGTTTTAAATTTAGATTCAGCCAGGGTTACACACTAGAGTTCTGGTACTTGTTATTCTCCCTGCCTGGAATGCCTTTTTTCTGGGATACTTGCATGCTCACTCCCTAACTTCAGCAGAGCATGACTTGTATCCAAAAGGCCTTCTCTGTCTATCCTTTTTTGTCTCCTCCATCACTCTCTATCCCCTGGATCTGCTTTATCTCTCTTTATAGAATTTATTGCTTCCCAACGTTTTATTATATATTTATTTGTTAACTCATCTATTGTCCATCACCTTTCTCCCCTCCCCTGCACCACCCCCCTTCAGTGAAAACTTCCTACATGCATGGATTTGTCCTATGTGTACTGTTCTATCCCAACTGTGCCTGGCACATTGTAGGGGCTCAAAAGGGTTTGTTAAATGAACCAGTGCACAAATATCTCTTTGGTCCACCATCAGGAGGTCTCTGTTTCAGCTTCCAGCACTGGAGATGAGTTTGTTTTGAGCCATTCCCACTTCCCTACACAACTGCAGGCCAAGTCTGGCTGTTCTGCCAATGGCCCTGGGTACTTCCTGAGTGTTCTTTCTCAGTAGGTACTGACTTCCGTACCCTGACCCTGGATTCCTTGGCTGAGTACTCATATTCCAGAAATGAAAGAGCAGAGGATGGAGATGCTAATGTTTGAACTCACAGAGAAACGGCCATGCATGCACCGTGGTAGAAATGTGTAAAGCGCTTGGTAGACAGACATGGTCCACGTGGCTTCTGGCTATGGCTGGATCTTTTGGAAAACAGGAGGCATGGGGACGTAGGACTTGGACTATTAGACAGACCCTACAGACAACACAAACTGTGTCCTTCTAATAACCATGGTGTTATGCCTGTTCTTAACCTTGTTTCCTGACAGTGCTCCCAACTCCAACATCTGTTACAGGGTTGCATTTCATCTTCTCTATCTAATGCTAGCAAGCCTTGGCCCTGGTCCATGAGAACCCAGTCTGGCCATTTCAGTTACATTTCCTTCCTGTCATTACAGGTGTCTCTGGAAGGGATAGCATCTTTCATGAGCTCCCAGCCACAGCCCCTATGTGGCAAAATTTGACACAAGTTGGGGAGATGGTAGCAGTCTTTGGGACTCATTAGATTTATTGATTGGTAAAGTAGACCCTAGAGATGACTGAGATTTCCATGAAGCACTGATGAAACAGCTAATTGGATATGGTTTGGACTAATGATTATCTCTGGGAGTGGGCATCCTTATCACACTAGGTTATATTCTTCTAGAATGTGGATTTGGTCATTCAACAAACATTTCCCCCAGCAGTCACTGTATGCCAGGGCAAATGGGGCACCCGTGTAGAGGGCACTTCTCCATTTCTAGGCACCTGTGTAGAGGGCACTTCTCCATTTCTAGTCCAGGGAGTTCAGACGCTGGCTGTGCCTCAATCACTTGAGACTTTTTAGAACATACCCAGGCCCCATTCCCAGATATTTCCATTTACCAGGTTCAGAATGAGGCTGGGCACATATCATTTGATTATCCATTTATAGGCAATGTCCAGAGTAAGCAAATCCAGAGAGACAGAAGATAGATGAATGGTAGCCTAGGGTTGGGGGAAGTGAGGAATGGGAAGTGACTGCTAGTGGACATGGTGTGATTTGGGGGTGATGAAATGCTCTGGAGGTAGTAGTGGTGATGGTCATACAACTTCATAATATACTAAAAAACCACTGAATTGTACACTTTTAAAAGGTGACTTTTATGGTATGTAAATTATATCATGACCTTTTTTAAAAAGATGCTATGAAAGAATTAAATTTTTTAAAAAAGAATAATTTAAAAAATGAAGCTGAGTATCTGAATTTAAAAAATGTCACAGGTGGTTCAGAAGTGCAGCCAGGGTTGACAACCGTTGTACTTCACCCCCTGAATCACCTCCTGGCCTCTCCAGCAGGCGAGACTATACAGTGGATTAAGGGTTAAGCCCTGAAAGCAGGTGGGAATGTGGTTTCTGTATATCTTGAACCTGAGGAGCTCCAAGTTAACAGGCGGAGGCTCTGGGAGGCTCATGTTCTCAGGCTTCTCTGAGCTTCCCCTCTGCTAGGCACTGGGGAACTGAAGAGAGCCAAATTCAGACACAGTTCTTCCTAGAGCTGGATTCCCTGTTCTCATTTACACTGGGAAGAGCAGTTGCTGCCAACAACAGGCCTTGCAACCTGAAGATCTTGATTGAATTTCTGTATCTATTCCTCCCCACCTCCCACCAAGCAGGTTTCCCTCTTGAGTTTATAGTAGACGGTAATTAATTAGAACTGGGCTCCCTGGTGGATGCAGATAAATGAGAAAGCAGTGGTGGGGGGGCAGGCCTTGCCTGGAATGAGCCTTGGTAAGAGCAGCAAGCCAGCTGCCTGTAGGGAAGGGCCCCAAAGCTGCGGGAATGAGAAACGGCCATGTGTTTGGAAATGAGCCATCTCTATGGGTGCCCATGCCCTGGAGACCCCCAGCTGCAGTCTTCCTCCTCTAAATTCAGTGTGTTGTGCAAACCAACAGGGAAATTAATCACCTAGAGACCAGTGACTGACTGCCAAAGAGCATCAGGTTGAACACCTTGGTGCCCTGAATGGGAATTCAGCTCACTGGAGCCCATGTAGTTAATGAGATGAAGTGTGAATCCTCCTGCTTCCTGAAAAGTACCATGTGTGTAAATGGCTTCAGTCAGGCAGTTCTGAAGGGGCCAAGGGCAAAGAGGAGAGTCAAAAGAGTCTCCATAGTTTCCGAGACTCATGGAGATATCCTGGTCCTCTGAAGAACCAAGGTCCCAAGAGGACACTTAACTGTGGGTAGGGAAACCAACTTAATGAGAAGCAGCTCTATCAAGTCCAATAACCACACTCAATCAAACCTCCTCTGTTCTGAGTTTAAAAGGAAATAGGATATTTGTTTCTTCCCTAATCACTACAGCGAACTCTCTGGCAATTGCCCTATAATAAAAGAGAATAGCCAGTGTAACGCCTCTTTGCCATTCAGGTAAAACTCTTCCTCACATGATCAAATCTCATCTGTCACTGATTCCCATGAAGACCCTTCTTTCCGCAGAACCAATCTCTTTTCTGGCCCAAGGCATAAGTATGAATGCTATACCATGCTCAAAAGCCTGGCTATGTCTACCACTCCCCATGCCTACCCTCCACTTAGTCACTCTTTGTGGTCCAGTTCAGGAAGCTTGCTCTTCCCTTGTGAAGCTTTCCCAATCATAAAGACCCAACAGCAAACTCCTCTCCTGGATCTCAAAACTTCAACTATTGAGAGTGCTTATGGAGACACTTAGCATATGCTGCCTCATTGAGTTGGCCAACTGGTTCATGGTTTTAAGTAACCCTCCCAACTGGTTTGGAAGGTTGACAGGAAAAGCCTGTTTTCTCTTCCCTTGCAGTAGATGAGTGGAGGGCTTTGGAATGATCCAATCTGGTTTCAAATCCTAGTTCTGGTCTTATTAATTTTGTCCCCTTGAGCAAGCTGCCAAATTTCTCCACTCTAAGCTTCCATTCCTTCCTCTCCCATGCAAAGTCAGGTTCCACACATCGCCACACACGGACTCCAGATGTTCAGACTGTTGGACAGAAAGTGAGAAGCAGAAAGTGTCTCTCTCTGAAATCACAGCAGCACAGCAGCATCTTAATAGTTGATGTGTGTGCGCACACATGCACACGTGTGAATGGAGGAAGAGAGACTCCAGCAAAGAGAGGGAGGAGCTATATGGAAGGGGGCATGTTATTCTAGACAGCACTCGGACAAACGATAAATCAAGCAGCACATAGCTTCAAAATACCTTATTTTTGCACGACATCAAAAAGCTTTAATTAACAATCAATTTATTTGAGGGAGAAAATAAATTCCCTTCTCCCAAAGAAGTGTATTATAAGTCAAAGAATAGAAGCCTCAAACCCCCCTACACCCTCAAAAAACATGAGAGGAGTGAAAATTGAGCCTTTAGAAAAAGGAAAAATCAGAATCTGGATCAAAGAAAAAATGAGTTTGTTGACTTGAGAGGTCAGCAGGGAGACAATTTGTGGGAAAACAGCATCCTTTCTCTGGCTGCTTTGTGGACACACTAATAAAGGTGCTTGTGAAAGCTAATTGTACCAGCTTCGTCCTGGATTGATGGATAACAGTCACTGAAGGTATACTGAGAGCCTGTCATGTCCGAGTCAGGGTGCTCATTTCCTAAGTCCTACTGTGTGCCTAGCCTGGAGTGAGGCACTGTGACGGATCCACAATGACTCGTCCCCTGCTCCCACATCTGCTCTATCTCCAGCCACCACGTCCTTGCCCTGAAGGGGCGGCCCCTCTGGCTGGAGAGACAGGTGAACTGCAAAAGCTGTCTGGGTCATGCATGTGGGAGATAAGTGTGTGGGCACCAAAGACTGTAAGAATTGCAGGTAGGAAAATATCCCTGTGGCTGGCAGAGTGGGCAGAGTTTTCAAGCAGGACCTTGAGAAGTCAGTTTCAGGAGAGCTCTGCTCTGGTCCTTGCTCTGCCATTAACCTCACTTGTTTCTCCTTGGATGAGCCTCTTCATCCTTCTGAGTCTCAGTTTTCCCATCTTCAACATGAGGGTATTTGAAGATCTGGGCTGCAAATTCAAGCAAGTAATTTGAATGAAGAGGATCATTTGGGGAGCTGGGTTGCATATGTGTTTGTGTGTGTGTGTGTGTGTGTGTGTGTGTGTGTGTGTGTGAGAAATCTCCTTATCCTCCAATGTTGGCAAAGTATTCAAATTTTGGGAAAACACTGTGTGGGTAACAAAAAAAAGTTAAAAACAACAAACAAACAAACACCAAAAAGGTGCCTGTAAACTGAATCTTTTCCCTTGGTTCCTGTACTAGTTTTGCCAGAAGTCCTTTCTACTTCTCACCTTATGTGACTGCCTGCTCATTTGGCTTCCCAACACCCTTCTTTCCAAATTCCTGATATGCAGATTCCACTTCTCAGTGAAGGAAGTAAAACAAATGAAGAAGGCCTAGCTCACCAGGGCCTCCCACAGGGGTGGAAACAGCTCTGGCTGAGTCAGGCTCTTGGCTTACCAGCTTACAGACCCTGCTTTCCTCACGTGCCTCAGGGGGTCGCCAGGGCCCCCACCAGCTCTACGGTCAAGGCTGACAGCTTCTGCATCTTCAAGTGGTTTCGACTAAACAGCCCACGAGAATCCACATGCCAGATCGGGGCCTACACCTCTAAGGGTTCTTCATTCAAACGGGAAATGAGGGCCACAAATGAGCAGGGCAGTTGGTCCAAGGCCTGCTTACAGAATCAGGGAAATGTCTGTCTTGTGATCTCAACTCTCAGCTCCTTCCCCCTCCCCGAAGGTCTCCTCCATCTCTGCCACCTGCCGAGAGCCTCCCCTAGGGTCTGACCCGCACAATCCCAGTGCTAGCCGATAAACCAGATGATTCCCTTTCTGGAATTCGTAGTCTGTGCCGTCCTCCCAGCTAAAGCAGCTGGCTCTCACATGAGGGAATTTCAGGCACCCTGAGGTTGTGAGATGTCTGGTGAGATGTGGTGGGGAGGGTCCAGGCTGGTGCCCCGTAGAGCCTACAGCTCTCATGTTGTCACCTGCTTCACCCTAGAGAAAAGCCGTCCCCAGGGAGCAGAGTTGAGAGGAGTGAAGCTATAGGGCTTTCCCGTTTCAATAAAAATTGACAATTTACTGTAATTTGGTTGTGATTTAACAATGCTTTTAAGAGAGTTGGTAAATGGCTCATAAAGCCAGGTGACCCCTATCCACTCCTGTGTGCTTCATCGGGCCCTCCCTCGGAGCAGGTGCCCCTCACAGATCCCAGCCCTGCCAGGGAAAGGCTGGAGAGAGAAGCAGCACTGCCCGTAAAAGGAGCCCAAGTCCCAGAGTCTGTGCGTGGCAGCGGCGACATTCTTCAACTCTTCCTCTGTCTTAGTCCCTCTTGGACTCTCTTTCCTTCCCTCTTTTCCACTCCCTGGCTCTTTTCTTTCCTTTTCTCTTTCCTGAACAATACAAGTTGAATGGCAATGCAAATCTCAGTCTTTCCTTAAAAACCCCAGCCAGGGAGGCAGCATGTCACCCATATTTATGAGCTTTAAATGGCTTTTATCAAAGTGAGGTCGCACTAAATCACCCCCGAGCTGTCATAAATACAAATGACTCGACATAGGCTGCAACAAGCCTTTGGGGAAAATTATACGATGTGCTGTTGCAGTTATGGTATATCACACAGGGAGCTCATATATTTCCACTGGCAAGGTAATCCGATCCTTCAGAGGACTCTAATGGGTGAAAAGAGGTGGAAAGCCAGAATGAATCACACCAGGGGTGGGATGGTCACGTGCCTGATGAACGAGGGACACTTCTCTGGATGCTGATGTTTTAAAGAGCCAGCCTGTTCACGAGAAGGAGGTAATTGATGGGGTCTGAAATATTTTATGAGAATTTCCTTATTTAAAATCAATCAACGAATTATGAGACACCATGGTCTAGTTGATGGGGCACCAGGCTAGCAGTCAAGAGATTTGTAGCTCTAGCACTAAATGGAGTTATGTGACTTTGGCTAGTGTTGATTTTTATTAAATACGTCCACAAATTCTTACATCCTCTCCCCTTTAAAAGGTAGAGCCTAATCTCCCGCCCCTTGAGAGGGGACTGACTTTCGTGACTCGCTTCTACGGGATAGATTGGAGCAGAAGTAAGGGATATGACTCCAAGACTAGGGCACCGCGGCTTCCTCCTTGACCAGCTGCCATGTCATGAGGACACTTGAACAGTGCTGTGGAGAGGTCCACGTGGTGAGGAACTGAGACCAATGCTAACTGGCCAGGCGTGTGTCTGGACCATCTTGAAAGAGGATCCAACAGCCCCATCAGGCCATCAGATGGCCACAGCCATGGTCGGTATCTTTCCTGACTGCAACCTCATGAGACCATGAGCCAGAGTGACCCAGCTAGGCTGCTCTGAGTGTCCTGATGAAAATAAGCTCGGAGAGGTAATAAATGTTTATTATTTTAAGGTATTAAGTTTTGAGGTAATTTTTATGCAGCAATGGATGGCTAATACAGGGTAATTACCTTAAACTCTCTAGGTATCAATTTCCTTATTTTTATACTAAGGGAGAGACTAAACCAGAGGTTCTAAACCCTGGCTACACATTAGAATCATGTGGAGAGGTTTGAAAGCACTTAGTGCTTGGGTTATACCAGGCCAATTGAAAAAGAACCCCTGGGCACGGTGATTAGCCCCCCACCCTGCACTGGAATTTTTTTTCAAAAGCTCTCCAGGTGATTTGAAATGTACTGCCAGGATCGAATACCATTGAACTAGATGCAATTTATGTCCTAAAATACTTTTTGTCCAATTTTATGAAACCCTTGGCAGGGTCAATGCTTACTGGGAATGTAAGCATTGGGCTATTTCTTCAGTCCTAACTCCATCTCATTACTCCAGATGCCTGGACACTGTCCAGGAGAGCCAAAGACAATTCCTTTATTCTACCTGGTGGAACCTGGCCCAAGACAAAGAAGTATATTTTAGGGTATAAAGGTTATTACAATAAGGATGAATCCAAGGGAATAGGAAAACAGCCCAGACCAGAGGAGAACTGACATCGATCAATTCCCTTAACCTGTGGTATGAAGGCCGTTCAAATGGGCCAAGCATGGCTCAGTAGACTCCTTTTGCAAAAGAGGTGTGCTGCCAAGCATGGGTTCCTTGCAGAGTGGGCCAAAAGACTTGCCACTCATTGGCTGTGAGACCTTGGACAAGTCAGGTTACATTTGACTCAGGGTTTGCATGTGTAGAAATGGAAATTATATTCTGCCATACTGACCCTGTCATTTACCTTGACGAAAGAGGTGAAAAGCCTCATAAACAGTAATGTACTGGGAAGCGGATGTGGCTCAAGTGACTGAGCTTCCGCCTACCACATGGGAGGTCTGTGGTTCGGTTCCCAGTGCCTCCTAAAGAAGACAGCAACCTGGCACAATGGTCAGGTGTGGCAAGCTGACACAAGATGATGCAACAAGAGACACAGGAGGAAGAACATAATGAAAGACACAACAAAGCAGGGAACGGAGATGGCTTAAGCGATTAGGCACCTCCCTCCCACATCGGAGGTCCTGGGTTCAGTTCCCGGTGCCTCCTAAAGAAACAAAATAAGATGAATAGACACAGTAAGCGCAAACAATGAGGGGAGTGGGGGGGGGGGTGAAAAAAATAAATTAAATAAACAAAAACAAAAAAACCCAGTAGTACACATGTCAGGGTGTTATGTCCCAACCTGAATCATGGGAACCCATAGTAACATGGAGGAGTAACAAGATGAGAATTCCACTACTAGCATTGGGATCCTTCTTGGAGGAAAAAAAGTAAAATGAATAAAATAATAAAATAGTAATATGGATCAAGAAGACAACTTGCCCCCAACTGGTCAGAGTTACCTCACTCTCATGGTCTCTTGCTCCTGCTGCTGTCAAAAGTTAAATATCGTTAGGTTTGTTCTTGACCTGCTCATCCTAAAGAATTTTAAGCACATTCTCTGTCACTCCTGGATATCTAGCACCCCTCCTTGATTCATCCATCTATGCATTCAACAAGTGTTTATTGTGTGCTTACAACACACAGGCACCCTTAAAAGCCATGGTAAAAAGGAATGCTATCACATCTCCCTTTTATCTCAGATCTCTGTTTATCTCAATTCTCTACCTTGGGCCTCAACACCCTGTCATAGCCACAGACACTCTGAACATCCCATCATACTGCACATTTGTTTCAGCCTTGGTGTTATGACCAGTGTGGACAACTCATTTTGCACAGTATAGGACTGGGCTTCCTGAGAAAGGAAGATCCCTAAGGGCAGGGCCACATCCCAGTGGCTCTTCACGTCATCCAAAACAACAGCTGAGAGTTGCTCAAAAAGCCAGTGCTGGCTGATAAGTTGTCTCCCAGCAACAGCTCCGGGTTTGCCTGGCATCCTGAAACTATCTCCTTCCCTCCTATCTACACATCAGCCTGCCCTTCCCCTGGGGGTGAGGGAGGTGCAAAGAAGGGATTAGCCTTTCTATTTAAGCAGAATGTCTGCTACCACCCTGGTGGTCTCCTCACTCTGGATCCCCACTTCTGGGAGCACAATTTCTGGGGCTCATTCACATGCTTAAACTGTTTAAGATGCTGTCAGATCAGAATTTCGGGTTCCCTAGGAACAACCCTTCCCAGGTCCCTCATCTGTCTATTCTGTAATACTTAATTCTTTGGAAAGAAGCAATGAGAAAGCTGGGTTTTTTTAAAAAGATATTAAGAAAATCATTCATTGCTGAGAAGTCACATCAGGGTCTCATCCTTCAAACCGACAGCTGAGTGTATATCAGCCTGAGAGCGCGAGCCTGATTATTAGTTTTAAAGAGCTTATTTCATTCTCTTAAAAATAGGATCAGTTCATCTTCGTCACATCTGTCTCTGCGTGGCTAGTGCATGCCACAACAACTGTCAGCTCCTGGCATTGTGTTATTGTGGTGTGGCCTGTGTCGGTGTGGATCTACCTGGATGTGTAGAGTTTTCGAAAGGAGCAAACAATGGGATTTAGAGCAAGAGTAGTTAATGGGGTTGGTTTCCTAATTTGCATTCAGGAAGGGGGTGGGAAGACAGTTCCCATCCCACCCATCCCTCACCCCATAGGCCAGGGAGGATGGAGAGACCAATGCCAGGGCCTTCTCTTCTCAGCAGTAATAAGCAAGGCCTTAGAGTAAGTCATCTTCCTGAGGGATACCAGGAAAAAGATGCCACTGTCATAAATAGTTGTCTTCCTCACACCCCACAGAGGTTTGGCCAAGTGACCCAGGCACAACTGCAGCAGAGGTTCCAGATGTTTCTGATACCTGGATAAAAGCAGCTTCAAATGGTACACAGACACCTCCCCATTCTCATATGGAAGAAGGTAAGGGTGGAGTTAAATATCAGATAGAGTAAGAGGCAGAATCTTCTACTGCTTTGCCCTAGATTGTAACCTACCATTCATATCAAGGAGAAGACAATAAATATACTGGGATTGGAGTAGATATAGCATTGTCCCAAATATAGACACATAAGGAGTCAATAAGCAGTGAGAGACTGGTACATATGACACACATGATGGATAACATGGAGTAAATAATAAAATGCTGAATTGAATGTAGCTGGATGTCAAATATGTGGCTCACAAAATATGTTTTATGGATGATTGAGAAAGCTAAAGGGCAGAGCCAGGCATGGGATGCTTCTGACAGAGGGAATCTGGGAGGTGCCTTGAAAATGGGCACATCTCTATTACAGAGGGTAGGATGCAGAGCCCACAGGGCATGGGCCAGCAAGAGCAAGCAAAGGTGGGAAGGAGCCCTGAGAATTATGGAAACATAGCGCCAATGGCCTGTGTCAAGGAATGGTGGACAATTCAGCTGTATAAGTAGGAGAGAAAGAAAACCGTGTGCATTTGTTTCTGTGTACCTCATTGACTAAAGGGATGATAATCTGAAATGACAGATAATCAAAATAGCATTTAGTATGTATCTATGTCTTGGAATTGAGATGGATGGGTCAGGAGATGGAGGGCTCGCAACACTTCCCAAGAAATAGCAAAAACACCTCTAAAGACCTGAGTTCAGGAAGAGCTGGATTGCTGTCATGCTGGTCCTTTGACTGCATTGGTCCTTCCCAGGTCCCACCCAAAGCAAATGTACAGCAACATCTCTCAGGCTGAGACAAAACACCTGCATTGTCCAGTCAGCTAAGGCCAGGCCTGCCCCTTCACCCCACTCACCCAAAGCTAGAAAGGCAGTTAAGGGATGATTAGATATAAAAAGCACATTCTCTTAGTTCCTGCAGGGCCAGAAAAAAGAATAATCCCATATTCATCATCAGATAAAAGACATGCCATGTTAGTAAATTATTTAAAAAGAAAAAGACTTGCTATGGAGGACGCCACCATGCATAATCATTTACCTACAGATAACTGAGTTCAGATGCAGGGGAAAGACCCATATCTTGCAGGAAGGTAATTCTTCATTGGGACTGGAGAGTACAGACAACTCAAAAATTAACATGGAAAGGTTCTTAAAGAAGAAATGGAAATGGATGGTGAGAAACTCATCGTCACATAAAGTGGCAGAAAAATAGGGAGATAAGTGACAGGGCCTAACAGCTATAGTGGCTCACATAGGAATATAACAAAGGAATTTCTTGACCCTCACAGTTGGGCATGACCACCAACTAGAGAAGCTGCTAAAGACAGGTCACAGCAAAACCAAACCAGGGTAGGACTGGAAAAATCAAGAACAGTGTCCCTTGCTGTGTCCCATAATTTCGGGACTTTCTTTTCCTCGTCTTCCAAAACAGACAATTAAAAACTGTCTTAGCCCAGAATTTCCCATTCTAATATTGAGAAGCAACAAAAATTATGACAAAGAAATAGGGGCCAAAATAAACACATGAAAAGATGCTTAATGTCATCACTATTAGGGAAATGCAAATCAAAAACCACAGTGAGATATCATTTTGCAGCTACTAGACTGGCTGTTATTATTAATTTAAAGAAACAAACAAACAGAACAAGTGTTGGAGAGGATGTGGAGAAATAGGGACCTTCTTACATTGTTGGTAGGAATGTAAAATAGTGCAGCCACTGTAGAAAACAGCTTGGTAGTTCCACAGGAAGTAACTGTTGAAATACCTTATGACCCATCAATCCCACTCTTAGGTATACAACCCAAAGAACTGAAAGCAGGAACTCAAACAGATATATTCACACACCAATATTCACAGTGGCATTAATCACAATGCCAAAAGGTGGAAGCAACCTAAATGTCCATTAAGAGATGAATGGATAAACGAAATGTGGTATATATACACAATGGAATATTATTTGGCCATAGAAAGGAATGAAGTTCTGGTGAATGCCACAACATGGATGAACCTTGAAGACATCATACTGAGTGAAATAAGCCAGACACAAAAGGGTAAATATTGTATGACCTCACTTATGTGAGATAAGCAGAATGTGCAAATTCATGAATTCAGAAACCAGAATACTGGTTTACCAGGGACCAGATGGGGGTGGCGACTAGGAAGTTACTGTTTAATTGATATGGAGTTTCTGGTTGGGGTGATGGAAAATTTGGGCAATAGATGATGGTGATGGAGGTACAACTTGTGAATGTAATTAAAACCATTGAACTATATATCTGGATAAAAGGGAAATTTTAGGTTGTACATAAGTTACCAGGAGGAAAAAAGTCCCATAGAACAGTACAACACAAAGAGTGAACCTTAATGTAAACTATGGGCTGCAGTTAACAGTATAATTATAATACTATTGTTTCATCAATTGTAACAAAGGCCCACACCAATGCATAATGTTACCAATAGAGAAAAATGTAGGGGGTGCAGGAATGGGGGGACACAGGAACTCTGTATTTTCTGCATGATTTTTCTGTAAACCTACAACTGCTCTAATAAAATAGAGAGAGAGGGCAAGCCATGGCTGTCAAGGGTCTTCAAAGCATTGTACTAGACTGGGGGAGAGGAGGAAGGTCCAAGAATCCCAAGCGAAGAGTGGAGTGGAGAAGCTCCTGGACTCTGCAGCTCTGGGCTCCAGCCCAAAGGGCTCTTCCAGCTCTTGCATTCTATGGTTCTAACAATCTAGCAGTCTTTGTGGATCAGCAGAAATGCTGAAGCAGATGTGTGCGAGGCAGCGCAGAGCCTAGGAGAAAAGTATGGCATTCTAAAAAAAACAAAAAACAAAACCAAAAAAAAAGTGGGGCAGGGAAAAAAGGAAAGGGTTGAAGATTTGAGTGCAGTGTGTCTCTAATAAACTGAGATGTAATTCAGTGTCTGTGGAAACTTTTCCAGTTTGTTTCGTGCCTGAAACCAAATTGGAAACATGTATAATATGTAAATACCATTTACAATTTAAAAAAAAAACAACACAAAACTTGTAATGATTATGTGAAATGATGTCTGTGAACGTGCTCTGAAAAGTGCAGCCAAATAGTTCATGTGATTATTTGCTGGATATGAAGGCCGTGTGGGCTCCACTCATTGCCAGAGAAGGCCTTGGGAGGCCCTCAGTGAGATCCAGTCTCCAGGACCAGAGTGCCTTCCTCACACATCTCTTGTAGGACTTGAATTTTCATTCTTAGAGATTAGTACTCTTGGACTTGCCCTGAGGAATTCTTTTAAAAATGTAAATACTTCTGGGAAGGGTGACAATTCTACTGATTCATTCCAAGATGTGGAGAACAAGGTTGTCAAGTGAACAATGGGCTGGTCTGGGAGCTACAGTTCTGCTCCAACCTGGCTATGTGAACTTGGCAAATAAGCCACTTGCCCTTTCTGGGCCTCAGCACCTTCCTATGGGAGGGGGACCTCTGGAAGCTAGAATAGATGGACCTCTAAATTTAAAACGAGATTATTTTATGTATCAGATGTAGGGTTGCCAGATAAACTACTAGACAACCAGTTAAATTTGAATTTCAAATACCCCACAGATACTTTGTTAGTATAAGCAGGGACAAACTTACACTAAAAAAGTATATAATTTGTTTATATACTGAAATTCAAATTGAACAGTTAATTTTATTTGCTAAATCTGGCAATCCTAATCAGATGGACTTTTCTCTTGAGATGGAAAATTCCAGGCAGTAAGGGAACACTGGCAGCCAGTGGGAAAAGGCCAAGAGCAGAGAGCAAACATAATGCTGCTTCCTTCACTATTCTTTAAGGGCTGCCCTAGCATGACAACATTTTCAAAATGCACCTTCTTCACAGGCTTCTGTTAAGAGTCAAGAGCTGTCAGGGTCTCTCCCTTGGAAGGGAGTGAGTGGCCCCCTGAAGCCTGACCCTCTTCTGCTCCTCCCAACAGAGGCAAGTGATCTTCCTAAAACACAACTTTCATCACCTCCCCACCTCCATCCCTCACTAACATGCATCAGTGGCTCCCTCCAGCTGCTCTGTGAAATCCAAGCTTCCTGGAATGACCACCTGATCTGATAGAGGCACACCTCCCAACCTAGCCTCCTGCCCTCCCTCCTCATGCTTCATGAGCCAGCACATCCTTTCTTCCCTCACCTGCCTAGAAAACTCTTGCTCCTCTTTCCATACATCTAAGGCTCCAACTTTTCTAGAAAACTGTCCTCGGCTCCTTCCTCAATTTAGCAGGTTGCCTCTGCATCTTGTGTGGGCCTCTGTTGAGCAAGGTATTCACACCATACTCTAGTTTATTGATTTCCCTGTTCGTGACTTCTTACATAGCTCCTAAGGGCAGGTACTTCTGCCTCCATTCATCTCTGAATCTCCAGTCCCTGGCCCAGCTCTGGCACTTGAGGAGGGTACAGTAATTGCTTGGCAGGTTAATGATTACTTTTGCTGCTCCCTGTTGACCGAGACACTTGGAGAGGAACTGCTGGGCTCCTTCCTCTGCAGCTCCCTGCCTTTTCTGTAACCTCCAGGATTCACAACTCATCTCTGGGGCCAGCCACAGTCTCCCCACCACATATACCCCGCCTGCTCTGGCAAGCACTGAGCAAGCCCTCCTCCGAGCTGATAGATCCAAATTGGCTTTTATCATTTAAAATCTATATCAGTCTAATTCATACTGACTTGGCAATTAACCAGATATTTCCTTGTGCCATTTGAATTATTTTCTGTATTGTCAATCCCATCAGCAAGTATCTCAGAGCTTTCCCTATGCAAGGTATAACGCCATGTTCTGAGTGAGGAATGAAGCCAGGGAATAGGAGTTTATGGTCTAGGAACTTCTCTGCATAAAGTAAAACCTAATGCTGAACCATCCGCCCTTGGAGAGTTCTATACAATGATTCACACCCATTACCTCATGGCCAATGAAATATCTGATGCCTACCCAAGGTTGCTACAAATGCCTGGAGTACAATCTTATTTTTTATTTTCTCTTCTGATAGAAATCAAGATCTTCCCCTTCCTTTCAGCTTTGTACAATGCTCTCACTACAGAAAAATTTTCATTCATTTCTTATGCAGAGCAATCTGTTTCCTTTCATGCCTTGCCTTGGAGACTCACATTTCATACCCCAAATCAGGTATTTATTAAACAAAAGACCTCTCATTACTCTAGTGGCATAATCAGAGGTAAATCTAGCAATTTGAAAGATTCTTTGTCTCCTTTCTAACTCAAGCAACTATCACAGGGGTACAAGATATAAGCCAGGGGAGTTTAGAGTAAAAAGTGACCATTTCTGTCCCGAGACAAGTAGCCCAGATTTAACATGACTCACCCATCTCCATGCCTGCCTGGCGGGCAGGAACCAGGAAGCCGACTTCCAGTCGTGCCCTCTCAGGTGCTGCCTTCTGAAGTGACCCACTGGCCTGGGCGCTCCATGCTCAGCCCTGGTTTCCTGATGCCCTGAATCCAGTTCCGAGGCCCACATGATACAGAAAGACCCTGTACAAACATGGGCTCTGAATCCACGCCTGCACTGCCCCCTCAGCCAGACTCTCCTAACGCCACTCACCCTCCTAGGAATGCTCCAGGCAACCCCAGCCCTCCTCTGGCTGCAGTAAATGGCCTCGCTGGGGTTTCTCAGAGCCCTGGTGGAAAACCAACTATTGCTAGGGTTGTCAGGAGCTTCCCTTTCTCCAGAAAGATGTTTCCAGCCCAAACTCAATGCCTGCTTCACTTCAAAGCACTCTAGAAGCAAAGGATGTCAAATTTGAGCATACATCCAGCCTGGAGAGCTGAGCCCCATCTCTGGGAGTGTCTGCATCAGAAGGGCTGAGGTGGGGCCTGAGAATATGCATTTCTTACCAACTCCCAGGGGATGATGATGTCTAATCAGCAGCCTAGAACCTTCCTTTCCATTGTGTCCTGCCTGTAGGCTCTGAGGCATCCTGCTAAGCATCCTGGGCCCCTGATTGTAGCAGACACTTCCCACCTCCACCTTCCCCAGTAATACACCGTCAGTGGTACAAGGGCAGGCATTAGGCAGAACCAGCAGAACCTGCAGTGATGGGTAGGGGACAAGGCTGTTCTCCAAGGGGCAGCCCTGGTCTGCTGTAGCCACTTGCCCGATGTGAGGAAAACCCAAATATGAAATGCTTCAGAGGCCGAGAACAAGGAGAACCAGGACCTAGCTTGCCAAGAGCATGCATTTTATGTAATCAGCCTAAAGAGGCTGTGAGTATGGGAGGGTGGGGTGGGGTGGGGGGAGCAGGTCAGCCAGCTGTTTCCCATTCTGGGGCCAGCACGGCCCAGGCAATGGAAAACCAAGCATGGCACTACCCTGGCAAGTCCCTTAACCAGAACCCAGAGGGCACATCAGCTGTTTGCAGAGGGACCCAGAAGGCACTGAGTTGGGGGACAAAGGCTGCACCCAGTAAGTAAATAATCATCCTCCCACCTAAAGCCTACAAAGGCACAGAGGGTTGAGCGCAGTGTCCCTTCACCCTGGCACAGATCCCGCTGCCTCCAGGTCAGGGAGACAGAAAGACAGCAAGGTGTGCAAATCAGGGTGCCCAGATTCTGCCAGGGCCTCTCTGCAAAGGGCAGAGCCCAGGGTGAAGCCAAGCTGACTGGTCTGGTGGCAAAGGACCCCCTGGGCCAGAGAGGAGGGCTCACTCCTACATGAGCTGCACCCAAAGACCATGTGCTCTCCAGAGCCCAGGGAAAGGCCTGGCCTTTTTTTTTGAGGAGGTTGAACCCCAGACCTAGTACATGTGAAGCAGGCACTAATCTCTGAGCTACACTCGTTCCACTCTGGCCTTTTTTAAATCATTCTATTTAGTAACCAACAAATATTTATTGAACATCAATTTTGCACTTACCACTCCACCAGGGGAATTCAAAGAAATCTGAGCGTTGGTCCCTGACCACAGGAGCGTAAGCGCAGTGAGTTAACACAACTCAGTCACACACAAATGAACGGGGCAGATTGCACAAGTGAATGGGACAGAGAGCGTAATCTTTTAAAATCTGTTAACATCAGTGTAGCAATAACCGAAATATTATTCATTTTAATTCAGAAAATCTATATGCCATGCATACTCCAAAACCAACAGCCTCCATTTACAGAATAATTACATTGGGTCAGACAGAGTGCGAAAGAGTTTACACCTTCCATTACCTCATTTATTTTTTGCAGCAACCTGATGAGATAGATACAATTATTTTTAAATTATAAATGAGGATCCTGAGCTTTGTGGGGATCCGCTACTTGCCCAAATTCACTGATAGTAAGAGATGGAGTTAGAACATGAACTCAGTTCCGCCTGATTCCAATAGCTCACGTGCTTTCAGCGATAATCTTGTGTCTGACAATTGCAAATAATCTGGGGACAATATAGTTAAATGGCAGAAATGGGCAAGATAATTAAAAGGCAAAATGGGCCCCCAGAGGAGGAAAAGCTCAGAGAAGTTTGTAAGAGTTAGGAGAAGGAGTGAGATTCATAGAGGAGATGGAACTTTGGATGGGAGATTCAGCAACTTCGTGAACTAACAAGTATTCCTTGACTTCATGCCCTTCTACATGTGGGATAGAGGCAGGAAAGTTTTGGAAAGATCTGAGGGGAAGGTTATGTCTAGAATGATCCAAGGAAACAAATCAAATTGAGCTCGTTCTCCATTCCACACTACTCAGCGTTGGTTGAGGACAGGATAAGACCTTGCTTTACGGGTGATGTATATAATCTGGCTTCTCCTGCATTCACAAAATTCTACAACTGGGTTTGTTCTTCGTTTTTCTTTAAAGGAAGGCTAGGAATAAAAACAAACAGAAAAAGACAATTCCATACAAGGCCTCACCAAATAAGCACTCTGGAAAGTCACGGAGCAGAAAATTGAATCTAAGTTTCTCCAAACAATTCATATTCCCCATCCTCCCAAGTCTTTGTGGAATGATCCTCTTCCTCTATAAGGAAATCATGAAACCAAGGAAACGCTTCAAACTGGAGAAAATACAATGTACCATTCTGTGATTCCAGACTTTTGGAATCAATTCAAATTTTCAATGTATAGGGTTCTCCCCTTCCTCACTGCCCCACCCCCATAGCACACAGTAACCTTCAGTCTTCTTGCAACAGTATGTTTTAAAGCTGTATGTGGTTTTTCTGTATTCACTGTTTACAGAAGATGAGAATAAAATTGTATTCTAGCCAAGTAAGCAGAACAGAATCCCCAGTAACTCTGCTCTCTGAGGGCTTGCTCCACCCAGCTCCCATCTGATAAGGTCCCAAAAGTTTAACATTAGCACTGCCCAAGATAATAAACAGAAACACCCTTTGAACAGGCAAAAAGAAGGTGGGAAACTCTTCAGTGAGATTGGGGCATTAGAGAAGCTCCAAACATCACCCCTATACATCTTCCTTTAGGATGAAATTCTCCCCTTAGAGATATGTCTAAGGTTTTATAATAAAAGAAGTATAAAATTACAATCTGGATTTTATGGTTGGGTAAAATATTGCCTACATAAGATTACTGCTTTCCATAAGAATTTAATTTTTAAATTATAGTGGTACTTCCCAAAGTGAATTCTTTCTGTGTACTGCTCGTCCTTTCTGACTTTGGATCAGAATAAGTGATCCATGGTCAAATAAGTTTGGAAAATACTGCAAGTATTGTATTACCTCCCGTCTCTTCACTTTTGTAGATACACAGAAATTCTATGATAAAGAACCCTATTGGTTTTGTTTTCTAAACTTCTTGAGCTACTTTTTCTTTCCTATATAATTCCTATTAACATGAAGGTGAATATTTCTGTATAAGCCATTTGGGAAATACTGTACTATATTATATTGTGTTCTCTCATTTATGATGAAAATAATCCAAGGGTAATATTTTATACTAATTCATATAAAGGTATTTAGGACTTAACAAAACACTTATGGTCAAGGAGAAATTGAGATAAGTAGTAGCAAAGAATTTGGATATAAAAGAAGGATGTGAGACTTGCTAAACAAACGTTGGCAACCATTTGGCCTTGGGCAAGGCCACATTTTACAGGTGAGGCTGTGCCAGAACAAAGGAATTAAAGACGAGGACTAAACCAATTGACCATATTGCTCCTCTGTTGTAGAAATTTGCCCTGGTTTGATCCTTGGAGCTACACTTGCTCCAGAGCCAAAGGTTTCCTTTCCAATGTTTCCTACATTCACTCGGTGGCATCTTTGGTCTGCAGATAACATGGCAAAGGAAACACATTGAGTAGATACGCACATTTACAAGTCAGCTCTTAATTGACAATTGGTTATCCCTGCTCTGCTTTTCAGAAAATGCAACCTCTGCTGAAAGAACCTGGAAAGGTGGAGCCTAGAGCCACATATTTGTGGTACATTTTAAGCATAAGCACAATGGCAGACATACAGTAGGTGTCTAATGAAGACTCGAGATTACAAATGACATGTTGCCAAAATAGAAATCCAATTGTGATTATTCTGTTTCTTTCAATAGAATGGAAATTGGGATTTACTAACCCCAACACTACTATGACTGGCTAATTCTTATTCTTCCTAAATGATTAAAAACACCACCACCACCTTCAAATATTTTCCAATTGTTCAGTTGACTTAACAAGTTTAAATAAACTCAGTTTAGATCTTTTATTAGCAGAATTCAGTCCGATCAATAGAAATCTACTTGGCCAAAAGGAACCAAAAAAAAAAAAAAAAAAAAAAAAAATCTTTAGCAGGCATCTAATGAGAATGCAATAAAGTGAATCAGTAATATTTACAAAGTGTGCTAAGCTTGCAATCATGAGAAATGAGAAGGTGCACTGACTAAATCAAGTGTATAATAACATCTGAAAGTCTTACCCACAATTTCACGAAACCCAAATGGACCTTATAGTTGGGACCATTTCACACGTTGAATTTTGACTCCAGCATTAAATGAAGATTCAACTTTCTTAGACAAGCTTACTCTTTTCCACTTATCTAATAGCTGTGACTGAAAAAGAATCTGAAGATGCCTAGCATAAGCCATTGGAGGCTTCCTCGCTCTATCTCTCTCATCTCTGGTCTCCTTAGAACCTCTCCCGAACCCTCCTTCTGCCTAAACAATCATATTACACAGAACAAGAAACCATCATATTACACAGAATGGGTAAAAGAGTAAATGCTCAAAAAATAATTGTCAAATTGTTTTCAAACAGATTGGAATGGATCACAAATACTTTGTATCTCTTCAGCTGTCCCTGTAATCACAATATTCAAGGAGACACCCAGCTCAGTGGTATCTGAATCATCTACTACATTGCATGCTGACTCAAGAACCATTGCCAAATTTCACAAGTCAGGACTTGTGGTAACTCAGAGATCCTGAGCCCCACTGTTTTCACTGTCATGTACAAGGCCATGGGTAACCTGCTCCGCCACATTTCAGCATAGCTGAACTTCCTAATGATAGATCCCTTGGGCCATGTTTAGAAGAGTCAGCTACATGAGTTAGAAACCATTGTGACAATCTCTCTCTCTCTTTAAGCCAGTGACTTGATGACAACAAAGGGATATTTTAAACATATTTTGAACAATGGCAATATTAGTGTATAGCCTCTTGAGAGGAACTCTTTCAAAGGTGACTACACTTACTTGGAAGTATTATAAAGTCTAGTTTGTGTTTTGAAAAGTTAGTCTCTTACTTTCTCATGCTGTGGAGAGCAGCATACTAAACATTCTACATTTGCAGCCATTGACAAAAGGTTCAGAGAATGATGAGGTTGAACTTGTACTGCTTCATCTTTTCACTGTTTTTTTTCTCTATCTGCCACCAAGTGAAGTACAGAGGAAGAGCAGGCTCCCCTAGAGGAGCCAGTTGGAGGTGTAGCAGGATGAGCAAGTATGGTGCACAAGTGTGCACTGCTCAACTCCAGAGATGCCATCCTCCTGGTCCATATTGTAACTGTAAAGTTGGATCCCCATGGACTCTCTAAGTTGTGCAGTTCCTTTCTGCTCCTCACCCAGAAAGGGAGGTTTGTTAAGTTCTGCTGAAAATGCTGCCCATCTATGGTTTGACAGGACAGGCTAAGGACCAGTGTGCCTGAATCCTCCCCAAACACTTGCATAGGTCCAAGTTAGAGTGGACGTTCAATGAATATTCACTGGATATGGGAACAAAGAAATGAGTGAATGAGTTATCATAGGGACCTCTGGCTGCTCAACAGTCATCAACTGATCCACTTCAAAGTCTGGCCTCATCAGTCTGGGAAGAGCAGGCAACAAAATTCCTATTAGAGAAATATGGAGCAAAGAGAATGAACAGGAAAACACAAGTCCATCTCTAGTGACTTGTCTCTGGACAGTTCCAGTCCAGTGTAGTGGAGAATGTAGTTAGAATCCAGCTGTCCCACCATCATCACAAGGTTTGGTTCTGTCTGTTTTTTTCTCATTTCAGAAACTACATATTGGCAATTCCTTAATTAGAAGGTCCCTGAATTCCTACCATAAAATCCAGGAGAGCTTTTTACAAGTTTCTTCTCTTGAAAAAGAAAAAAGACATTTCCCTCCAAATGGAACATGTCATCACGATGACTGGGCTCTATGCTTCTGTTACCTCTTGAGCTGCATCATGAACTCTGGCTCTTCAATAAGGATCTCGGGGGCCAAGGAAGTGAGAGAGAGAAGTAACCCCCCCCCGACCCCAGCATTCTTTGTCAGCACTGGATATAAAGAAGAAAGCTCAAGAAATTGCAGTCTCTCTCCATGGCCTTTTTTGTGGGCCCGAAGCAGCCCTCAGGGAGCCTTGGTGTTCCTGGATTATGTGCTAAACAAACCAATGTTTGAACCACAGAAGGGCCAGGCTGGGGCCAGGCTGGTCCGCAGGGGCCTCCTTTGTCTGGGGGTTGGAATCAGTCCTTGGTTCTCTTTCACTGTTCCTCCCCACCCCCAGCTCCTGCCCCTCTCCCAATTCATTCTTAAAGAATTTATCCTGCTGCTTCTTTAACTCAGCATGTGTCTGGGCAGATGTCCAAGAACGCTCCCTTCAACGATGACAACAACAGGAACAGGGGAAAAAAGCCTTCCCTTCAATGCAGCCCCCCCTGCTCTGGCTAGCTCTCCCTTCTCTCCTGGCTTTTAACAGCTCGTGATTGATAACGTCCTCCTCTCTCTCTCCCTGGGATTCCACATGCCTTTCTATTGGACAACAAGGCCTCTGTGAGGCGACCTGGGAGCCCAGCCACTAGGCCCTGGGACCCCCTTGGGGTCTTTTGAGTGAGGAAAATAGAAAGGCCAAAAAGGGGCCCTTGATGGGGGCAGGCCCAACAGGTCCAAAACGACCAGAGAGCTGAATGCAGTGAGCCTTTGTGCTAGGGCCAGGGGCTGGCAGCAAAGCAGGGGAGGCCAAGGAGGATGGGTAAGGGGGGTCGAGAGAACCTCTTTGCCACCCCTTTATTTGCCTCAGCAAGAAGGACAATGGCAGTGAAAATCTGAAGAACCAAGTACATTTTGAACCAGTGAAAATCATGATATCAGAACTTTTCGCTTTTGAACTCTTGCGTTGACTTTCCTTGAGAGAAGAGACCACATTTTTATTTTTATCATATTTAGTTACAAAAAGATTCAACTAACATTTATTGAGTATCCGTTAAATTCCAGGAACTACGCTAGCTACTCATGCATGATCCCATTTAGTCCCTGAAACATCAAGGTAGTCATTCTTTATTAGCCCATGAGGAAACGGAGGCACAGAGGTGTAATTCACTTGCTGTGGATCACATAGCTAGTATGTAGCAGTGCCACAGGTTGAGTGCCTGTCCTGTGAATTCAAGGGCCATACTTTTTCTGCTCTCCTGTGCTGCTTCCACAAACTTGGAGAAATGAAAGAGTGATTGAAAGAAGAGCTCCTGGCGGATGATTATTATTTCTATTCCTAAAATTATTATTATTTATGTTAAACCAGGAAATCTATATCAAAACACTTGTAACATCTAGGAAATAATTTTTCTCCTTTTTCTCCATAAACATCTTGGGATAAATGGGTGGAGGAGGGTTGCCCCCAAAGTTGTTGGACCATATTATTTCATTCTCCTTTGGAAATGTTTTCTTGGATTTCCAATTAAACCTTATATCCTCTGTATCTCAAGAAGGTCAGTTTGAAAGCCATCTGCTTGATTAGTGTTTCTGTCTTTTCTAAAACTGAAGTCAAAAATATTGTCTACTATATAAGACACACTTCTTGTTTAAAAATACATTCAGAAAAAGTCTGCAGATAAATCTGTGTGTTTATGTCAGAAAACAAAAACTGTCATCTGAGAGGTTTCCCTCTTCCTTGTAGCTTCCAGCAAACTTGGAGCCCAAGTCACCCCCAATGTAAATGAGCATGGCAGGGGCCAGGTATCTCCCAGCCTTTTTGGTGATCTCAGTTTTGCTTTTCCACTAATTGCTGAATTGTGTATGATGCTTATAAAGCTCTGCAATTCCTTGGGAAGCAGACAAGCTATAACTCCTGAAGAAACAAACAGCCAGTGTATGTGTCTACCCCTGGCTGGCTCCATAAACTGGAACTAGACACTTTACCTTAATGGTCCCCACCTGTGTATAGAGCAGAGCAAGGCAGAGCACGTCTCTGAGAGGTAGGAAAAAACCTCTTGGAGAACAGCCTGCTGGAGATTCTGCACCCATCTCCAGGGAGAAGAGCTAGGAAGCAGCTATCCCATGCCACTGCAGGAGAGGGGCAGTCTCCCAGGCTGCAACAAGACCAAGACTCTGTTCCTTCATCACTTTGCTTTGGGATCCTCCTTCCCTTCTCTCTTTTTATAGATACCGACTCCCTTTCTTCATCTGCTCGCCTAGCCACTCCTTTCCCTCTCCCACTCCTGCCTCCCCAGCCTACCTCCTCCACCTCCAACCCCCCACCCTGCTTCTTCACTCTTTTTCCAATTACATCCAAAGGGCAATACCCTGGGGGAAAGATAAAGAGAAGGAGAAGGAAAAGGAAGAAGAAGAGGAGGAGGAAAAGAAGTAAGAAGAGAAAAAGGAGAAGGAGGGGACAATGGCCTAAAAGTTATAATTTGTCATGTAGAAAAAATAATTTTATAGCATTAAAAAATATATATGTATATGTCTTTCAGACTAAAATGTAAGGACACACCCATTGAAATGTGTAAAGCCCTGTAATATAGAAGAGTAATCAAGAAATTCTCAAAACCACCTAGGGAGCATCTACTCTATGCAGGTACTGGGTTCGTGGGAGCAATAATATTAACATTGAAAGTAAATTTTAATGGAGACACCTACCTTAGGGAAGTTGGAATCTAGTGAGACAAAATATATGCCAAGTTAAACAGCAATATTCATAGATCATAAAATCTCTACATGTGATGTTACACGCAGCAAATTAGCAGGTGCGCAGGTAGAGTTATTAGAGACAAGTTGCATCAAGGTCTCAGAAGGTAAGATTCCCTGTGAGGGAAGGTCCAGAGATGGGAGGCTTGAGGTGGGCTTTGAAGGATGGAACCCCAAAGCAGAAGGGAGCTCCAGCATGAAAATTCACACTCTTGCCCCTGCCATCCCCTCTCAAGGCACCATAACTGGTCTGAAGATTTAGGCGGGGGGACAGAAGTGGAAGTCTGGGTGGAGTTTGGGGTGAGACTGAGAATGGCCCCTGCCAGGACTCTGGACAGTCATCCTCACAGCTTCATGCCATTATTGTCATCATTGTTACTAAGCCAAGGTGCTTACACACTGAGAATCTATAAAGTATTGTCTTCTGTTAAAATCAGCTAATTCTGTAACAAAATCATCTTAACCGCATTACTCACCTTTGGAAATTATGACAACTAAGGAGTAAGATGAGGTGGGGTGGGAGGAAGGCAAATCGTCTCTCATTTGTGAATCAAGGGGATTGGTCCCAAAGATCTTTTCCAATTCTCACATTTATGTCATCTTTCCTTCTATCTCTTTGGCAAAGGGCTAAAGAAGTTTATTCTTGTTTTCCTTTTACACAAAAGCCCCTGGTCTCAAAAAGCATAGAGTCTATTTTGCAATAAGGTTTGGATTTCCTTGAGCTCACATGGAGGTGTATCACAGCTGCTTGTTCTAAAATCACTTCCTGTCAGGACATGATATTTAAGTCCCCAACTCATAGGCCATATGGATATGAGTCCTCATCATAGAGCAAACGTTTTCAGCATCAAATGTTAGCGCTGGGCATAAAAAAGTCAACTCTGTCCTTATGAATGAAATGTATACTCCACATTTATTTACTTTCTTAAAATATAACTGCTTATTGCTAGAACAGGGAGGGAGACATTTATCACTGGCTTTTGTTTTGTTTGGTATTTTCCCACAGATGAATAGAGGAATGCATCATTTCCATTAATATTGCCTATAAGAAGAAAAACCCAGACATATTTATTTCTTTTTAGCCTGATAAATGCTAACAGCTTCCAAGCAACCAATATCTACTCTAGGATTTCAAGAATGCTTCGTATTATATGTAGGCAACAATCTATTCTAATGAACAACTCATAAGGAACTAGGCAAAGGTAAATTCTCCTTTATTTCCATATCCAGATTGGAAGCAAATGTTCAATTGGCGATTTTAGACCCACAAGCCTACATATACTGGTGGGGGCAGGAGGGTGGGGAGACACATAGGTACACCTCGATCAGAAACCTGGGTTTTCAACACTGGACCACCAGTTGCACGTGCTACTTCCAAAGACTACGGTTTCTCCACATAGTTACTGTAGAGAGTAAGTTTGGGTTCATTTCTTCACACCAATTCCTATGACGTCTTCAGTGAGGTCAGCAAGAGAATAGTGATAAGAAAGTAGGTTTCTAAGGGTTGTACTCTAGCTTCTCAACCTTACCTACCTTGTGCTTGCAGGTGGTGAATTATAAAGAAAATCTTCGGGTAAAAAGCTAAAGAATTTAAACACCTTTACTCCATGACATTCTGATTGGAACTTCTTTGCTAGTCCATGATTAAATATCAACCATCAATGATTTTAGAAGGCAAATTTAAATGACGAATATTTATGTGCAACACCTGCTAGATCCTATGGGAGATAGACAAGAGGATAAGATATGATTCTTACTCTCCAGGAGTTATAATCTCCCAGTCATTACGTGGACTTCATGATGATGAAGAGGTCTGAGGTGAATTAGTCCTGAGTTTAAGTAACTCTTTGCCCACACTCCCTAAAGAAGGATAGGGCTGTGAGGTCAAACTAAAAGACCACAAATGGAGAAGCAAACCTTCCTAAATCAGCCATGGAATTGATGCTGCAATCTAGACTATTCCATTCCACAGAGCACTCCTGCACTAATAAACACAGGCACCAATCAAGGGTGATTGAACCTATGAAAGCAATCAAAGAAATGGAAGGAGAGGCAAGTGGGAACTTAATCAGTACAGGGACTTTCCTTTGGCTCATGACTAAAGGAACCACAGTCCCTCTGCCTTTCTGCTGTGACAGATTCACCCCGGGAGGAGCCATGCTGCCAGAGATGTGGGTTGTACCTCCCCAAAGAGGACATTCCCAGCTACAGAGAGCACACAAGGCCCCCAGACACACTGAGGAGATCCAGGCTTCTGCTGAGTGGCTCTGACTCTGGGAAGATACTTGAACACAACTGAAATCTGCTTGTCATTTCCACCCACCATTATCCTCTGCCCACTGAAGTGACAGATACTAATGCCAAAGCCTTTGAGAAAGATGGGTGCATAAACAGGAAAAATCAAATGAGGTAACTGCTCCATTCGAGGGACGCCCAAGGGGTCATGGGACCAGCCACAGGTGAGGGAATATCCTTCTGCCCAGAGAAGGGAGTGACGATGGAGCTTGGAAAGTCTCTAGACAAGTCAATTTTGAAAGAATGTTCTAGTCAGAGGGAACACTGCACATGGATGTAAAGAGGCCCAGAAAGACAAGGGATGTGTGAGGAAATCCAGAAGACTGATGGGCTTGTAATGCCAGATTCAAGGTAAAGAGAGACGGGGTCAAATTGGAGAGAGTAAGGGTTCTACCTTGCAGAGTCTGGACTGTGGGTTGCAGGTGACAGGGAGCCAGGAGAGGCTTTTAAGCAACACCTTGCTGTAAGCAGGCAGAGGAGGAGTCCATGTCCCGATTTTATATAGGAAAGCAACTGTGGCACCTGAGGCCACTCTGCAAGTCAGCCCTGGAATGCAGGTCTTCCCACCACCAGCCCAGAGAGCTTGCCATCAACACATGCTGTTTCCACAGAATCAATATATCTTTGTGGCACACGATAGATCTCTTTGGACATCCTGGGGGAAGCAGAATCCTCACCTGCCAATAAGAAACTGTCACCTTCTTACTTCAATGAAAGAAAATGTTGCTTTGATGACTCCGAAGTTCCCACACAGACATTCCTATTCAGCCTCTCATCACAATGTCGTGGTCATTATTTCTCCACCTGCTTGTCCCTCACTAAACTGTGAGCCCCTTGGAACCAGGGACAGGGTCCTTAACTAATCTGAGACTGCAAATGCTAATTGAGCCATGAACAGGTGTCAGTCGTGATACCGGGCATGGGGCACTCCATTGTAAGTGAAATGGTCAGGGCCTCTGCCACCCCAGGGTCTGGAGTGAAGCCATCTCTGTATCCCCAGTTCCTGGGCACAAGGTTGACACTCCAAAAAGGTGTGTGACCTATGGGTGACGAGAACTGGCAGGGCTGCAGTATTTCCCCTTGATGCTGTGCCCTGGGCCTTCGGGCTTATGAAGGGCGAAAGGAGCCTGGATCCCCACCCCTGCCCTACCACTCAGAAACACCAGCTTAGGACAGTGGCATGCGACGGCCTGGATTTCACAGTTCCAGGCCAACTAGAGGAGGAGCAGGTGCCAGAATTATCAGAGTTACGTGGCCAGGCAGTCAGTCCATCGGAAGCAGCAAGGGTTAGGAAATGAAGGGCATGATGTCTTCACAGTATTCTAAGGACTTCCTCTGGAACAGTTTACAATTCTCAACTACCTTGTATGAATGAAGAAGAATAAAAGCTGAAACAGGAAAAGCCCCAGCCTTTCAGCTCAGCACTGAGCTCCAGAACCAGGCTCCGGCCCTGGTACTGCCTGCCCACCACGTGGTGCTCAGCTGGGCGGCCCCAAGCCCAGCCTGGGCTGCCTGGGTGAGGAATGTCCTCCTGCTGAGCTGGCCAGAAAGAGCTGCCAGTGACCGCTGCCCCTCCCCCCAGGAACCCAGCAGCTTCTTTAAGCCTCCTGGGCAGGCAGGCGTGGTCCAGCTGCCAGCTGCCTGCTGGTTCCACCACCAAACAGCGAGTGATACCAACAGACAGGGCACCATTTTTCTTTGCAAAAGAATGACCCCTGTGTGTTCTAGCCTGGCTATGTGTCCTTAGGTTTTGCCGCTTGGGGATCATTACATTTTGCCTGGTCCTCGGGGGTGTACATGTAAGGTTTGCAGCATGCAGGTCCACTTCATTCTGGAAGAATCATTCTCACTGGAAATTCTTAGTGTCCCACTAGCTGCCTGCTGGCTGTATTTTAACCTGAGAGCAGCGCTATCATCTAAGCTGCAGCAGTCCAAGTCAGTTGCCCATGTGTGGCCTCAGTGTAGACATGAAACATGGGGAGCAAACACTGAATTCCCAGTCAAAGGCTCTGGATGTGAGCCTCAGTTCTGCTCTCAACTATGGGACGTGTTGTAGGGTCCTGACCTCTCAGGGCCTTCGGGCCTCTGCCGCCACACAGGGGTACCGGGCCACCACCCAGGAGGTGGTAAAGATTAAATGAGAGGAAGAGCTCCCATTTCCGCTTGCACCTCCGCCTACTTCCAAAAAATGTTTTTGTGACAGTTTGAAATGAAGGAAACACATACGGTAAGACTTACTATAAAAAGCAAAGAGTGAAAGCTATGGAGAGGTAGGAGGATAAGGAAAGAATTGTACCCACACTCGCAGCCAACAGAAGGGTAGGCGTGCAGGAGTTCTGATGTGAGGGGAAGGAGCTTCGGGTGCATCTGGTACCAGGAACTGCTGCTCAGGAGGAAACCAGGTGATTTTGCCCATCCCTGACTAAAGATGGTATTTCGGTCAGCACATGTCTTTTGAAAAACAACTTGACATATGTAACAAGAGACAGAGAAGTCTATTTCCACTCCTAAGTATCTGTTCTAATGAAACAATTCAAGAGAAGAATAAAAGCCTACATAAAAGCTGCTCAACTGCTTCCCAAAAATCCAATAATAGCAGACTATTAAAATAAAGTTTTGTATGTATACGTAATGAAATATCTGGTCATTCAAATCACTACAAAACATGAAGAAATACTTGCGACGATGTTTAGCGAAAGCAAATGCAAAAGGATATATACAATGATCACAGCATTGCAACATGTTTTCAAAGAGATGGAAGACAGAAAGGCACATTAACAACTGAACACAATCCTGTTGGTCTGGGAGATTCAGTATGTGTGTGCGACTTTCTTTTCTTTTTCCGAAGAAAAAGTTTCTTTACAGACTTTTTTGTGCAGATAACAAAAATGAAAGAAATAAGAATCCATGTCTCCAAGCTCCCTCTAGGCCACCTTCCACGGGGTAAGAAGTAGGCAGGTGTGATTCCAGTCTTCTTCAAAGTGCAAAAGATCACTGGGGATGGGAGTGGCAGTGAAGACTTCAAACAAAGTCCACAAAGGCCACGTGACCTTGGCAGCCTGTGGCCACTGACCCTCGGTCCACGGGCACTAGTTTTAAACCTGTGGGACCGCGCATCAGAGTGGAAAGCGTGCTCAGCCGGGCATCCTGAGCTCGGCCCGGCCTTACTTCTGCAAGTGTCACTTCCCACTCAGACTGCATTTCCTCATCTGCAAAACAAGGAGATTGGGATCAACGAACTCTGGAGTCCTTCTTTCTTCAAGGTTCAGTGATTTTATGATCCTCTGACTCTCCACCAGAATAAATTCCTTTCTGTATGTGGAAAACTTCGTAATGAAGTATCTCTATGATAAGAAGAATTTAGCTTCTCATAAGTCAGCATAGGATGACAGGAGAGTGGTAAATGTGGAGCTAAACAGACAAAAGTGTGAATCTCAGCTTGCCACTTCCTAGATGTTTACTCTTTTAGGACATTACTTGATCTGGCTCTTAAAAGAGGATTGAATGGGATAAGTTATGGAACTCAATGCTGGTCCCTGAGCGCCCAAAACACCTATTCAAAACAAAGCTATATGATAAATATACTGAAAAATAAATGTCACATGCCATAATCTGGCTATTCTTGGAGGATCTGAAGGTACCCCGAAAGGTGATATACTTCCAAGAACCACATCCCAGACTTTTCAAGATAGTTCCAATTTCTCTGACTGCCCATTGTTTCCATAAGGACACACATGTCCCTATTTCTGTTTGGAAAGTCACAGCCCCCCTCACAGTTTGACAGAGACTCACACTCATACCAGACCAAGATTTTCAGAATTTAAAGAGCGTTCACAGTCCCCTCCCTTTCCACACATAGGCATGACACTCAGGTCCAGCACTCCCTAGCAGGACAGCTTCTTGTTGGATTCTGCATCAGGGTGGTAATGGATGGAGGCAGACTGGAGGTTCTATTTCCAAGGCCCTGGGATTTAGTTGTGTGACCCTAGGAAAATTGCTTGCTCAGTTTGGGCTGTGGTTGCTGAGGGGACTGGTTTGGAATGTATTAATATTTAAGGCTCCAGCTTTCGAATTCAATGATTCTCTGTCAGCAACTTTTGCTCTTGGTAAAATCTCTTCATCAGAGCTCTTGGTGCTGCCTTAATGTCTTCAAGAGGCCATCTAGATCCACAGACTCTTGGCTGAGCCTCAATGGGGCAGCTGGGCTATTTGCTGCTGTACAGACCTGCTTCTGGCCATCGAGGGAACGCACAGGAGAAGCCTGGAGATCCCTGTGTGCCATCTGGATTTAACCCAGGGGACAATATTATCACCTGACCCAGAACAGAGCAACCCCAGAAGAGCGTCGATTGCCCTCAGTCTGTGGCTGGAGGAACACTTACTGCACTCTTGGTGACTCAGAGTAAGACACATAGGACCCTGGGCTACAAAGAGGAAAGAAGATGCAGAAAGTGACAGATTTGAAAGGTATTTTAAGAAATCCTAAGTGCCTCTTTATTAAAACGGCGTCGAGAAGAATAAAAATTTAGAGGAGGGGGCAATGTGGGAGGATGAGCTGAGGTGTTCTAGGTCACTGGACACAGGTGTCTGGCAGGTTGTAAAGGCAGCACCCATTGCAGCAGGCCACTGAAGACTTAGGCACGGAGAGGCTATAGCCCTTCTTTTGAGGATGCTCCCCTGCTCAAAGAAGGGGCTTCAGTCCTGGCTTGATAACTAGGCATCAAGGGGAAACTTCCCTTCCCGGGAAGGCAGCCTGAGGACATCACTGAAGCTCTGCGCTGGCCTTGGCAGAGTCGGGCCAGCCCCTCCCCAGACGGTTCCCTCCCTTTCCCTCTCTGTACCTTCTCCCCTCAAGCAGTTCCTAACCCCCCTCTGTCTCTTCTCAGGATGGGCTTCATCCATCACTACCCCCTCCAGCTTGGCCCCCCCCACCCTCCCTGGGTACTCACATTGTGGCCTTTGCTTGCACCTGCTGCTTGGCTACCCCCTTCCCTCTTCTCCCCTGTCTGCTGTAATCCACCCCCCACCCATCAGCAGGTTCCAGGCAGATGACCGACGCTACCCCGTGAAAAAAGCTACCAGGGGTGGGGGCGGCCATATCCCCAGCCTGCCTGTCCTGCCTGGCTTTTGTGGGAGGTCCCCTACGAGCCTCTCCCTCCCACCCCCCGCCTCCCCCAGGCACCTTCTCTCATCTGTTGTCCCTTGGATCCCAGGCTCTCTACTATTTCTCTAAGTTGTTTATTGATTTGGGGGACCAAATCATTTCTATTCAGCAAAAGAAACAGCCTGCTTTAACGGAGGACACCTTCACTAGAATCAGGACATCTCCATTAGGTGCACACTCAGGGTGTCGGGGCTGGGAGGGTCCTAGGAAGTCACCTCTTCCCGGCCTGTGGCAGGTGACGAGGGAGAAACCCAGAAGCTGGAGTTCCCCATCACTAGTACTTGTACGTTCCCAGGATGACATTTTGCCCTAGTCCCAGTTTCCTCATCTGCCTGGCAACAGAAACAACATGTTTTATCTCCAAAGAAAGTCATGAAGAAGGTAATTATGTTGGTTGGCCAAAGCAGTAAATGGATAATCCTGTCTCCATCCACTTCCTTAACACAGAAGCTAGATCATTCACATCGCTTACTCCACGGAACCCCAGGGACAATGAAGCAAGAAGGACACTTAACACTTAAAAGCACCTATGCATGAAAAAAACAGGCATCTTGAACATGGAATTAGTAATATTAAAAAGTAGTGTCAAAAGTCTTCAGATCTCTGGAACCTGTACAGTGCGAGCCCCAAGAAAATGACCATAGAAAACAGCAGGGCTAGGGAAGCCTGATAAAATATGTCTTACCTGATAATCCAAATGGCTATAGCTCTTTCCTCCCTTCCTTGTCACTACAAAGTAGATATAGCCTCTCCCTAGGCCTCCCCTCTTCAAATTCTACCTACAGTTTAACAGTCAGTTCAAAACTAAGCTCCCACCACTCCCTCCCCTGCTGATAGCTCCCATCTCTGAGAGGTGAAGTCCTTACCACACACTTCAATGCTATCTTACGTGTGGTCTAATCTTGGCTCTTCATCTACAGAGAGATGAATCCTTACAGGGTGAAGACACTATCTTTTTCTGTAATCCCTCAGTGCCCGACAGGGACTGGTCACCTAGTAAAAGCTTAATAAACCTCAGTTGCTAGATATCAGAATGGAGGCAGGAACAGTCTACCCCTTAGCTCCAGGCATAGTGTGTTAAGGCCAACAAGGACACATCTTCCCACCTAAACATAAGACCTCCCTGCCTAATGGACTGTTTATGATACTAAAGCAGGGCCATAGCCCAATTTATGAGCTTTCAAAGGGCATTAGGTGTAACTAAACAGTGCTCATGCTAGTGCATGCACCAGGAATGCCTCTTCTTCAAATCTGACGATCAAATCCAACCCAATTTTTAAGAACCTGTTCAGAGCCCAACTCCCCAGAATGCCACATTCAGCTGTCCAAGTCACACTGTGTAGCACAGCAGGGGCCACCGTTCACAGTTCACAGGGCGCCAAGCCTGCATCTGCTCTCAAAAGGCTTGGGTAACTCTGTTCACATGGACTGCTGATCTAAAGGACTTAATATGTGGGTCCTATAAATGAACATCTGATTTAAAGAGGGAATTTTATTTAGTCTTTACTTACCAATTGAGGCTCCTATTTCGTTATTCACCTAAAATTTACCATCATTTAATCTAACAGGCAATGGGTCTGTTTTGCTGATCCTGGGCGTGTAAGAAGCCATAGATAATGCTTGCCCTATTTATTGTAAAAAATCCTACTTCAAGGAACCAAAGGAACTCAACCTGGTCCTTGGCTTGACCTATAAATCTGCTGATTTCTTTGAACCAAAACTCCTCTCAAACACATAGCAACCTCCAATTCCACCGCCATCACCACCTCGGTGCTGCAGGGAATAAATCTTATCTTCCTCTTCCATCATTCTGCCTCCATCTATTCCTCCTTTCCGCCCCCCCTCAATCCAGCAGATTTATAGCAAGTGTCTTAGTGTAACCTCTCCTTCCAGAACCCAGCTACAACAAGGAGTGTCAAATCTGAGGTCCCCACCAAGAGGAAGAGTGAGGAGGAGCAAAGGGATGACGGAGGAGGAAGAGAGGAGAAACCAGGCTTGGGCGGGGGTGGATTTCAAGATCACGGAAGGGCCCAGTTGAGGGGAGGATCATTCTATCTTCAGTTCAGCATCTCCAGGTGATGCAGTTTCTTCTTTTACCTTTTTTGCTTGCCTGCAGGTGAAGTAATGACTGGCCAGCTTTGAGCTCATTACCAGGGGACTTTAAGCATCATCTAACCTGGAGCCAAAAGCTGCTCCCAGGAGCTCCTATGTGCTACATTCCCCACAGCCCATAACCCTCGTTGTAATGGCAACTCAGAGAGGCAGGCATTTCTTTCCACATTTTTCATATAAGGAACTGGAAGCTTCGAGAATTTGTTTTTGACCAAAATCCCTAGTGATTTTGGAGTAAAACTGCACACAGGCCTGAGTGGCTCTAAAGTCATCTCCTTTTTACCTCACTGTGTGACCATCCAGAGAATTTACTTTCTTTATTCTCCTGGCCATCCAGAGAATTTACTAACATCAATACCAAATTTCTCCTTGAATATACTTGACATTTTTGAACATTCTTTTATTTTATTTTGTGTGAAGAAATTGCCCCTCGCCCTGCCCCCCAAAACATGAAAGGATGTGGTCCCTGGGGGCAGGTTGTGAATCTGACACAGGTTTTGCATAAGGCAGGTTCTAGATACATTTTTAAAAACTTTTCCCAAATCAAATAAAGAAGGGGTAGTAGCTTCCAAGGAGCCCATCCTCTGTTCTTGGGTGTGGTTCTCCATGCCAACCTGCTCCACTTTCCTCACCCCCCACTGGCCTTAGCACACGCCTTGACCAAAGCCCATATCCTCAGGTTACCTCTTGCCCCATTCCTACATGAGATGGATAAGGACACATATCCCCTCACTCATCATTGTACTTCCAGTCTATAGGACTCACTAGTAGAAAGTGTTCACTTGATGGCATTTGTGGAATCAATAAGGGGATAGGACCAAAGGACCTACAAGTCTGAGCAGGTAGGCAGGGCCACTGGCACTGTTGTTCCATGCCAGCAGATCTGGGGTTCCAGGGTCCGGAAACAGATGTGGTCCATTAGCCTGGCAGCTCTCCGAGGCCCTGAGCTGATGATGACTCAAGTCTTGCATCTGCAGCACCCAGTACAGTTTTCTGGCACACTGTACAGAAGTACTACATGTTTTGTTAAGTAAGTTAATTACTGAATACAAGCTGGAGCAATCTCCATCTACTCTCCTTTTCCTTGGGAGGGAAAGCTGTGTGAGTTTCCCTTTTAAATGACTGGCAAAATCATAGAGATTTGGAGCACAGATAGAGTTAGAGGAGCTAGCTCCAATTTCTCATTCACAGATGGGAACACTGAGGTCCAAGATCTCCCAGAAGGCATCCTGTCCCCAGTCTAGCACACTTTCAACCTATCACACGGCCATGCTTCACAGAAAATCTAAGCCTCAAGAGCATGTAAGACCAGTGGCTAAACCATAAGGCTCTTGGCTTCTTTCTGTCCATCTCTGTCCAGCACATGTCCCACCACAGTGAAGAAGAATTTCTTCTAGAAAAGAGAGAAAAAGCCCTTCCCCTTCCCAGGCAACAGCCAGAATTTTTACGTCCTCTGACATTTTAGGAGAGGAGCCGTCATCAAATCTTCCAGTGGTAATACCTAACTCTAAAGGCAACAGGAGGGCACAGCCCCAGACCAGACTGTTTGACCTGCGTTTGTATCGGCTGCAGTGCATGGAAAAGGACTCACAGAGAAGTGGTCCTGGGCAAAGTTAAAAATAAGTGACATTCAGTTTCTTTACTGGACAATGTGGACTTGCTCCCCACAGACAGGTTATCTCCTTGGTGTTCTATGGCTAAGGGATGCTCAGAATGAGCGTGTCACTGACACAGACCCAAAGAGACTTCTTCAAGTTGCCCATCAGTAATGGCACGGAATCAACAAGCGCCATTCCCGGACCACGGGGTTTTCACATTGAGGAAAATTCTGAAACAAGAGCAAGCCTAGGCCTGCTGGAGTGTGGCACTGCCCACACTCTAAGCTTCTCCTCAAATCATGAATGCTGGGCGAGTGCTGCCCCTTGAGTTGGCATTTTCTCACTTATGTGTTGATTCATCCTGGCTCACATCAAGAAACTTGGATTTCAAGGTATTGGCAGAGGGCGATTCTGTGCCACTGGGGCACAGACATCAGCATTGCCGCTGAAGAGGCAACTGCCCTGGAGTCATAGGAGAGAAGAAAAGGTGCTTAGCCAGGACTCCAACAATCCCTTTTGGTGTTTTCCTAGTGCCAGCTGAAATGCAAGTATCACAAACAGAATGATGGGGAGAATCAAAAGTATTGTTCATTTAATAAAATAATCCACCCCACATGGCTTGGGATACCATTCTTCTTTATCATTTAGGCTATTCGATAGCTCTCAAACTATTTTCTAGAGGGATCAAGAGGACACCAAAAATCAGATATATTTCTAAATCTTAGATGTGCAAAGTGACCTTGTGTATCAATAATTATTTTAAAAAAAACATTGAATTTGCAAAAAGTGAATTTATGCAAGCATTTTTTAGGAATGAGACCACTGTCACAGTAGTACAAGGAATAACCTCTGCCAAGGAGTGTGTGTGCGTGAGTGAGCATGCACTGTGATGCCCTGGGGAAGGGGGAGTGGGGACAGAGGCAGAAAGCAACATCTGCAGAGACTTCGACATGCATGACCTCACGAGTGCCCCGCAGTAGCACTGCCACTGCCTCTTTGTGCCTCCCACCGTGCAGTACTCGGTAAGTATGTAGATGGGGCAGCTGCTCAGGCTGCCCAGTCAGCCACTGCTGGGCCTCCCGGAGCTCATTTCTATGGGGAAGGAGATCAAGCTGTTATTCTCTGGTGAACCGGCCAGCTGTCCCGCTCGGAAAAGCCTCCACGCCAGTCTTCAGAGCATGAAAAGCCTACCGCCTCCCGGCTTGTGCCAGCACTTGGACCAACCATCCCAAGAATGCCCACACCTGGTGGGAAAACCCCCCGACAGGCCGCCACTTGTGGCCTTTTGCAGACACTGAGCAGTGCAGGTTTGGACCCCATATGGGCGGATGAGCTGCAGTGCTGCTCTAATCCTCTTCATAGGGGGAAGACAGGCAGAGGCTGACATTCAGGGTCTACTCAGGTTTAACTGAAACTTTAAACAAAATTGCTCTCTACCCTCATCACTCCTTAGGTCTGTTGTTCTCTTTGCAGTCATGGGGAATACTGACTTCCCAAAGTAAAAGCTACAGTCACCTGTAACTTGTCACAGGCAGGTTACAGTCATGGTTACATATGACTGCCCTGAAACAGAGGAAAAATAATTTTCAGCCTTACAGGAAGTCCACCATCAGTGTTATTGTGGTTGTTTTCAGCCAACACAAATAATTCACCAACCCACATTTAGTCTTCACTGGTGTCTTCCTCCTTTTGCAAAGCATGTGGAACATACATGAAAAACTGTGTGTTTGTGCACATGTGCATTCATTTAAACATCTCGTCCAGAGAGTGATGGAGCTTGATGGATGGATGGGTCAGGGTTGCAGCCTGGACAATTTCTTGAAGACTGTTTTTGCCTCTTCATAAGTAGATAAAGCATGTTATAGTTTCAAAGAACTTAAAATATTAGGTCTGGTCTAAAACCTTATGGAGTGTGGTCTACAGTGTGAACTGTGGTCTATGGTTGGTGGCAAGGCTCCAGGATGTGTAAGTTCATTGAGGTTGGTGGGCCACACTGTGGGAGATGTTTGTGTGGGATGTGGTGGGAGGTGTGGGAGGTGGGCAACATAGGAATCCCAGTGGGTTCCGTGTAATCTTTTATGTAATCTAAGCACCTCTTAAAATATATGTATATATATATATAAAAAAAAAAAAAAAAAAAACCTTATGGCCAGTGTCTGCAAAAGACCCAAGCAGAAGAAGCAGTAGAATTGCTTCCAAGATACCTGTGTTCAAGTTCTGAAACTGAGACTGAACAACCTTGAGTTCTTGGGTATTTCCCTCTTGGGGATTCAACGTTCTAACCTGTAAAATGAGAAAGATGGACCTTGCTGGGTCATGGACCCCTTTAGGAATCACATAAAATTTATATAGCTCCACCCAGAAAATCATTTGAATACAATTCTGCAAGACATATGAAGAGATTTATCACCTAAAGTCTTTCCAAACAAAGAATTTCAGATTAGATTATGTCTGTTGTCCACAGGCTTTACAAACCTATTCTTCATATTTCCGAATAAGTCAAGCAGTGCCTGTGGGCTTCTATTTCAACTTCTGTTTTCTTCATTCCCTCAACACGATGATCTATATGCAGTTACCTCAACCTCTAAAGTCTACAAAACTGCTTCCCATATCCCAAATAAGATATGGCATGCCTGAACAAAAAAGGTATTAAAATTGAGATTTCCAATTCCTAAATCCAACGTGATTCTCTGGAAAGCCTTGGGAATCCACATCCCCTAAATAAACTCAGTTATTGGGGGTCTCCTACCCAATTGTGAATAAACCCCAGGAAACCATGAATACAAGGGCACATTTCTACCAAACTTAGAAGTAAACAGAAGGACCAGTCAAAACCTCTTCTTTCAGCCTGATATTGGCAGGTTACTCTCCCTCCATCGTGATTAAGGGGTTCTAATTCACTTCCTATTTATTTCCTTAAAACCTATGTAATTTTAGAGTTCAGAAAGCACCTTATACTTTTTCTAGTTCCATACACCCCATTTTAAATGAATATTTAAATGGGAGGAGGCCACTGTACTGGTAGAATTGAGACTCACATCCAATTCTAGGCACTTTAAACCTGGATTTTCCCCCTACCCTTTGTTGCCTACTTCAGAGGGCTCATGCAGGAAGATCAAGGAGAGTGCATGCATGTGGGGAGGAGAGGAAAGGTGGGGGTGTTTAATGAAAAGAAGAATACGGTACCCAGGATAAGAGCCTTCCTGCTGCTTTCCTTCCCAACAAATGTAGCAATAAAAAGCCATTCAATCCATGGGGACCTGAACAAATGGGAAAGAAAATAATTCTTACAGGAAGGCTATAAGGGTAATTTGGGGGTGGCGTGCAGATCAGGGCCTGTAGGACTATACCAGCCTAGGCAATGGCTATTCTAAAAGGGTGTGGGGGCGCCTGCTTTCTGCATTAGATTCTTTCCTGAAAAGGGTTATTCTGAGTATTTCTATTTCATACCTGCTTATTGTCCACTGACTCACAGGTTCCAGTGACTCTCATATTCATTATGGGCTGATCTTCCATGAATCATGCTTCCTAACACTTGAGTTTGAATTTTCTTTTCTCTGCCCTTCCCTCAGCTCTTTCCCCCACTTCTTGAACACATGGGTAATGAACTGTGGCCAATGAGATACAGAGCTCCTATTTAAAGGAACAATCTGATTCGTAACATGAGACTACAGTAAGGACAATTTTCTTGACAGAGCCTCTTCCCTGGATCCTGCAACACGCTAAAGGCTTTGTGTAACTCCTTGACCCAGTTTTCATGGGCTAAGTCTCCTTATGTCCATTCCCCTCACTGTTCCAAGGAGTCTTTCAGGCTAGCAGATTAGTTTTCCTTTTAAAGCCTGAGGTCAAGAATCAAACATACGCATTACTCTTCCCAGTGACATAGAAGTCCAGACTGGGAGAATGAGGGTAATACTTATTTATGAAACTAATTTTTTGAACTTTTACTTTTCCCTGGAGCTGCTGCTGATGAGGATGAAGAAAAAGCTTGTGTTTCTTGGATCTTCTAAATTGAAGTTCTGCAAGTCATATTATCTATATTCACCCAAATATTTCTTGCATATTACTCTTTCAAAAAACCTAGTTCTCCAAACTCTCCTTCTCTATTCCCCCACCCCCACCCCACCCCTCCCCATCTGAACCTTCCAGTAGCTCAGTGGAAAAGGGCAATATTCTCACTGGGGCAAGTGAAAGAATTCATGCCAAGAATTATCTCTCAGGATTCCGCTGCCAGCAACTCAAACACAGAAGCAAGCTACACTGTTGAATCTTCCCACCACCACAGGACACCTAATCCTCCTTTGCTTAGGATTTTCATCCTATTAGGAGTTTGGAGGGGGGAAAGAAAGGACTTGTATCGACTCCCAGTTAGTCGTAAAGAGCTGGTTGATGGCATTTTTTGTTGTTGTTGTTGCTTTGGAAAAGTTTCTTCTTCTGTCAGTTTCTGAAACCTTGCCCCAAATGTACTACAGCAAATGCTTACCATCAACAAAATCATGTTAAAATCAGCCTAGGCCAAATGCAATTAGAAAAAGGAAACGAGTGCTGAAAGGGAAATAGGGTTTCCCAAATTCACTTCCTGATGATTCTCCACACATCCCTCCACATGTTCCAGGAAAACTCATCTCAGGAGCCCCAGCAAAGGTCATTCCTTCTTTCCTGGTAACACAAGCTCTCAGTTCTTCTTAGAAAAACCCGTAGTTTTCTCCATTGCCCAACCAGCAGATCCTATTGGATCGATTCAAGGCTTCTCCCTGGAGGCTTCCTGGGCTAGCCTGACTGACTCTTGACCTTTCCTGAATCTGAAACAGTCTTCAAATGAAGCATTCAGCAAATCGGAAGCTTCAATTCATCTAGTGAATTGACACAAGGATGGCCCTACCTTCTGGATTCTTACAGGCTACTGGAGAGACAAACACAGAAAGGAAGAATTTAAAGGAAGTGTGAAGGAGGGTAAATCAGGCAGGGTCTTCGAAGGAAACAGACAGCACACCCAAATCCAGAAAGTTAAGGAGTGTTAATTTACAAAGGTATGGAGATGTGAGGGAGGCACAAGGAGTTATTAACAGAGAAGATTTTATGACCTCTAGACTTAAAGTAGAGGCAGGAAGCAGCTAATGGAATCACAGGAGCCTCCAGAGGATTGGTGGGTTTTTGGTGTCTTCGACCTCTAGCCTAGTCTCCATTCTAATAATAGAAATGTAATATGGGGTAGACCTGAAGATCTTATGCCTTATTGTTAAGTTTTGATGGTCTCCTTTTGCCCTGATGGTAAAACCCAAACTCCTTGGCTTGATATTCCAGGCTCTTCACAGTCAGGACTCAGCCCACATTTTCCAGCCCTGTCACTCCTCTGCTCCAAAGCTGACATCCTCTATATCAACATATCCTTGTGTACTCTGCCTTCCCCCAACCCCTGCAAAACTGGAATGCCTTCTTCAACTAGCCAAGCTCTATTTGTCCTTCAAGACCCAACCGCAATGTGTCTTTCCCTATCAGCCTGGCTAGCCCTCCCACGTGGAGGCACTTCTTTCCTTCAGCTTCCAAGAGGCACATCTTCTGTATCTCTGGGAGCACCCAAAAGATGAGTGTGGAATAGGATCTGAGTTAAAGCATGAGCAAAAGAACAGGGTGCCAACTAGACATATATTCTGAGTCTGGATCCTGTACCCTTTCATGATTCCATGTGGTTATGTCCCAAAGGACCCATTTCTTCTTTTTGCCATCAGAAGGCCAAGAGAATTCAGGCAAGATTCAGAAATAACATTTTTTGCTGCCAAAATTGTTTACATCCACAAAGAAACTCAAAACAAAACAACATAATGAGGCTAATCAATGAGAAGAAATAGCAATAATAAAAATAATATTTATGCCGGGCCCCTTTCTGAGGTGCTGCCTACTCTGGCCTTATGCCCAGCCATTCATGGGTTCCCTCCTAGGGCCCAGAGAGTGCTGGGTTCCAGAAGAAGCACTGTGCAAGACACCCTAAATTGGCACTATAAATCTCTTAGAACTGAGTAACGTTACTCGTTCCCAAGCATTAGCAATAACTGAAAAATTAAGCAAAGAGGCATAAAGGGACTTTAGCAAATAAATTCAAAGTGATAAGATGTTGACTGGCCCAGGGGATTATATGTTATTACCATTTGGGGGGTTTTCTGGCTCTCAAAGTTAAAGTAAACTGCCAAGTACTCTTGGCCTGCAACTTCTCAAAGCAAAAAATAGGCCACAAATATGAATGGAAATGTCTCTACAATGGTGCATGGATAATTTAAGATAGGATGGAAAAGGTTCCATGATTCTAAATTGAGTAAAACAAATTTAAAATGCTTCTTGCTAGAGGAGTTACTGACATCTTAACAGAAAACAAAAAATAAACTCTTAGGATGGAAAGAAAGAAATCAGTGGACAAAAACTCTAGATCTAAAATGTAAATATATAATCAAGATAGAAACTCTATGTAGTTGCTATACATCGCTGTTTTAATATATATTGTTCCCGGTACCCTGTGCCCTAAACGGTTTGAGCTTACATTATCTTTCCAGTGTTATGCTATGCAAAATGGTTGCTACAGAAAAATAAAAATTTTAAAAAAGGAGATTCTAACCTTTGTCTTAGTCAAGATGTAGTTAGAGAGTGAAGACTCAGGCACTTGAAACAGTTTTGTGCCCAGTTCTATACTGGCTGACTAGGGCTTACTGTGAGTGATAATGGAATCCCGACATGGAAGCTGTCAGTTTGGGTTGGGAAAGTTGCATGCAGAATTTAGACATAAAAAGATGGGAAGACATGACTAGGTGGCAAGGAGGAGGGAAACTGAGTTCTGTAAACACTAGGACATTGCATTAAAGCACCATTTCCAGATAAACTGTCATGAACACGGCTCTATGTGGAAAAAGAAAACAGCGGGAAAATGTATGCTTGTTTTCAGTATGTTTAGAGTTTGTGTTGCTACCAGTCACATAAGTGGGAAAATTCAGATAAACTGGGGCATAATCCTCCTTCGATAGATATGTAAAGATCTTTGTGATATCAGGGAGAAAGAGAGAGAGAGAGAGAGAGAGAGAATGTTTAGAATGAACCTTTGAAAGAGAACAAAGAGACAGCTTTACATGGAATATACAAATTCAATGCATTAATAAGGAACATGTTTTGTGGTCATTCCTGCTAAGAAATACCAGCAGAAGGAGACAGATTCGGGGGCTTCAATAAGGGAGGGGAAAAAAACAAACAAACAAACAAGAAAACAAAAACAGGGCTTGAAAGGAATCCATGGGGGAGAATAATTTTTAAAAGTAAATAAATAAATGAAGTTCTCCTGCTTTTCCCACAGGTAGATCAGTTTTCCTTCCACATTTTCATTTTCCTTCTCAATTTCCTTATATGCATGCACACATGCACCTATGTGATATTTTAAAACCCTGGAAATATTACAGTGTGTAACAGGGCCAAAAGGAAAGGAAGGTCCCAGGCATGACTTCTAGACTGCCCAGCACAAGCTCATGCCAAGCAAGGAAGACTTACCAGCCTTTTACCCTGGCATCTAGTTCAGACACTTCCATTTTAGTATAGAAGAATGAGCACTGGATGAGCTGGTTCTCTCCCCTGCCCTACCACTCACTGTTTTATCTGGTTGATTCTGGACAAGAAGGGTAAGTACTCTATTCCCTCATCTGTTGAATGAATGAGTTGGGTCAGGTGATCTCTCTTGGACCCCCAAACCCAATACTCTCTAACTCTACAGTATTGGAACTGAGCCCAGGGCTTTGTCCAGGTTATGAAGAAATCAAAGACAAAGATAATTTATGTTCTCAAGAAACAGACAATCGAGTTCATAAGAAAAAGTAAACACCTGAAATGAAGGAAGAAAATTTCAACAGACTTTATAAAGGTATACTACATTGTAAGGACAATAGAGTATAATAAAAGTTAAAGAAAGGTTGGGGACACCCCTGAAGAAGTTCCAAGTGGCTCTGTAAAGGGGGATTTGAGCAAGAAATTGAAGAACTGGTAGGGTGTGAAATGGTGGAGGAGGAGCACATAGACACATGTGCACACACAGGCCATCCCCACAGACGTCCCCACGGGCGCCCAACAGCTGTTGGATATACACAGCAAGTAAACCCCTCAGGTATATGGCTGAGGGACATTGAACAGGTTCCCCTATCCAAGTTTTCAAAGTCGACTTTCACCATGCTGAAAATACTTCTATTGCTTTATTATTTCATTACTTGGAGGTCTTGGGGGATTTATCACCTTCAAAGATTCCCTATATATTAAAATCCCTGGAGAAAAGATATTTCCTACATCAGCTATCCTCAAACTTTAGTTCTGTGGACAGAGTGTGGGGACAGCTGAGGTCTTGGGAGTTGAAGCAAACACAGTGTATCCTGTGAGCGGCACCAGGATTCTAGAATCACCTTGGGCCTAAGGCCCTGGAAAAGAGTTCCAGGCATTATTTACATCTCACTAGATCTTCTCAAGAAAAGCAAGTTGTGCAGGTGAGAACTGACAAAGACTGAAGAAGCTCAGGCTTCTGCATAGGTCACAGAAGAAAAACCCACTATAAAACCCCAGTGAGAGTACAGGCCATGGTGCATACCTTTTCAGAAATCACCACCCCATGTTTGGCCCAGTTTAGTCACTTATTGGATTTAATGGTCCCCTAGGTCCCTTTTAATACTCAAGTTCTGTGTTTGTGTATTTTGGGCAAGCTGAATCATATTTATGAGCATTAGCTTTCCTCACATTGCATAGAACTACAAATTCACTCACAAGACCATAAGAGTTGTGAAAATACATTGAGATCCATTCATAAAAGCATTAATTTTTTAAAGTACCCCCATTAAAAAGAAGGGGGAAGAAAACCCAGACACAAGAAACAATCATTACAAAATAGTTAATTCAGCCATAGGATTGCTTTAAACAGCTACCTTACACCACTTTACATGGAGAAGAGGATGTTCTTCTCCAGGCTCTCCACTAACTCTCCAAATCTACGTACAGTTCAATGTACAAAAATTCATTTTATACATCTCTTCAGGAAAATATCTTCTACATAAAAGAGGTAAACCTGTTTGGAAGCAGAGCATAATATCCCACGATGCAGATTCCAGAAAACTTTTGTTAATATCATCCTCTGTCCCAAGTCAACTTGTTATTCTCCCCTTTCACACTCACAACCTAGGTGTAATGATAACTGTCACACACTTGTTCACACTCATGAAAATAGATATATATCATTGCCTTTCACGTTAAGACGAATGAAGTTTACCCATTCAGTTCAGTGTGGTCTGTTTTCTTTGTGTCAAGAGCCTCTCTTTCTTCAAAATGGTATATATCTGGGCAACTGTTCAGGTCTTCCAGGAGCTGCAGATGACTGAAGACAATCTCCTTATCCCAGATTCTATCTCTTTTATTTTTCTGAGTAACTGATTAGACAAAAGAGTGATATATGGAAAGGGAAAAGAAGAAAAATGGTTCCAATAACATAATGTTTTTCCACATACTTTTCTTTCATTTTCCTTCAAGACATATGAGGACATTCGTACTTAATGAAAAGAAGTATGATTGTTTATATTGAGAAGAGTTTTCTCCTTGAAAACAATAAATCATACCTAGGATGTGAGGAGGCCTCTTTTAAAGATATACCTGTGGGAGAGAGTGTGCGAGAGTGTGTGGTCTACGATGTGAACTGTGTTCTATGCTTAGTGTCAAAGCCCCAGAATGTGTATATCCATTGCAGGTGATGTGCCACACTAATGAAAGATGTTTACGTGAGATGTTATGGGAGGTGTGGGAGGTGGAGATCATGGGAATCCCTGTAATTTTTGTGCAACATTTATGTAATCTAAGCATCTTTTAAAATATATATGAACAAAAAAAAAAACAAGGCAAATTGCCCTTATTAAAAATTATGTTATTTTACTAGGGAAAGACAAAAACTAAAACTAAATCAACTGTAAGCCTATAATTCATAGACATTTAATACTTTAGTACATACCTTCCTAGATAATTTTCCTATTATATAAGAATATATTAATCCATTCATAATTATATAAACATAAATGTTATTTTTACAACATTGAATTTTATAGAAAAAGTACAATAAATTTTTGCTCAATAATAGGAAAAAAAGTGGATACAGTAAAGGCACTCTAGAGAAAATAAAGGAATATAAAAAATGGGGAAAAGGATACTGCAAAAAAAGAGACAGGGAGGAGTGAATAATTCATAGGGAAAGGTGAGAAGAATGTAAGGATGTTAGTTAAAGGTAATCCAACTCCTTATGTTCACTGTTGAGGAACATGAGACTAAAAGAGTACGGAGGAGTAGAAATGGGGAGGTCTGAAGAGGAAAAGAAAGTCATCAAGAAGAGACAGGAGGATAGGGGAGCATCTGTGGAGAGAGTCTAAGAAGCCCGCTTGTCTGAGGAGCACATTCCGTCCTGTGTCCATGACTGTACCAGCTATATATAGCTCTGATGAAACTCAAGTCAATAGTGCTCCATTAGGGCAGCTGCCCCAGAGTCCTGAAGAGACATTTACTACTATCCTGGAATAGACTGTGTTTATACACCAAAGAGCTGCATTTTGAGCATAACTGATAGGACTGTTAACATAGCTGAATAGTCTGCTGTATAACAGGAGAACGTTTTTCAGAAGACCAAAGTCATTTCTCCTGGTTCTTAACAATGTGCCTTCCCCAACCCCAACTCCTGCCAGCAAATATCAGCCCTTACCTTTTATGGTGTGTTCTCCCTTGAGAACTTTCCTGATCTTTGGTTTTCACACAGGGCCCTATGCTTTGGAAGAATGCTCTCTGGTGTCTACTCAAGTACCCCCAAGACTAGTTGACCCATAGAATACCCACACATTTCCTCTGACACCAGGGGAACAAGGCTGACTTCTACCAAAAAAAAATAATAATGTTTGGTTACTGAAGGATCAGCAGGTGACCCACTTGTATACTCTAAGACATGAGGACCCTGTCACAACATAGGGGAACTTCTGAGTCTGGGAATAGTATAGAAAATCAGCATGGCTTGACCTGAATAATTCATTCAATAACTATGAGTCATTGTTCTATGAGGCATCATGTTAGATTCCATGAGACAAAACCACACATAGGCATTTCCTTCCCCCTTGAGGAGATTCAGATAAGATGTGTGCATAGTAACAATCCTGCAAGGTGGCACAGGGAATAAATGAATGGGCCCAAGATAAATGCTGAGGGGGAAAGTGGCATTTGGAATCTGGAAAGCCTGGGAAGGTTTCTCAGAAGAAGAGTCTTCTCTCTTAAAGGATGCAGAGGGAATAGATGAGTAGAGAAGAGAGAGGAGAACATTCAAACTGGGAGAAATAAAATAAGCAAAGATGTACCCTTCTACCATGTAATTCATATTCTTTGGTTGCATGTAGTTGCACCCTTTTGCAAAACTAAAATTCCCAACCCTATGCCTTAACAAATATTGATAGGTTCTCCATAATTGGTCCCCAGAACAAAAGCCATCTGCAGGAAGGTTCCTGCCAAGCAGCAGCCTCCGTATCTAAGAACCCCATATCAGAGGCTGAATGTTCCCCTTCCATGAAACAAGACAGAAAAGGTAAGCAGAAACCAGCACAGAGGAAGTCTGGGTCCTCAGGAGGAAGCGTGTCTCTGCATCAGTACAAAATGCAGGGTCAGCAACATGGGGAGGAAGGGATGATGGGAGTACACGCCCTGGTCCAAGCAGTGGAAAGAAGAGTCCCTGGAGAGTGCTGTAAGTCAATCATCCCGCCTGGCAAGGGGAGGAAGTGAAGGGTCAGGTGTTAGAGTTTACCACTAGCTGACTAAGTGCCTTTAACCCGGACTGGACTGAGGAGCCGAGAGATCATTCTCTTCAGGGTATGAAATGGATCATTTCCAGTGGCCAGATGGTTTCCCATAAATACATTAATGACTTTATAGGCATATCTGCCTGGAAAGTTAATGGTGTAACAGCCATGCTGTGGGCAGTGCTCCTTTTGGATTCTGTTTTGACTGAATAAAAGACCAAAAAACTATCAAAAAGTATCTTAAATTCCCTTCTCCTGCACACCTCATTCTTTTTAGATGACAAGCTCAATAAACAAGTCCAACCTTTGGTTTAAAAGAAAAAATATATAGAATACAGCCAAACCTTCCAGGATCTTAGAAACATGGCTGGTCCCAGTGTTGAAACACACACACACATGCACACAACCACGTACATGCACACACACACACATACCTCACTGGTAACAAATCAAGCATCCACTGCTGAGCATGGCTGTGCAGTGACAGTATTTATGTCACACCTCAGCTTGATGGCTTCCCAAATGCAGTCATACACCTTTCAAGAAATCCTTTTCCTCTGCCTCCAAAACATCTCCCCCCATACCCCACCTGTCTAATCCTTTCTATTCAATTCCCCACCCCCAGCTCTCCTCATTTTTCTTCCAACTTCCTCCATCCCTTCTCCACAGTTTCCAGAACAATCCCTTTACAAGCAAATCCAATCTTGCTGCGCCCCTCCTAACCCCTTCAGCAGCTCCCATCACTTTTATCTGGAGACCGCCAGGTCATCCCTTCTTCCTGGTCAGTAGGGATGTGGCAGGTGGTCCCTCCTTCCAGCCTTAGGGCCTCCCAGTGACTCTCACTCACTTTTCCCACACTACACTAATATTCTTCCAGTTCCTTGAAAACACCTCACCACACCTGCTCCCTTTCAGGGCCTCTGCACAGAACATTCTTCCCTTCTCCATTCTCCTGGCTCACTCTTACTCATCCCTCAGCACAGATGGATTAGAAAGCCTGTCCTGACCTTCACAGCACTCCACACTTTTTCTTCACAGTCCTTATCATGTTTGAAATTGCCTATGTGTGTTTTTGATTGTTTGATCAATGTCCATCACCCTCAGGGTTACTGTGAGGATCAAATCAGAAAATGGATGTGGAAATCCTTAAAGAACTGTAAGCAGACTCCCAAAGTAAACCATGGCTTTCCCATCACTACTTAGAAAGAAAGAACTAGCCTCAAAACAAAATGTAAATGAAACAGCAGCAGCCTCTCTTTTTCCAAGCATCAAAAGGAAACGACTTTCAAGGCAGGTTCTTTTTTATGTTGGGCTAAGACAGTGGCAAGCAGAACTTGGTGAATGAGTAGGCTTGGGATCTCCTGGGATCAAATAAAATTCCACTTCCTTCGGGCAAGCAGAACCACTGACAACTAACTGCCTAAGTCTTGACAATCTCCCCAGAGCTGGAGTACGCCCCCTAGACCTCGCACATCTGATTTCTGAGGTACCAGTGGCCAAAGAGAAGAAAATATTAACTGTGGTAGGGAATGATTAGTCAGCTGGGGACGGCATCATGCTGCTCGGCCACAGCTTACAAGGTACTGACCTGAAAGGAAGTTGAAAGGAAAGAAGATTCGGGTAACGTGCCCACTAGGTTGCACTACATTGGACATCTTTTGTTTGCCTCTTTGGGTCCACTCCCCATCTCCTCTCTGCCCAGGGAGGCTGACCTCTACAGTCTGCACATTTAGGTTCCTTTATCCTCTGGTTTCAGCCAAGGAGAGGCACCAGCAGGAGATGGAAGGAAGGAGGTGAGTGAAGGGAAGTATTATTCTCCCAGCTTCCTCCCTGCTGGGTCACCACAGGGAGGCGAGTCCCTTAACGAAAGTCCACATAGCTCCTGTCAAATGTTCTTCCACCAGCACCTGCTTGTGCACTCTTGTGCACTCTTGCTTGCTCCCTGCCCCCAACAAACACACACAGGTTGTAGGAATTGATCTCGACCATCTCCCTGCCAACTCTAGTTATGCTCAGGGTTCTACTGAGCTATTACTACCACCCCGGGGACACTGTGGTAATCTTTACCATTTCCCTACACTCAGCTCACACCTGTAGGTAGAGCGACATCATTCCAATAAGCATACACAGAGCATTGGAATGTAAATTGATATGATCTTAGGAAGTCAGAAAGGTGTCTTATGAGTGCCTGCATTTCTGAGATCTGAGGTGGGTGCAGGACCTGGTGGTCAGCAAAGGCTTCCCTGAGAAACTGATATTTGAAATGACATCAGAGCCAGGCCCAGTTTTTGGAGGGCTGGGTAGAGGGCTGGAGGAGGTTAGTAGAGGGAGCAGGAGAATCCCAGGCAGAGGGAACAATCTGTGCAAAGCCTCATCAAACTTTCTTCTCCCTCACATCTACGGACTCCCACACAAAGGGTATCAGCCCTTCCTTTAGCAAGGGTGACTTAAGGTTTTTTATGGGGAACACATTTTTATGGGGAGCCACTTTAAATGTCTACACAAATATAAGATGTTAATAATAATACTGTTAATAAAATACTCAAGTTTTGAGTTTAGTTCTCCAACACATAAAAGTTTCTTGGCAGCCCAGCCCTTGTAACAGAAACCTAGCAAAATGACAAATACAGTTGAAATCCTATAAACATATATAACTGATTTGATTGATTGATTGATTGAGGAACCAAAGGATGGGCACAATCCAAAAGAGACCTAGCATTGCCTGTCAGTAGACATGGGTATATGAAATGCAGGTGAGATGACTTCTAGATAAGTCAGTAGATAACCTTGGGCAAATTATACTTATCTCCAGATAATGTGTGCTCTGGTCTCAGGCCCCAGGGATAGGAGATAAATGAGGAGTTATTTTGGTTTCCAGAATGCTTAAAAGAGCTGGGACACAAGTGTTGACCTCTGCTCCTAAGAACTGGTGCCTCTAGTCAGGGCAATATGCTAAATTTAGCCTCAGTGTGAGATTCATCGTGCCCCATCCTCACAAATATGTATTTCATCAAAATAGACCAGAGGCTTCCCTATAACTCGGAGGTATTTTGCCAAAGGCCCCTAATGCCTGAAAAGTGATGCCTTTTTCTCCTGAAAAGGAAGTGGTATTTTCAATTCAGTGGTTCTTTTCCTTTCTACTTCTGACTATAGGTATGATTCATGGCTATCTCTCTATACCTCAGGGAGTAATAAGGAATTCAAGGAGGAGGTAGAGATGTCAACCTTCACTTTACTGGAAGACATTCTGTAATGTCCATAGATGGACTGTAGGACAGGGACCCTGGTTCAGTTCCATTTAGGTTGATTCCTCAGTGTGGTCTCAAGGAGGCCCCTTGCCTGTCAGGGGCTCAGTTTACTCGTCTGTAAAATGAATGAGTTACACTGGATGATCTATAAGATCTCTATATTTTATGGCTTTGAACACCATTCTCTTTTTTATTTTGACAAATTAGTCTTGAAACATATTGAAAGTCAGTATGTTCTCATTGTGTTATTTCTTGGGGGACGGGGGATAACATACCATCTGAGCCCTCAAAGGTTGCTATCTCGAGGTTAAGGGACCTATTAAGGCAGAGGTTCTTAACCTTTTTTGCTCCACGGACCCCTTTGCCAGTTAGGTGAAAACCACAGACTCCTTACTAAGTCCACACTATACTGTGTATATTTAATAAATATATCACACCCACACCAACATGTCCCCACAAGAATAATATTTTCTTGAATTTCAATTCAAGCTCATGGACTCCTTGTTAAGAACCTCTGTCTTGGGAAACAGATGTGGCTCAAGTGATTGGGCTAACGTCTACCATATAGGAGGTCCAGGGTTTGATTCCCAGGGCCTCCTGGTGAAATGTGAGCTGGCCCAAGCGGAGAGCTGGCCCACACGGAGAGCTGGCGCAGCAAGATGACACAACAAAAAGAGACACAGAGAAGAGACAATAAGAGACACAGACCAGGGAGCTGAGGTGGAGCAAGAGATTGATTGCCTCTCTCCCACTGCAGAAGTTCCCAGGATCAGTTCCCAGTACCACCTAAAGAGAAGACAAGCAGACACAGAAGAACACACAGCAAATGGACACAGAGAGCAGAAAGCGAGCACAAAAACAATGGGGTGGGGGTGGGGGAGAAATAAATAAAAATAAGTCTTTAAAAAAAAAAAAAGAACCCCTCTCTTGAGATCCGTAAGTCTCCTGATATTGCATGCAATGTTTTATGCTTATGTGTATTTTTCATGGAAAGAAAGAGTCCAAAGCTTTTAGCAGAAAAGCCTGGGTGCCCCTGCTTGGATGTTGGGAATCAAGAGCAGACACATCAATGACCCTATGTGCCATGGATCAGAGACAGACAAGCTCCCAGAACCTAAATGGTCCAGGAACAGGATGGCTCCTAAGTTGGGATGGGATAGGAGAGGTAGAATGTGGAAGGGATAGGTGAGTTTGAGAACCCTGTGCAAAATCGTGGGCACGATATGATACATTCTCAATTAGAGAAAACAAATCTCTGGTTTCTGTGGGAATCAGCTCTCTCTGGTGTACTTGGGGGTCACATTCTTCTTCCTAACTGCCTTCCACCAGCACCGGTCATGGAGGTGGTGGATTCAAGGGAAGAACACAGCCGGATTTTGTAGCTGAGAATTGGCCCTGGTCCTGTATCTGTTATTCAGTCTGGACTGGGGGCCCCAGACCACAAAGCTTTTTCTCACAGTAACAGGAAACAAGTCACAACAACTAAAATCACATTGCTCTGAAATGACTACAAAATGGATCTCATTTACTGATGTTAAGGTAAATTAGAAACATATTACATCACAAGGTGGAAGTTACGCCATGCCTATGAATACATGCTTGTGATAAAACATAAAAAAGGCCACATATAAGTTGAGGCTTAGGAGTCATAACTCAGAGAGTAAATGCTATTCTAAACATACGAGAGACAACTCATAGCACATATGCTGACATTTGGCATTGAAATCGATATATCAACACTTATAAGTACAAAAACATCTATGAAAATAAAAGCAACCACATTTCTCTCTTTACACTGAGGCTGCCAAAGAGACCACTGCTGAGCATCTCTGGTTAAGCATTAACGCACACCAGGATCTGCCTGAAACCTGTTTGTTAAGGTGCAGTGCCCAGCTAATTAATACACCACTGGCAGATCAGGTTCAAGGAAAGATATTGAGCAAGTGCATTCCTGAGTCCTTGTTTACCCACTTTGGGGTGGGAGGAAGTCCTAAGGAAAAAGACAGTGGGGGAGAGAGACAGAGAGATGAAGAAGGGGAGATTATCATTTTGCATTGTAGAGCATCTCACAGTTTATAAAGGCGTTGTGTGTGTTTTTGTGTGTGTGTGTCAAGTCTTGAAATCATGTCACTTGAGGAAAAGCTGAAGGAATAGAAGTTGTTTAGACAGGGAAAGACTAACTTTAAAGAAAGCTACATGAACACATTCTGCCACTTAAAGGTTTGTCAGGTGACGGTGGGAATAGGCAATACTGTATTGCCTGCCGCTCCCACAGCCTGGGCCTCATTCTCTTTCCCTGTAAAAAGAGACGTTTTTATTAGACTAGTAGTTCTCATGTTCTGCTGCAGTTAGAATCACAAGAAGGGCTTCTTAAAAAGACTAATCCTGGGCCCCACCACAGATAAGAATCTCTTCAGATGGGAAACAGGCATTGGTCTCTTCCGAGCTCCCCAGGTAATTCTAGTCTGCAGTCCGGGTTAACAACCACCAGTCTAGGCGATCCCAGAGTTTTCCTCCAGCAGGACAGTCACAAACACCTCGAGTCTAAACTTTTCTTACCTCAGTCATATATGATGCTCTTCCCAGCTCTTCTGTGGGTCTGGGAGGAAATAAAAACCCTGAGGGACACTCTATACATAAAATAATGTTCATTTTGCAAATACTCAATACATGTTTTCACAAAAGCAAAACGAACGTGGGAAACCAGCAGAGGAAGAACTCCATTCCAGGAGAGCTGCTGTGGGACCCAGCTCAGGGCCTGCTTGCACCACCTACTTTTCAGCACCTCTTGAACAAACTCGGTCATGTCCCTCCCCATCCACAGCAGGGTAGAAGCACAAACCGGAAGGTCGGTTTGGTGAAAGAACTGGTTATGTTTATTAACAGAGGTAGAGAGAAAGAACTAGCATCTTGACAGTGAGAGAAAAAAACAAACAAACTAAGACCCGGCACGGGACCCAGTGAAAAACACAGTCCAGGGACATGTGGTGTAGGGACAAACGGCTTTATCCATCATAAAAGATCCTAAAGACATCACTTCATCATTCCATATTAATTGGGCAGAGGACAGTCTATGTTCAGAGAACTCTTTAACGAGGCAAGAATGTATGTATATGTGTGTGTGTATATGTCTATATATAGTTGGTGATTTTCTGTGCCCATGATTTCAGTCTTTCAAAATTTGCTGGGGATCAGCATACAGCACTGCTGTATTCTTGTCAGGCTTTTAAAATAGATGTGATAACAGAATCCCTTTCCACCTCAAAAAAAAATCACTCTTCAGGTCATCATTCAGATCATGTTCACTCCTGAATGTAACCAATAAGCAACCCCACCCCAGAATCTACAGATGGGTGGACTGAAACACAGAGAGGAAAACAAACCCCTGCTGCTCTTGACCAGTATACCTGATCTAAACCATCCAGCCGCCCGCCCTCTGCTTCTAGTAAAATGTGTAGTGAATAAAGTAAGGTAGGCCACAAGGAAGAAGGCTGTGCTTTAAAGGCATTAAGTCGCAGCGCAGGAGGAATGGACCTTGGAGTCATGGGGCTTCACGAGGAATGTGAGACAGAACAGCTAAGAGATTTTTTCACATGCTATTTCAATACTAATCACCATTACTTGTGGCACATTAATAAGTTACGGTATTCCAAGAGGGAAGTCAGCAATGCAACTCTAACAGGTCAGTAAAACACCACAGCAAGCAGTGAAGTTAGTCACTATAACGTCTCCTGATAAGACGCTGCTATTTTGAACTCTAAATCTATTGCACCTAAGTAAACACAGCACTTTATCGACTTGCTTTGCTGTAGCGCAGAAATCATATTTTTCTTGAAACCAGAGGGTAGGGCCTCTGCACAATCTGAGAAAGCCATGGTCTTCCATTGAGTCTAAGCCCCATCTGTGATATCGGTTAGAAGAACTTGTGCCCATAAATATTTCCTTGTCTTATAACCCCAAGGAAGAATTAGGACACATAAATCTCAGCTCCTACCAAACATTCTGCCTCCAGTGGTGCATCCCTAAAAAACTGAAACCAGATCCCAACTTGCACCTTCCTAGGCACCGTTCACTAAAGAACAATGCCTGAGGTGGAATCTGAAGGTAGGAGGCCCAGCAACTCATCTCTTCTTTACTGTGGTGACTTTAGAAAATGACATGATATGCCAGAAAGATCGCTGGATACAAATGCCATCAAAAGAACCGGGTTCAAGTTCAGCACCTCTTGACCTCCAGCATGTTACTTTCCCCATCTGAACATCAATATTTCCTTCTATGAATTGAAGTACACTGGAGAATCACTAAAGCTCCTTCCATTAGCCCCACTGTTTATGTGCTCATCGCCTCCAGTAACCCCTCCAATATGTGCAGTTTCACATCATGCATGGAAGCCCCACTGTTCTTCCTCCTCCGGAACCTTGGCCTGGTGTTGGGAGGCCGAGGTCCTAGTCCCCGTGCTGCCCCTTGGTAGTTGAGTGCTGCCACTGCTCCATTAATCTACTAGGACAACTGGCGAAAATTATTTCTGAACACACCTAATAGTCCTAAAAAACCACTCCAAATTCTGCTTTAAAAAATCTTTTTAAAACTGCTATAGCCACAGGACAGTGATTTTTACAAAACGCAGCACAAAGACTGCAATCTTCGATATATTTGAAGAAGAGCTAAAGGATTTACAGTTGTATCCCAAGAAAAAAGTATTATTCACTCCCCCACTCCCCACCTGTCTACCACTTCCCTCTTCACACTAAGCAGGCTGCATTGTTGGTCTTGAAATTTACTTGCTAACCAACTTTGAACCAAAGCTCTGCTTGGCCACAGTAAAGTGGCCAAAAATCCACAAAGCTACACCAACTCACTCCTTACCACATGCCGAAGAATTAAGTAATAATTCTCTTAACAATTAACATACTCTGCCCTGCAGGTACATTGAGCTACAAATAACAGTTTCTTCCCAGTATGGTGGCCCACAGGAAGCTAAGTCCAAAGAGAGGGGGGAGAGAGGGGGGAGAGAGGGGGGAGA